>OX940978.1:37308962-37908962 GCA_954871275.1 Leptopterna dolabrata | reverse complement strand
ATGTTACCTGCGTAACATAAAGACGTTACCTATCGACCATGATAAATACACCTAGACAGTTTTAGGAACAGAAAAACCACTGTTTTCCTCTATCGTTCCATATAGGAATTTCACTTTATTCAGTCCACTTCTCAAGGGCCCATCTTCTAGTTTTCAAACTATAGAACTATCGATAGTTAAAAAAAATAAATGGTACTATCTACTGCAATAAAACACAGTTTCAGCAGAAAATCGTGAAATGACATTGCAGCACATCACCTCACTCTAGTAATTTGAGAATTACAATTGAACAAAATACAACCTGTGTGGGTGTTTCTATACCTTCTCACAAAAAAGCTCTTGAGTAAAATAAGCGGGGACCGCTGTATTACCTCAGTGAAAACGAGTTATAACTTGTTAACAAACGAGTTGTAGTTGGCTATGAAGAACATATTTGTTAGAACTGGCTCTTAAAAACTTACATTTGTGAGTCAGAATATAAAATTCTGACGCCTTTCTCAAAAGTATGCCCTGCTTATCAAAGGGAGTACCCGGACACTTCCTGAGACTGGAACTAGGCAGAATCCCGATCAAAGTCATGGTACTGGTACTGGGCAGGCTCTAGGATCCTCAAGTTGGATGAGGAAAGATGAGAGAACTGGTGGGATTCCACAAGCACCCAAAAAACTCGGTGCAGTTCAATTGGGTCACCCGACTTGACAGCATTCTTACATCCATCGGGACGAGTGTGGACTGGGAAACCATCTCCCAAGAACCACTGCCTGAGCCTCGACATAAAGCGCGCGACCGAAAGCAGCTACAGTCAATTATTCCGTAGAGCGGTCGTCTTTGGCGGAATGAAAAACTGCCTAGGAGCTGCAGGAAACGTACACAAGGAACGCATACTGGCCCAGACGATAATGGCAACTAGCATCCCAGAAATGGGAAGCATCAGGTTATGGCATAAGAGAGCAGATATCAACTGGCAAATGAGGGACCGTGTTCTGTCTGCAACATGAAAGTACCGGAAACCCTGACACATTTCATGCTGGAATGTCCGATATATAAGCCCTACAGAACCCATTACCTGCTAAGACACAATGGAGCAGCGACCTCCACCACAGGTGGACCTAAAGAAGCGGATCTGGCTGCGCTGTTGGACACAGGAGATGACCACGGGATGATGAAGGATACTAATTCACCATCAGGTCACTAGTGCTAAAGGCATTCGCTAAAGACGATATATAGGTATTCAGAGATTACGTGCTGACTTCAACAATATTATTGTTAAAAGGAATTATCGAATCCATAATTGTAACATAATGTATATGATTCTAGAAATGAACATTTTGATTTATTTATTGATTGATATACAATTCTGACGCCAACGGTAAGTTTCACAACCAATAGTATTAAAACTATAGATAGTGTTGCACCACTAGGCCAAATTAGCAGTACCTATTTAGTTTGTTCCTTGGGAGTTTTCCCTTGCTCATATAGTGCAGCACTGTCAAAGGAGCCATCAAATTACTCCTCATTTTCCCACGCGAACTACATAGGTATTTAGACGGTTTCGTCTAAAACCATTGTAACGACAACCATAGGTTTGGGAAAGCAACAAACATTACCCTGCCATCCATAGGTGATGGGCCAACAATTTTTTTCCCTATACCTAAATTAATACTTTAAAGGTTCGCCGAGTGAGCTTTACTATAACCGTAACTTCCCTCCAACTTATTTGTCAGGAAGTACCTTTTAAAAGCTCGTTTTGGTTTATTATTCGGTGAATAATACACCTATGTATTCGCTCAGCAAAAAATTTTTATAACACCCCCTCAAAATTTTTTTCTTTTTCGTTTCAAGGTGCGTAGATTCCAAAAATGCAATGTCCGTCCGCCGTACGCCGTCCGCCGTCCGCCGTCCGCCGTATCACGTGTACAGGCTTCATTTTCGGTCCAAAAAAGTCGTTCTTTCGCACACATGCTCCATTTGGGCCCTAGTTGTGTCCCGAAACTTTTCAGCCCGATCGGAATATACCGAGGGTTGTTATGAGGGAAAATGTGTATAAAAATAGGTACTTTTTGTGTTTTAGTAACATGTTAGTAAAATGAGCTTTTGAGGTATCGTTTTCCATGTTTTCGGGGACGAGAAGACCGAATATGAAGTCGATTTTGACCAAGGAGGGAAAAATTGAGGTTGTACCAGATGTTCAGCTCCCAAAATTGATTTTTTATGAGTCAAAAACCTGCGAAATCGTCTGAAATCACCATCAATTTGTAGAATAACACTAGGAAAAGTGTCAACACGTGGATCAAGGCGATTAAATGGCACTACCAATGATCAAAGATAATTTGGAAAAAAAAGGAGCGTACTTAATTCAAGTTTGGGGGGGGAGGGGGCAAAATTGGTGGAAACCACCAGAAATAGCTATTTCAATTATTTTACATGAAAGCAACAATAAATGAACAGCCAGCATCCAGTAGAATAATAAACCCATGTGACAAGGACTTTGCAGCGTTTTTCTTTAAAACTCTTCATGACCCGAATATGATAGGTAGATAGGAACTGGCTATTAGTAATAAATAATGCATATAGGTGTTTCCGCGAACTCCCATATCTTTCATAAATTACTCTCGACGAAATATCTACGGGAGGATATCAAGACTCGCAAAGATGGAAGAGACACTCATCAATAATTGGCAAGGTAAGTTGGAAGGTGGACCATTACAAACGTTTATCCATCAGATGAAGGCTCAAGGCCTTATGCATGGAGGGAGCGGTGCATTTCTGCTAGAAGCTCCCAATTAGATGGGCTTTAGAATTGATAAAGAAATTATGCGAAACCAATTACCGACAGGCCAGCAGGACTAGCTAAGCCCTAGCCTTGCATTAGCACTTTTATACGACGCCGAAGGATTATTTCCTTCTTTTTTTTCTGTACGAGATTTATTCCTTCTTTTTTTAAAGCCTTTAGAGCTTTCTCAACACCACTCTCCTCCTGATATGAATGCGGTCCTCACATCTTACTCAACCTACCAGCTGGTTGGTGGCTGATTTCCCCAAGGTCACCAAGAAGGAACGAGATTTCTATTTTCGTCTTCACTGCGTGAACATCTTGGGGGAACAAAGTCCGATGCAAATCTGATCTGCAGGAATGTAGTATGAATCAATCGAAAATTCTGATGGGTTAGGGTTAGAAAATGGTCGAAAATCAAGTGTCTATGATAGACATTATCGAATATCCCGAACATTTGAACTAGCTCATAAATTTTTTATTTTTTATTTATTTATTTTTTTTTTCATTTACGGAAAAGTTTTATTATACAAATCTTAAAGTGGGGAATGGCAGACCGGAGAGTGCGTGCGGACTAGCTCATAAATTAATCATCATCTTACTGACAATAATGAGTGTTGTTTTATGTCCCAGTCATTAACATACTGTCCATTCTACAAGACTGAAACTTTCAAATCTTCATCCGAGCGAAATGTTATTAATTTATCCACCATCGCCTTACCGCGGCAGGTATCAAAATGAAACTGTCTGGTAGGAAACTTAAGCCCATGGGGTGATCATTGCCGAATCCTCACCCGGTCCAGTTAGTACTGGCAAGATTACCTGGATGTATAATACATTTCTAGAAACAACAGATAAGCTCGCCCATGGCTGTTTTTCATCTCAGTTTTTTTTTTAAATTTTATCCTGTAAGCTGTAAGCTGACGTGGGGGAGAAATTATCAAAACTAGCTATATCAGGGTTTTGAACGTTGATTCCGTCGTTGGAGCCGGTAGAAAGAGTGTCCCTTATGTCCCGTCTCAGAGATAACGGTCCCTCTCAATATGGCCCGACATTGTCACGCGCCCTCACAACGTCCGGCCGACGCATACCTAACTACAGAAATATTGATATATTACGAACATTAATTTATTATGGTTTAGCGGAAACCAAGAACCAAATGGAGAGTGACAAAACCTTCAGTAGGACACTGCTAATCCTCTGATGTGTAGAGTGACTCAGCTATTGGGGAATATAGATGCTGTCTGGATGCTCGCTTTGCTACCATCTCTAACAAAAAACAAAAACAAAAAACACTGCAAATTATCACCTACCTATAACCTACCTATTATTTACCTGTATAGATGCAGAAGGGGCATCTGCGTACATCACTGTTTCCCTGGTCAATACCTACTCTCGAGCCCTCCCCAGGAAAGCCCTAAATCGTGTATTGGTGTCGGCCCGGGAATTACAGTTTCATAAAAATGCGTGGGATTTAATAATTTCAATAATAATATTATTTATTGTTATTCGTGAAGCAAAGGTAAATAATAAACCGTTGAGTAAGAAACCGACGTACAATAATTTACCAGTATAGATGCCCCTTCTGCGTAGATAACTGTTTTCTGTGGTCAATACCTACCCTCGTGCTCCCCCTACGAAAGCCCTAAATCGAGTACTGGAGCCGGAATTAAAGTTTCATAAAAATGCGCGGGATTCAATCATTCAATCGTTAATTAATTGTAGTTATTCATGATGCATAAGGTAAATAATATACCGTTGTGTAATAAACCGTAGCGTAATAATCTACCTGCATAGATGTGCGTAGATCACTATTTTCTGTGGTCAGTATCTACCCTCGTGCTCCTCCCAGGAAAGCCCTAAACCGGGTATTGGAGCCAGCCCGGGAATTATATTTCATAAAAATGCTCGGGATTCAATAATTCGATCATTAATAAATTATTTTTGTTGTTATTCATGGAGCATAACGTTTCATCAAGTTCCAAAAGTACCTATCAACAAAATCTAAAAGATCCATCATTTTTCAAATGAAATAATATCACAGAACAACCAACTCGACTTAATAAAGCCATCCGTGATTATAATCAGGTGATCCCTAGCAATTTCGTGAATGAATGGAACGGTATGAATCAGACCCAGATATTTGCTACGGATCACCTGATTATAACTACGGATGGCTGTAGGAAGTCGAGTTGGTTGTTCTGTGATATTATTTAATTTGAAGAATGATGGATCTTTTGGATTTTGTTGATATACGTACTTTTGGAACTGGAACAAACGTTAGGCTTCATGAATAACAACAAATAATAATTAATGATCGAATTATTGAATCCCGCGCATTTTTATGAAATGTGATTCCCGGGCCGGCTCTAGTACCTACTCGATTTAGGGCTTTCCTGGGGGGAGCACGAGAATAGGTACTGACCATAGAAAACAGTGATCTACGCAGAAGGGGCATATTTATGTACAGGTGAATGATTACACAGCGGTTTATTACATATCGGTTAATTATTGAATCCCGCGCATTTTTATGAAACTTTAATTCCGGCTCCAGTACTCGATTTAGGGCTTTCGTAGGGGGACCACGAGGTTAGGTATTGACCACAGAAAACAGTGATCTACGTCGAAGGGGCAAATGTAACCAATAAACCGTTGTGCAATAATTTGCAGCGTTTTTATTCCATTTTCGGATACTACATACCTTGAAACGGAAACCATCAAATTTTGAAGAGGGGTTAAATTTTTTTTCCATGCTCTAATCCAAAGTTTTGTTATTGAAAATAATAAAACAAAAGGGGGTTTCCAGTTAAAAATGCCTTCAATGACAAAATTTTTGTTTCAAATGGATTTTTTGTGTTGCTTCTGAATAAATGTAATGTGGTTATTCATATTTAAAATAGATTGTAATTTTTGTTTAAATCCGCATGGCATTATGTAATACAACTAATGTGACATTGTTATAATTGACCTCAATACACTGTACCATTATAAGGAACTGATCTCAAGCTCAGAATTGCTGTTAATGTTATGTCAAGATCTTTGATAGTGATGATGAAATAGATAGGCTACACGATATTTAAGTAGGTACAAGGAAGCGTCAAATAAAAGACAGGAAGGCGAGCTTTCGGGAAGCTGTTTTGAAAACTGAGCTTGGTTAAGATTGATTGAGAGACTGATTGATTGACGGAGATTGGTTGAGGATCGATTTTTGCAAATTGAGCTGGATTGAGAAGCTGTTTTCCAAAATAGAAATTGGTATTTTGGAGTAGGAACCCTTGGTCTAGGTGTCAAAATGCAGCAGAAAGTTTAGTTGGTGTCCAATACCCAACACACTTGACGAACGGTGTACAGTAACTTACAAGATATTCTAGGGAAACAAAAAGGTTTCAATTGATTCAAAATGGAAGTAGACGAAAGCGGTTTCATTCAAGTTTGGGCACTGTTTGATCCAGCATTCGTTGAGATGGCACTTCCTCAAGAAGAACACACATGGAAGATATCTGGACAATGTTGGATTGATCTGCGATGGATAGTTAGTTCCCCAGTGACGTATTATCTTATACCATTTCTACATGGATACATCACTCCCAAGTGCATTGCGGAGTTCGGCTAAGTGCATTGCGGAGTGCTAATAATAAGGAGTTCATCAGAGGACCCTGTAAAATGCCATTGAAGATAACGGAGGTGAATATGTTTTCGAGGTTTTACTGGAAATATATAGGAAGGTGTATAATTTATTTCGTTTGAATCTATTGATAACTGCTAATGTAATTTGAACATGTATGTTTTGCTGATATGAATGGAAATAATCACTTGAGCTTGGCGAGATGCGATGCATGTATCTCTACTTTTAGAAAAGATTTAAGGATTTTTACATTAATTAATTTAGGACTGCAAATAACAAATGTAAACAAGATGATTCTGAAATGGAATTTGCAAATCATTGTTTTCCTCGTTTAGCTCTTCTCAATGACTGAGGAAGGTTTGTTCGCTCAAGTTCATTATGTATTCATACGTTTTATTTTTAGCTCAATTAAAATATCCCAAAAGCTCGTTTGCTGTCGCTCGAATGAGAAACCGGTCGCAATTAATCCGCCTTGAGGACGGACCTTAGGGAAAATGCAATTCATATTTGCCCTCCTCCCCCCAAGAAATATTTTTATTTTTTTCCTCCATAACAATTACCCCAAGGATTGGCCGACCCTTCCAAAGTAATTCCTGGTTGAAGTATGTAGTAGAATGTCATTCTTTTTATTTCGAGAAGGATTTTCATTCTCGGGAGGGCGGTGAACTCATCCAAGTGCCTGTGTTTGGCACATAGAACTGCATGTTGATTCATTTACCACTGCGCCTACTATGGATAGGAACCTTTTATTAGCAAATTTTCAAAGAAAATGAAGCTATTGCAATGGGTCCAAAATTTTCAGAACATGAATTTTTGAAAATTCATTATAGGAAAATCCATTTCAGAGAATCCTGAATTCATCCCTACGTCTTAACGAATTATGTATATTATATTTGTTTACTCCAGACGCCATTTTTCCTTCAGTACAGAATTATGATGAAAACTCCAAATTTCGCCAAAGCGTTCGTATTGCGAAACAAAAGGATGCGTTCGAAGATGAGCAGTTTCAAACATTCTAATGGGGTCAAACTTGTGTTTTTAGGGGTCAAAATCGGTAAAAACAGCTAAAATCTCGAAAAACGTATAGGAAATCACTGAAAATTGTATGGAAGGATGAGTAAAGACAGAAAAATACCATTTCAATTGTTTTATACGAAATAGGGATCAAATTTGGATTAGTTCAATAGGTATTAGTTCACCTGACGTTGGGCGGGATGGTGATTCGCGACGGAAGGACTATTTCGATTATAAAAACATTTTTCTCAAAACATGAAGGGCCAAATTTAACTTTAATAAGGATAAAAAATTGGTAAAAATGGCTAAAATCACGAAAAAATTATATAACTTTACTAAAAGTATGTAATTACCCAAAAACGCGCCTTTTGGTTATTATTCCGTGAATAATGCGCCTGTGTATTCGCTCAGCAAAAAGTTTTTAAAACACCTCCTCAAACTTTTTTCTTTTACCTTTCAAGGTGCGAAGATTGCAAAAATGCCATGTCCGTCCGCCGTCCGCCGTACGTCGTCCATATCTAATTTAATTTCGGTCTAAAAAATTCGTTCTTTCGCACACAGGCTCCATTTAGGCCCTAGTTGTGTCCCGAAACTTTTCAGCCCGATCGGAATACACCCAAGGTGTTATGAGTGAAAAATGGGTGTAAAGATAGGTTTTATAGGTGTTTTAATAACATGAGCTTGTGCGGTATCGTTTTCCATGTTTTTTAGGACGAGGAGACCGAATATGAAGTCGATTTCGACCAACGAGCGAAGAATTGAGGTTCTAACAAAGTTTCAGCCTTAAATGTACGTTAAATTTTGGTCTAAAATCGTCGTCCTTCCGCACACAAGCTCTATTTAGGTCACAGTTGTGCTCCGAAGCTCGCATCCCGCTCGGAATACACCCAGAGGGGTTTTATGGGTGAAAAATGCACGTAAAAATAGGGGGTTTCGAGTTTTTTTTAGGTTTTAGCGAACATGAGCTTGTGAGGTATCGTTTTCCATGTTTTTTAAGGCGAAAAGATCGAATATGAACTTGATTTTGACCAAAGAGTGAAGAATTGAGGTTATAAAGAAAGTTCAGCTTCCAAAATTCATTTTTTATAATAAAAAACATGGGAATTACTCTGAAATCACCATAAATTTATATAATAACACTAGATGTAGTATTAGCAGGTGAATCAAGAAAATTAAATTGCAGTATCAATGATCAAAGATAGTTTGTCAAAAATAGGAGCCTAAATCAAAAATAGCTATTTCAATTATTGCACATGAGAGAAACAATAAGTGAACAGCCAGGATTTCTGTAGGTATGTCCAATAGAATAATAAACCCATGTGACAAGGACTTTGCAGCGTTTTTACTTTCCTTACCTAGCCCATGGTGATTGGAAAGTACTATAATCACGCTCAAGAGAAGTTCCTTGTTTATCGGTCTTTCTTCCAATCTGGTACCATATATGATCTATAAGTTTCAGACAATTATATATATGTATGTGTCCTTTGTACTGAGGTAACGCGGTATTCCGATTTCGAGGTTCTGATACCTATTCATCCAAGGGAAGCTCCAATACAAAAATATTATTAAAAAGCTTTCGAGGTCTGCTTTAATCATCGCATGTACCCTTCACATTTCTGACCCCACAAAACTTTCATGAATTACCTGTGAATTATTCTTATTACAGTGGAGTCCGCTTATTGGAGACGCCGGTTAATAGAAACAGCCGCATATAGGAGGCAAAGTCGAAAGACCAGAATCAAAAATCTGCAAACAAGGTTGTTTGTGGTCATATAGTAGAGACAGCGTTTCGGGTAATGGAGAAAGATCAAACCTGTCAAACGACTTGACCGTGCGACCAACTACCTATTATTAATAATTCTCATCCATCGAAGAAAATCTTCTTTGCGATGACGACATGATGGAGCAAGTGGCGAAAAGGCATCAGTTTCATGCCAAAAGGAAATGAAGAGAGCCCTGCAGCATCCCTAGATGAGTGCAGACTTCATCCTAGAAAGCAGTATGAAGACATTTAGACAGGTACCTATATTTTGAATTTGATTGTTAATACATAATTATGTAATAATACAATATACTTAGAGATAAATTAATACAACATAGTACGAACGACTGAATGTGTGTTTTTTACTTTCTGAACCAACCCAAAGCTTAACCAATGGCCGAAGCCGCATTTTGACACAATCAGCGTTTCCCGGTATGTCCCCAGTAAGCAGATCCCACTGTATATCGTCTCTCACATGAATTTTATTAAAATATTCCGCATCATTTGGATGGAAAGTGAAAAAAACTGCAACTTATTACACATCGGTTTATTATTTACCTGTGCACATGCCCCTTCTGCGTAGATCACTGTTTTCTGTGGTCAACACCTACCCTCGAGCTCCCCCTCCCCCCCCCCCCCCCCCCTCCACAGGAAAGCCCTAAATCGAGTACTGGAGCCGGCTCGTGAATTACAGTTTCATAAAAATGCGCGGGATCAATAATATGAATTATATTTATGTTATTCGCGAAGCATAACGTTTGTTAAAGTTACAAATTACCTATCAACAAAATCCAAAAGAGTCATCATTCTTCAAATGAAATAATATCACAAAGCAACCAACACGACTTCATACAGCCATCCTCGATTATAATAAGGTGTTCCCTAGCAATGATATCTGGGCCGAATTTATACCGTTTCATTCGCGATCATGTTGACGAAGCTTTTTGGTGAAAACAAACGGCTGAACGTACGGGCGGGTGGTCTCAAACAATTCTTTAGTTTGAGATCAATTTAAAAATGAAGAAAAAAACCCCTTCTCGGATCAACTAGACCCCAAATGGGAACCGCAAACCAAATTTCATCGCTTTTGGTTCATGGTAACTAAGAAAATTGCGAAGTACGGTGTACGGCGGAGGGACAGAAAATATTTCTATCCCATTTTCGGATTCTATAGACCTTGAAACAGAAACCGTCAAATTTTGAGGGGAAGGGGGGGGTTACAGTTTTCTTTAAATGCTCGATTCCATAGGTTTATTATTGACAATAATAAACCTATGGAATCGAGCATTTAAAAAAAATTATTATTTAAAAAAATTATTTATTTTTTTGTTACCGATTTACTTTCACTAAATTTTTCAATGTTGGATGATTTTCATACTTCAAAAAACTTAGTTTGTGACCCTTTTGGAGGTTAAATAGTTGTGGCTATTGAAATAGTCTATTTCTGTCGAATCACCACCCCATAGGTAGGTACTATATAGTTTTGGTGTGCATGAAGTAGGTACTAGTTTTATGTGTTTATAAGCTGTTTTTGACTATTATTGACCCAATTTTTTTAGACAAAATATTTTTTACTACCTACCATAATCGTGTTTCTTCCCTTCTCTCGGATGAGTGATTTGTATCACCTGTTGGTATTCTCAGCGGTTTTTACACATTTGAAGCGATTGACCTACTTTTAGTTTTGAAAATTTGCCATCTTCTAACTCGTTCTTTGTTTGCTATTATAATTAAGATACTAGTCTCCTGTACATTGATAAATAAATAAATAAATAAATAATTTGGCATTATGTATTTACCTCCGAGTTTGCCATCGGAAGTGATACGTAGGTAAGTAGTATAAACACTATGATGTAGGTACATATTTTTAAAAAATGTTAAACTGTATTCAAAATTCCAAAAATGGATCTGTAAGGAAAAACATTTCATAAACCCGGCTAAGTCCTTGTAACATGGTTTTATTATTCTATAGGACATACCTACTACAGAAATTTTGGCTGTTGACATATTGCTTCTTTCATGAGTAATAATTGAAATAACTATTTTCTATCGTTCCCACCAATTTTGGCCCCCCAAAACACGAATTAGGCTCCTTATTTGACAAGTTATCTGTGATCATTGATAGTGCAATTTAATTGTCTTGATTCACCTGTTAATATTTCATCTAGTGTTATTATACAAATTTATGGTGATTTCAGACTACTTCCTATGTTTTTGACTCATAAAAAAAGAATTTTGGGAGCTGAACCTTCGTTATAACCTCAATTCTTCACTCTTTGGTCAAAATCAACTTCACATTCTGTCTTCTCGCCCTAAAAACATGAAAAACGAGGTCTTTCAGTTTCTTCAGTTGATTCAGTTGATGGTGATTTCAGACAACTTCCCAGGTTTATGACTTATACAAAATGAATTCTGGCAGCTGAACTTTTGTTACAACCTCAATTCTTCACTCTTTAGTCAAAATCGACTTCATATTCGGTCTTCTCGCCCTAAAAGACATGGAAAAAGATACCTCAAAAGCTCACTTTACTAAAACACCAAAAAACCCTATTTTTACGCATATTTTTCACCCATAACACCCCTGGGTATATTCCGATCGGGCTGCAAAGTTTCGGGATACAACTACTTAGGGCCCTATTTTCCGGGCTGTGTGCGAAAGAACGAATTTTTTAAACCGAAAATGAAGATGCATGATACGGCGGACGGCGATGGTGGACGGACATTGGAATCTACGCACCTTGAAACGTAAACAAAAAAATTTTGAGAAGGTGTTCGAAAAAATGTTTGCTAAGCGAATAAATAGGTATATTATTCACATAACAATAAACCAAAAGACAATTTTTCAGCTCATTATATCTGCACGTTTTTTAGGTCACCACGACTATATGAATCAACAAAATTAGTTCAGAATTTTGAATCTTCGTTCCCTACAAATTGACGGGGTTTACTTGCCTTATTCGTTTAATATCCCATAAATCCAATACCGTGGTTGTTTCCCGGTATGTTCCTCAATCCTTTTTGAAGTACAGTGAACTGTTTTTTTTTGTTATGATAATGTTCAGTGACAGCAGTGACTTTCGATCAGGAAGCAAATTATTGCACACATGTACAGATGGAACTTTCATCTAGATTTCAATAAATTTTATATGGCATCATGTGAGAACCAATTATTCACCAGTGGTCAAAATCAACTTCATATTTGGTCTCCTCGTCCTATAAAACGAGACCTCACAAGGCCAAGTTCACTAAAACCTCAGAAATACCAAACTTTCCACCAATTTTTCACCCATAACACCCCCGGGTGTTTTCCGATTGGTATGCCGAGATAGCGGACACAACTAGGGCCTAAATGAAGCCTGTGTGCGAAAAAAAAACTATTTTTTAGGCCGAAAATTAAGTTAGATATCGATGATACGGCGAACGGCGGACGGTGGACGGTGTACGGACATTGCAATTTTGGAATCTACACACCTTGAAACGTAAAAAAAAATTTTGAGGGGGTGTTCAGAAAAAAATTTCCGAACCGAATACATATGGTGTATGTCAGAGAATAATAAACCAAAATGACGCAGCCTGATATTGTAAAATCCTGCAGTTCTTTTGTCAGTCACATGGAACCGGAGATACGGGTGTTACAAGAATATTTTGCTCATGAGCTACACTACTGCAGTGAAATTCATATTCATAGGACCTGCATGATCCCTGAGAACTTCATCAAAATCAGTGGAATAACAGGAGTTACGAGAAAGTCATATTTGCGCATGTGTAGCCAAAAGCTACAGTATTGGATTTTGATGAAATTCGTGCTGAACTATCTGGAGAAGTAAAGAGAGAAATGATCAGATCGAATTCTGATCCTCTCATTGGAGGACAGCTGATCACGTCCGCGACGATTGCAGGGCAGTCGGACGAAAAGCCCCAGCCTGGAATGGCTGTTTACTTTACTATCTGGAGACCAACCCAACCATAATATCAAATTTTACCCCATTTGGATTGATCTTTCGCTAAGATATTAAAATATGCTTATCCACTATAAATTGGGTACGGATAGACGCATAAGTAAATTTTATTCGTTTGTTTGAAACGCAAAATGCAACATTTTGATTTTGGAAGATCAATTTTTTTTGGTTCTTGCAAGAATAAAAGGCATTCCTGCATCCGTTTCATGATAAGGTGCTCAAAACTCGCGTTACCCCGGTTGCTGGGCTTTGCTATAGGCCGAACATCTCCAATGAATGTAGATGTTTGAGGTATTTTCTCAGCCCAAGTTGCAATTCTTCTAATCGATGACTCTTCAATCAGAATTTTGAACGGTTGGTACATGGTCATCATCTCACGATTAAGTTGCAGTTACACGAACGTTTACATAGGTAGGTACTTCTACGTAATTGTTCCACGTAGTTTTGCACACACGTTTCATCAAGCTCTTGGGGTCAAATGTTCTCGCATCCCCGAAGGTTTTTGAAGAAGTTCTAGAAAGTTGATAAGTGAAGGTTTTTAAGAGGATGTTATTATTAAAACGAAGGTGGGGAAGACAACGGGGAGCGAAGCATATGTTTGGAGCAATTAGCTCAGCCCAACCTTCAGGGGGCCGCTGGTTGGTTGAGTTCAACGAACTCCCAGATCAATGCACAGGTCCCCGTCGAGACAAACCGGCTTTGGGGAACTGCCTTCAGCCTCAGTGGGCAACTGTATAATAAGCCGGCCGAGCCCACGGTCTGACCAGGACTGGGTAAACTGAGTTATATATATAATCCTGTAGAAGATAATAGCCCAAGAAAAAGTCTGTACACCACAATAAACAGTGGCATCAGTGGACAAAAATCGAAAAAGGGCTGATTGTTTCTTGGAACTCCAGTACACCGTTCATACATTTATGCAAATATCCATGTAAAGTTGGGTCCAGTTCCAGTGGCAACTGGTCTACCTATATAGTATTACCTAATTATTGGTCATTGATTTTCTCTAATTTCTCACTGATCCGTGAAACGTTATTGTTATAATTTCAAATTCTACCAGCGACCTGAAATAGTTGAAGAATTGCAACCTTCAATAGAGTTACCAAGGTAGGTACATCAACTTTTGCTCTTTGAATAAGAACCTTCTTCCGTGCAATAATATTGCCTACGAGAGGTTTCATTTCCTGTCCATTCAAACGAAAAATTCACCTACCATCGAGGACATATTTTTCATAATGACGAGGGGGAAGAGAGAGGGGGGGGGCTGCTATGGCGAAGGGCCATTTGTCAAAATATCTAGCGCAAGATTCTGGGGAAGGCCTTTTATACTTCACAACAGTGCTGTATGTTATTATTAGGTATAGTACAAGTCGTTATACTTGTGATTTAAGCTCCTCCCTGAGCTCTTCTTTATGACAGACAATACTGCCTAAGATAAGATCACCTTATTGAGATATGACCGTCTAGTGGGAGAACTAGAGTGGCGTTACGTACGCTTCACTGTAGCAAAAAATATTGGCGGGTGATCTATATCCAAAACGGCACTGTCTTTTCTAAAATGGTTGATGGGGAGTGATTGTTTCAATTCATTCGGACCACTCGTCCACGCAGAAGGTACCTCTGTTTATATTTTTAAATGAAAGTACTTCCATTATAAGATGGTTCCATTATAAGAATTTTGAGACCAACCGCACTCACCTACAATGAATAATTCTTTTTCTATGAGCTTTCAAATTTTCGGCAACTAGTGACGTCATTGCACCCCTCCCGACGTACCTACTTTCATTTAAAAATGGGAAAGTAATATAATCAGAAGTCATTGCCTACTCCTCATTGCTACTGTTAAGCGCGAGTAACTCGCCTCCAGTTCTCTCGTTAGACGCTTCCTCTTGAGATCTTAATCTTTCAGGCGAATTGATTCTGATGAAAACTCTGGTTCGTAAGGTAATGGCAAAGTGGCCAACTCCGAGAAAACACCTATGGTTAGTGGTAGTCCGGTTAGTAAATACAAGTTGGATATCTGCTTGCAGGTGTCTCACAGAAGTTGAGTGTGACCCAGGTCTTCTGAGAGGTGCACCCCAATCTACCGTCAGCCTATATTATCATCTATGAATAAATTGCTCTCCCTTCGCCCGACTTCCTATTTCGTTCGGAACTATGTAAAATACCCGGAGGCCGTCCCGTCGTCTTTTGACCTCATGGGACAACGTGGCGACACCTGCTCACTGTGTCGTCGCGCTATTTCCTCCTGCTTATCTTATACCCCCATCACGCTCACGGACTTATAAGAATTTCTATGTTAATTCAAGAAGAGTTGGGAGTTGACCTTTCGGAGCTGCTCTTCTTCTAAAAAGGCGGTTTCTTCCATTTATGGGGCTTTCAAATGGGGGTTTGTCATCCGACTACCAATACCAATAACTCAGTCAATGAACAGGCTTCAAGTTGAAACGGTTTTTTTTTCCTCCCACAAGGACGCGGAAGATCTGGCTGCGTATGAAGATTGCGTAAAAATTGAATGGGGAACTTCGAACGTTTATATCAGCGTTTATGTCTGAACAGTAGAACTGATGCCTTACCAAAAGAACCCAGGTGGATTTCAAGAAAACGTATAACCGCAGTTATTCGTAAGGTACCTAACTAAGTGACTCATGTTAACGCATGTGCGGACGAAAGTAAAGTGTACAATTTTGGTGAAACCCAAATGGGCCTAGGACCCAACTGCTATCAACCTCCCGACTTTCAGCTCATTACAGCTATTCTTTCGTATAGTTACGGGTGTTGCGAATGTCTACAAAGACAACTATGTAGGTAAGCGGTTGCAAAAGCATTTAGCTGCTGAAAAATTCTGCCGTACACAGCAGACCTACTGACCCAAAGTGTGAGCATATACGGGCAAGCCGCCTACTCATTGATGTTATCAACATCAATAAAAGTTACTATTTCATTGCAATTATTCTACCTTTTCGTTTCTTACTTTCCCATTACTCAACGATTATCCAATTTCGATCAAAACCAAACGATCCATCAAAAACAAGGTTACGAACCCTCCGCCTCCTGGAGTTATCGATGAGACCTGTCAGGATATTTCTGTCAAGCGCTTATGTAACGTTCCAACGTCTGCTTCAGAGGGAAAGTTCCCTCCAGGATCGGTAAACACTTCCAAGGACTCACTTAACCATCTAATCATCTTCTAAAATGTTCGTTTACATTAGTGGAAGTCGACGGCAGGTAGGGAGTCTTCCTTTTTAGAGGCTTCCGATTGTGTTGGATAGAGGCAGCCAAGTTTGTCGGCTGTAGTTGGTTTAATTAGCTGTGACGACAGTAGGAAGACTGAACAGAATAGCTGGTTTGTAATAAAGTTACTTGAGAAAGCTAGAATTGTAGTTTTACCTACTATAGATATATATTCCTAAAAACAATCTGATTTATTTTTCCTTGCTTACTTACACATACAGGATTTCCTGCTAATAATGGAATACGCCCTCCCTTCAATTAGCTCTATCAGGTAGGAGGTATTTTTAAAAAAAGGGGTTTCAAATGGTAGGTAGCCTTTTTGTTTGTCGCACAGAAACAGCAAAATATCTCCTTGCTGTTAGGCGAGTAAGTTATCACACAGCCTTGGCCTTCAAGTACCGGAAAATTCTTTTGAAAGGGTGCCATCTGCTTGAGAAGGGGTTTCTAGATTTCTTGACGCAACGCCAACAGCATAGACCCTACGTCACCTCTTGTTCCAACCATCAGGTACATGAGGGCATCAACATCTTGTCGGAAAGGAAAGACGCAGGAAATTACCTGTGTTCACTTTCCCTTCTTCGGTACTTCGGTAGTCATTCGACCATTCTTCACGTTGGTGTTCTCTATTACGACCACAAACAGGTTTCATCCTGGTCGCTAGTTTTCTAGTAGTTTTCTTCAAAAATAATTATGAATAATAATGACCCTTCTCATGTGGGAAAAAATTGTATGCGTTGGGCAAGTTTACGCAGTCACAAGTAACAAGTAAAAGAAACCATAATCAACTGGAAAACATTCATGGTTTGCACTTTTAAAGGTTTTCTATTTTTTTAACGCTGCAAAGTCCTTGCCACATGGGTTTGTTATTCGTGTGCGAAAGAACGACTTTTTTAGATCAAAAATGAAGCCGGTACACGTGATACGGCGGACGGCGTACGGCGGACGGACATTGCATTTTGGTTTATTATTCTGTGAATAATACACCTATGTATTCGCTCAGCAAAAAATTTTTATAACACCCCCTCAAACTTTTTTTCTTTTCCGTTTCAAGGTGCGTAGATTCCAAAAATGCAATGTCCGTCCGCCGTCCACCGTACGCCGTACGCCGTCCGCCGTATCACGTCTACAGGCTTCATTTTCGGTCTAAAAAATTCGTTCTTTCGCAAACATGCTCCATTTGGGCCCTAGTTGTGTCCCGAAACTTTTCAGCCCGATCGGAATATACCCAGGGGTGTTATGATTGAAAATGTGTGTAAAAATAGGTACTTTTTGCGTCTTAGCAACATGTTGGTAACATGAGCTTCTGAGATATCGTTTTCCATGTTTTTGGGGACGAGAAGACTGAATATGAAGTCGATTTTGGCCAAAGAGTAGAAAATTGAGTTCTACCAAATGTTTAGCTCCCAAAATTGGTTTTTTATGAGTCGAAAACCTGGAAAAATGTCTGAAATCACCGTGAATGTGTATAATAACATTAGAAAAAATGTAAACAGGTGAATCAAGACCATTAAATGGCACTACCAATGATCAAATATGATCTGGAAAAAAGCAAAAAAAAGCGTGCCTATTTCATGTTTTGGGGACCAAAATTGGTGGAAATCATCAAAAATAGCTATTTAAATTATTGCGCATGAAAGAAACAATAAATGAACATCCAACGAGAATCTGTAGAACTCCAATTGAATAATAAACCCATGTGACAAGGACTTTGCAGCGTTTTTGGAATCTATGCACCTTGAAACGTAAAAGAAAAAATTTTGAGGGGGTGTTATAAAAATTTTTTGCTGAGCGATTACATAGGTGTATTATTCACAGAATAATAAACCAAAAATGGGTGGGGGGGGGGGGGTTATAAAAATTTTTCCTGAGCGAATACATAGGTGTATTATTCACAGAATAATAAACCAAAAAATGAGCTAATTTCACACCCATGGCTAATTACACCACATTAGACCTTTGAATGACCAACACTACCTTTGATTAACCCAGCTTTGCATTAATACCAAATTAATACCTAATACGGACATTCTGTACCAGACGCGTTGCCGCCAGATCGTATAAATACATATTGCATTTGCACCTACCCTAGTTGTCGTCCCTGACATTTCTATTGAATCCACCTTCAAATGTCCAAAATGTAGGAATCCATATTTTGGGAACAATGGAAAGCGGTAAAACAGACTTTCAATGTAGCAGTAAATAACGCCACTGGAAGCGAAGCAGTCCATTTGAAATTATAGATGTATAATATATTTCGATAATATAAGTTTAGTGAAGAAAATATCTGTATTTAGTGGAACATGTTTAGACAACTGTGTGAACATGTTCGATACTGAGTGTAAATCTAATACCGCTTTCACCTAAAATCGTTTAATTTTGCTCCTTTCTATAGCGTCTCAAGTGTGGTTACTAAACGCCATCTCATGGCCTATTTTTTCGGCACTTGGAAACTCGGGAACTTATTTCCTCAAAAATAGTCTATAAATTCAAAATGGAAAAAGGTGTGGTGGGGCTCGTACTTGAGTCGTTCTTCAAGCCGAAAAACCACAGATAGACTGAGCAGTACACCGAGGTGTGGGATCGTGCGGCGCCTACATTAATGCCTGAGGCAGTCTGTATTACCCAAACCACGCCAGCTTACGTGTGCAGTTCATTCATCATCTAACATTTCCAAGTACCTTCCAACATGTACCCCTCCCTCAACATTTCCCTTTACTAACCACTTTAGCCCTTTTTTAAATCTCCCAAACTGCCACCTGCGGATCTGCACTTTATGGATCAGAAAGGTTCATTGCTGTTTCGTCAGGCTTCAAGTACTTAGGTACGAGGGATTTCTTCCTCGGGTAACGGTCGGTGTGGAGGAAAATATGATCAAGTAATTACTAGCTCACACCCCTTTTTGGAGCAATGACCGCTATTCATCAATACAGCATAATATCATATTACTGCACAAGACCTACCTAGTGAGTTCTTGATGAATAGGTTACGTAGGTACCTACCTATATATATTATATACGATCTTTATCATGTTTTATTACATTTAATTATCAAAGAACCTTTGAAATCGAGCAAAACCCCTATCTTAATCCAACTCAATATGTGATGTTCTATTACTTTCTAGGCATGGAGAATTCAAGAGTAAAAATTATAGGGAGAAATCTATCTGTACAACCAATTAGATATTGACAGAATTGGCATGTCAGTCCAGTTGGAGTGCTAATCGGTACGTAAATATTCTAAACAGAGAGCATGAAAAACTGATGACGCTTGACACTGTTAAAAACAAATACAGGACATAATTATGTAGGTATTTTATAGCTGCTTGATGATTGGACACTTTCTGATTCCACTATAAGCCATTTCCTCAATCTCCGAAGTGGCCGTTCTGAGCTGGCAGCTTTTTGATCAGATAAATTATCAAGATCGCAGCCTCACCATCGGACCCCCGCAACTATGGGTATTGGAGCCGCATTAGCATTCAATGGGAAACTCTTCGAAGTGAGCACGCCATCTCTAATATGTCTCGAGAGGAACAGGAGTGATGGTACGCAAGCCGAAGGCGCCTCGATCAATCAATTCCAGACCTCCATCAAGAGCCGTTATACCTGTCTGTGTACGAAATATGTTCTGATCAAGCTAGTTGTATACATAAGGTCTTTCAAAGACCTGTGTCTTCATCCGATTAAGATTCACTTCCAGATCTTCATTCATTGATCACGATATATGTGATACCCTATCAGAAGCTTTAGTGTGTTAGAAAAAGGAACTCGACTCCTTGAAAAAGCTTGATGAGTTGTTGGCGCGGATACTCTGTACATGAGCAGTGGATACTGAGTAAGTATAAAGTATGTTTTCATTGAATTCTAATCGGTGTGTTTCACACTATTTGATCGTATTTAGAAAAAGCTTTTCGCAGCATCCGATTTATTACCATAACTGAAACGAGCAAAATTATTACAGATTTCTACATAAATTTGCAAAACTATTATACATGCATACATTTCCCGAAGCTTAATAAATTGGCAATGGAATAAATTGGCTTTAAGACTGCCGTTTTAACCGAGCTCGTGATTGATCATTTTACTAATCATAATGATGGGTAGGTTTTACTAGCGTGGCTGTTAGCCGCAGTTTTATAATAATCTCACTGAATGTTTAAAAAATCGATACTTTCCGTTTATTTTTGGATGTACCTCGGGCTACCAACTTAAATAATTTGATAGGTAATAGGGGAGATGAAGGATTAGAAAGATTGTGATCTAAGTTAATCATTTAAAACTTAGGTCCTGTGGCATTCATCGCTAATTTTGGTTGCAGGGAGCAAACCTCCTGGAACGTAGAACTGAGGTGTACTTAACATGAGAGCAAATCGTCATAAACTATTATAATAAGTGGGTTCGAATTTATTTTAATAGTGGGTCCCACGTAATGTGCGAATGCCAATATATCTTGAGGACAAGTAGAATAGTGTACGTACATATTGAAACTAAGTTTTTTTTAAATAATTTTATTACAATATGTGCCTATGTATTGTTTTATTTGTTTAGTTGTGCGGCACTATTACTTCTAATGAATTCACAAATTAATATCCCAGCGGACGAAGGTATAGGTAGGTACCCACGTTTTGCAACGTACTCTCGAACTCAAATATAAATAATTCAACCAGAAAAAAAATGCTTTTTCCAGCTCCTGACTAATAATGTGCCAAATAGCGCATTATCAAAACCTTCTGATGCAGGAAACGGGAAAAGAGATTACTAACCAGTTTTGTGAATAGGTTTGGAAAAAGAAAAGGTTGTTGACGTCAAACACTTCTAAAATATCACTATTCACCAGGCGATACGAGGAATATCAAAATAAATGCTTAGGGTTGTGTAACGGGATGGATAGATAAGAACGGATTTTTTTTTTTTAAATAAGACTTCTAATTAAGAATTATAACCTCTACGAGAAAAGTGAGTGTGTGTCTGTTCGAGATTTAATGGCATTGAAAAACGAATAATCAAGGATTTTATATCTTGTGTTTTGTGGATCATGAAAGGTTCCCCTCATTCTGAGATAACCTACAAAGAACTTTAGGCAGATAGCGCTGGCCTATTAGTATTTGATCGTTTCATAACAAAACTGAAGATACGTCAAAGATTCGAGTTAAATTAAGATAAATTAATGTGTTTATCACAAAATAATCACCCTGGGAGAGTTAGTGAAGGATTGCAATTGCCGATAGCTGCCAAATAGGCTGATCTATCTTTTCGGATCCAGTTGCTGAATATTTGACAAGTCAGCATTAATTTCTTTCTTCTGCACCCTGCAGATTTCTCCAACGGCCAACGGTCAGACCGATTCTCACTGGTGTGTTTTTCAAACTGTGTAGTAATTGGGTCAAACAGTTTCATGATAGGGACTAACTATTGAATTTAGTATGGTTATGCTGTCTCCATGCATCCCCCAGTAATGAGTTTCTATGAAGTTACGTACCTGAACGCCGTTGCGATCGAAGAAAAAAGTGGCTTCCACCACTCCTTAGGCTTCTACCTCGTCACAGTTTGCTGGGCTTTCATCTGCACAGGTGGGTATTTGGGGACTTGCCCGTGGATGAGGTTCTATTTGTCCTGTCCTATATCCACATCTTGATCCTTTCGACTTACGAATACAGAATTGAAGAACACATTTATTACTGATCCAAACTTTTTTTTTTTTTCACTTCAGATTCAACGGTGGAAGGACGAAAGGTTCGCCATAACCAGGTTCCCCAAGCCCCGCGCTCGGTTTTGAGGCTGCTTCCATAGCCAGACGCCGAGCTTGTAGGACGTCGTCAATGCTAGCGTATGGCAGGAGCACTTTGGCGAATTCCTTGAAATTGAATGTAAATTAATTTCTCGACATGTAAATTAATGAGACTCAGACTATCAACAAAAATATTGTCAATGTAGAAAAATGGGACTTGAGGTTCAGTCCATAGAATGAATTGTTTGTCCAAATTTTCGACAATGTTTATTATCACTGTCAAGGCAGTGAGTTGTTGCAGGTCGATAACAAGAATAGTACAAACATGATAAAGATTACAGGGGTACATACTGGGTTCATATAGTATGGTGTACAGGAGTTACATGCTCGAGAGCCGATTGCGTACACAATATTATAATACATAATACGAGTAATTGTGAATCACTGTAAAATCATGTTTGTGCTATTCTTGTTATCGACCTGCAACCGCTCACTACTAATTATTATTATACAGGGTGACCCGTGCCCCCCCCCCCCCCCCACCACCACCACCACTTCTATGTTCCTTAAAAAGCGAGTCGGAAAAAGTGTCAAATAGTAACTCCCCATGATTTTTTTAATGTAGATCTCAAATCCAAAGTCGAAATTTCGTTAAAGTGGTGAAAAAGTTGAAATTCCGACTCCATTGAAAACCATTTGAAACCGCTGCATTTAAAGAACCAAGGAGATTTCTAGCCGGAGATGTTGCAACCTAATCTGTCGATACTTTATTCTTTATTGAACTTTATTCTAATCCTTTCCATACTTCCCGTGCGTTACAGCTTTGTGTCCGACAGAACAGGTTGCAACATCTCCGGCTAGAAATCTCCTTGGTCCATTAAATTGGTAGGATGATCGTGAATCGAAAGTTGACATCATCACGTGAATCCACCCGAAAAAATACCGCAACATCAAGAATCGCATGCAACAGCTTATTAAACACATACAAAAAAACACGGTTTTCAATGGGCTATTTTCATATATGGAGCACTCAACAATTTGAGTGACGAATTATTCATCCATGAATTTCTCGTAGAATCCGAATGTGCAATGAACCTAAGTTCCTATTTACAAAATAAACTCCTTTCAACTTTTAACATGTATCATGTTTTAGCCCTGGGGTACTAGCATTTTTTGTGAGTCGATTTTGCGCGTCAATTTTGAGCGTCAAATTTGAGCGTCAAATTTTAGCGTCAATTTTAAGCGTCAAATTTTTCGCGCATAATGCATAGTAGTTTTCACGTACAACCGAGTAGTTGCTAGGGAAATGAAACTTCTTTCATTTTCATCGGACAAAAATCGTTTTCCATTCGTTGGAAAGCTCTTGATTTATCACGAATTTATTTCGTACTAGCATGACCGCTCGCTTCGCTCGCTATCCGAGATTCGCTGTACGCAGTATCGTACTTAATTCCGACGTTGCACAACTTGGGAGCCCACTGGATATTCGTGCCAAATTTGGTCGATATCCGTCGAGCCATTCAGGAGTTGACCATGGTCGACCATATTTCCGCTATGATCAGGGAATTAAAAATGCGCCTACGTTCAACTTAGGAGGCTACCAGATATTGGTGCCAAATTTGGTCGATATCCGTTGAGCAATTCGGGATTCGACCATGGAGGGGCCCATGGATGCGCTATGGTCGACCGCGGGGGTAGTCCGAAGGGTCGATCGTAGATAGAATTTCACGTAGATTACGAATACGCGATAAAAAATAGGGGTTACCATTTCAATTAACGAAGTTGACCATGGTCGACCATAGTTCCGCTATGGTGAGGGAATTAAAAATGCGACGTTGCACAACTTGGGAGCCTACTGGATATTCGTGCCAAATTTGGTCGATATCCGTCCAGCCATTCAGGAGTTGACCATGGTCGACCATAGTTCCGCTATGGTGAAGGGGACCGAAAAATTCCGACGTTGCCCAACTTGGGAGCCTACTGGATATTCGTGACAAATTTGGTCGATATCCGTCCAGCCATTCAGGAGTTGACCATGGTCGACCATAGTTCCGCTATGGTGAGGGAATTAAAAATGCGACGTTGCACAACTTGGGAGCCTACTGGATTTTCGTGCCAAATTTGGTCGATATCCGTCCAGCCATTCAGGAGTTGACCATGGTCGACCATAGTTCCGCTATGGTGAAGGGGACCGAAAAATTCCGACGTTGCCCAACTTGGGAGCCTACTGGATATTCGTGCCGAATTTGGTCGATATCCGTTGAGCAATTCGGGATTCGACCATGGAGGGGCCCATGGATGCGCTATGGTCGACCGCGGGGGTAGTCCGAAGGGTCGATCGTAGATAGAATTTCACGTAGATTACGAATACGCGATAAAAAATAGGGGTTACCATTTCAATTAACGAAGTTGACCATGGTCGACCATAGTTCCGCTACGGTCAGGGAATTAAAAATGCGACGTTGCACAACTTGGGAGCCTACTGGATATTCGTGCCAAATTTGGTCGATATCCGTCGAGCCATTCAGGAGTTGACCATGGTCGACCATAGTTCCGCTATGGTCAGGGAATTAAAAATGCGACGTTGCACAACTTGGGAGCCTACTGGATATTCGTGCCAAATTTGGTCGATATCCGTCAAGCCATTCAGGAGTTGACCATGGTCGACCATAGTTCCGCTATGGTCAGGGAATTAAAAATGCGACGTTGCACAACTTGGGAGCCTACTGGATATTCGTGCCGAATTTGGTCGATATCCGTTGAGGAATTCGGGATTCGACCATGGAGGGGCCCATGGATGCGCTATGGTCGACCGCGGGGGTAGTCCGAAGGGTCGAACGTAGATAGAATTTCACGTAGATTACGAATACGCGATACAAAATAGGGGTTACCATTTCAATTAACGAAGTTGACCATGGTCGACCATAGTTCCGCTATGGTCAGGGAATTAAAAAGGCGACGTTGCACAACTTGGGAGCCTACTGGATATTCGTGCCAAATTTGGTCGATATCCGTCAAGCCATTCAGGAGTTGACCATGGTCGACCATATTTCCGCTATGGTCAGGGAATTAAAAATGCGCCTACGTTCAACCTGGGAGGCTACCGGATATTGGTGCCGAATTTGGTCGATATCCGTTGAGCCGTTTGGCCGTGAAAAGCAATTCGGGATTCGACCATGGAGGGGCCCATGGATGCGCTATGGTTGACCGCGGGGGTAGTCCGAAGGGTCGATCGTAGATAGAATTTCACGTAGATTACGAATACGCGATAAAAAATAGGGGTTACCATTTCAAATAACGAAGTTGACCATGGTCAACCATAGTTCCGCTATGGTGAGGGAATTAAAAATGCGACGTTGCACAACTTGGGAGCCTACTGGATATTCGTGCCAAATTTGGTCGATATCCGTCGAGCCGTTTGGCCGTGCATAGAAAGACAGACACACTCACTCACTCACAGAGATCCGTTTTTATAATATAGTAGGGATTTGTTCTTGGTATTTATTTCCTAGTTTCATACTATAACTATATAAATGAATGTTATAAATGGATAGTAAACAATGACGCTTGTTTGGTTGTCACGTTTTAACATGTATCATCTATGGTGTTCAGGAAATGTAGACAAGACATCGTCAGAAGAAACGAGCACATACGTTTCAAGTAGTAGATTTCTACCTAGCCTTCACTTTTCGAGTTGAACATGATACATGGTTGCAATTTTTTGTTCTTAAACATAAATAAATTTCAGTTATAGTCAGCATACAGGCTTACGCAGATTACTATCCGGCGTTCAAGTTCCAAAAAACCACCAAACCTCATATCCATCCTGTGTTATAACAAATCCTTCACTGAGGAACTACATCCTGCTCATTTGAACATTTTTATGATATTTGTGGTCCATGAACTTGGTGGGATGATCGTAAATCGAATAATAATTAACAATTCCACGTTATTCAGCGTGAAAAAATACTCCGAAAATCATGTATTACAAGTAGAAATTGGATAGCTCCACAAAACTAGATATTTTTCATTTAGCGAACATTTTGAGCATTTTTGCGCACGTTTTTGCCGACCCCCAAAATTTGTGTAACGGATCGTTTTTTCATGAAATTTCAAGTAAAATCTGAATCTGGAATGAAAAATGGGGTTCTCATTTGAAAAAACAAAGTTGGTGTCGGAATTTCAACTTTTTCAAAATTTTAATTACATTTCGATTTTGGATTTGAGATTTACGTTAAAAAGTTACCATTTGAAATTTTGTTCTAACTCGCTCTTTAAGGAAAATAGAAGGAGGGGGGGGGGTCTCGTGGGACACCCTGTATACTGATAAATACTATCGAAAATTTGGTATATGCAAAGACCGCTGTTGAATAAACTTCAAGACCCATTCTTTACATCATTATATAACTCATACGATATTCATAAAACATTATTGTCATTGTCACTCAGACTCACCACTCGTGTTTCCAATTCGAAGCGTTAAAATTATGAAATCCCGCGCCCTCCATAATTGTCTCAGTCTAAATGTTAGTTTGGCAGGTACCTATGCAATGCACGGTCGATCACGATATGAGTAGTTGAATCCTTACTAATGTAGATGCCATTGTCATCACCATCAAGCCCTATCTCCAGATTAAAACCTATCGACTCAGCTCAGATGGATCAGAAGTCGATCGATCTGGAAGCCTGTTTTGATCCGTCTGCTCAGAGTATTGTGTTGATGGAAGAAGCTATAGGTAATAAAGTGCCAGGTAGATAGTGTCCGTGAAGTGTTTGGAATGGTGAAATTTGGCAGATTTGTAGGCAAAAAATTCTGAAGTTATCATTCTTCGAAGCTAGAGACCGAGCTAGGTTCGAATTTTGATAAGATTTGCCCATTTCCCCTACGATGTCCGGGATTTCAAAGCAAAATATTTCGACGATGATCCACATCAGGATTCAGGGTTATGTACCGATTTGATTTGATTTTGTTGTTCTGTCTTCCCCTCAAAATTCCCGTAAACATATTACCTTGTCGAACCAGTCCGGCTCGTCTCCTGGCGGTGGGAACACAGTGCCTGCATACCAGTTCTCATACATGTACCGCGAAAACGGAACTTCCTCGAACCACTCACGGCGGCAGTTCTGCAGGATCCAGTTCCCTTCTTGCTCTCCAACTATCCGGATGATCTTCCCTGCAACAAATTTCGCTATTCAGTTTATGATTTTGATTTCTTACGTGAAACCTGATACCGTTTCAAAATTCGGTGTTTCCAACACAATTAAAGCAACAAAATAAAGATGGGAAAATACTCTCCTGCTGTTCTAAGAGGTTGTGGAGCTCCTTTCTTGCATTTACTGAGGTCACAAGTATGAAAAAAAAGAGTAAATTATGGAAGCGAAACTTTTACTTAGGTACCTACCTCCAGTTAAGCTGTAGCCTGATGAGGTCTAACACGCCAAGCGACATCCTTGCCTTACCCCGTACAGCCGTTAGGTAGGTACTATAAATCCCGTACCTATCTTAAGCAGCCTATTCCTACCCGTTATAGTTTACATGTTCCTCGGAAGACCCATCCCGTCGGGCTGGAGTCACAGCTTGTCCCTGTAAATTGTCTCGTCAACCCGCTGACTGACGTCGTGTCAGTCTGCTCGCTCGTCGAGTATGGGTCGTTCAAAAAATGTTCCAAGCACAGCTTTAACCCGTTTCGTGTCCTTATCTTATCCCGTCGGAATTCATAACTCAATATATAATAATCATTAAAATACTTAGATACGTACGTATGTGATAGCGAATACCAGGTAGGTATTATAGGTGCTGTCAGAGGAGGGAACACATGGTAGGTGTCACTTCTGGATTAATTGGACCATTAGCAATGGTGAAGCAAATCCCGAGTTTGGGATTTGTTCAATACCTACTCTAAGCGACACGATACAGGATAAGCCTACCAGTAGAAGGATGTATGATGACTTTCTTCTGAGGGTCATAGAAGCCTTCGCCCGCGTCGAGGCAGCCTTTGGGTATCTGCCGAGCTGGATGGTCGGCAGACAATTGAACGTTGTCAGGAGATTTCATCTCATTGACGATCTCCGAGACAAACCTCCTGTCCGGCATCCGGCAGTACTTCCAGTTGTACGGACGGAACTTGAGCCCGTCGCTGAACGTGTACTTCGGGTCGAAGAGGGTCCCGTTTACCCACGTTCCTATGTATCAGTAGTTTGTTGATGTTGAATTTGGCTACATTTGGCGCAGATCGTTGAATTTAGCTAGTTCAAAAAGGTGTTGCCTGAATGAAAAGAAGATGTTTATTTTCAAAGCAAATCATTATCACGTACCTATGATTCCTCTTTACATGTTCCTGGTGGTGACGTGAAGCTTACCGCTGAACCGAGTTTGATAGGGATCAACTAAATAGTTATAGGTGAATCCAGTTCAACAAAAGCGACCTACGGTTCAGGTAAGCATAAAAATCGTACCCAAGATCAAAATTTTGACAGGAGATGTATATTATTATAGTTTATAGTTATTGCTATATAGGAAATGTACATATATGCACACCCGTTTTTAACGGATGAGCTTCCCCAACAAACAAATCCTTTTGTATCACAACTGCAAACTATCATCTTTATATATGTAGAACACTCAATAATTCAAGTTTGGTGCCATTATTCAAACTCAACTAGGTACTAATGTATAATTTTAACTAAGTACACTATTATTATTAAACATTATTAGCATCTATCTACGTCACCCTTTACTCCAACTTGAACTATATCATTTTTGAACCAGCCCTAGGTCCGATGGAAGTGGGGTATGCGCACGTATTTATTTCATTTTTTAAAACGAAAGTAGGTTCCATCCTGAGAATTTTGAAAGGAACTGCACGAGGTAGTTCTTTTTCTATAACTTTTCGAAGTTTCCACCAATTCTTACGTCATTGCACCCCTTTCGCCTGGGCTCCCCCCTGCCCTCTGTGACGTCATAATTGGTGGAAACTTTGAAAATGATAAACAAAAAATCATAGAAAAAGAACTTATCATAGGGCAGTGCTGTTGGTGTCGATGTTCTCATAATGGAATATAGTTTAATTTTAAAAATAATATAAACCGCTTTTGTGACCCATGTGTATACGTAAGCGGCACATTATTTATAAGTAAACATCCATTGCAAGACCTTTTTATTCGAGTTGGTTGGTGGAAAGCCACAGTTTTTTATATTGTTAACTTGTGCACTGACCTAATTAAAAACCAATTTTCTACTTCTTCTGTTTACTTAGTGTGATGAATTTAGAATTTTGTTCATCACGGTGGCGTGAAGGAGAAAAGTCGCAGGCGGCGGTAGTCCACCGATCATCTACGACTTGGGAGGAGATGGAGGTGAGTGAGGGAATTTACCTAGGCGGCGGTAATCCACCGATCATCTAGGTGAGGAGAGGTGCTTGTCTAGGCGGCGGTAGTCCACCGATCATCTAGACAAGAGGTAGGAGGTAAATTCTCAGGCGGCGGTAATCCACCGATCATCTGAGAGGAGGAGCAAGGTAGAGGAGAGAAGAGAGAGCTAGTTAGAGGAAGTGTCGAATGAGGCTAAAGCCCCAGGATCCAGGGTTATATAGGAACTGGAGGCCTCTCCCTCCAACTCCCTGTGGGGAGTTGGTAGTGGGGCTCCAGGTTGTGTTCCCTGGGTTCTGTGGCCTGTCTCCCCACTCAGTTGTTTATTGACGGAAAGTAAGTTTTACATGAGGATATTGGTGAGAGCTTAAAGTTATTGTTGGAGTGTTCCCGGGAGGGACTCACGACAGAGGTCCCCCCAGTTCGAACCAATATTTGAGGAGCTGAAGGCGCAAGGTGACAGGTGCTGAGGGCTGCGGCAAACAAAAGTGGAGCGGAAGGCGCAAGGTGACAGAGGCTGAGGGCCGATGCAAACAATTGGTGGTGCTGAAGGCAGGGCAAGAAGTGTGTGAGGGCTGAAGGCGAGAAGGTGACAGAGGCTGACTTAATCCTGAGAATTTAGGCGTAGTGACATAAGTATAGGTAAGTAGTATAAGTAGTAGTATAAGTAGTAGAAGGAGGATAAGTATTTACAATAGTAGAGCTGAATAGTATAGGCGAATAGTATAGTGGAATATTTACAATAGTATAGGTGAATAGTATTTACAATAGTGTAGTTGAATAGTTGAATAGTATAGATGAATATGATTATTTACATAGTATAGATGAATAGTATAGATGAATAGTATAGATGAATATTTACAATAGTATAGTTGAATAGTATGTACAAAGTTGGCTAATATTTACAATGGTATAGTTGAATAGTTGAATAGCATAGTTGAATATTTACAATGGTATAGTTGAATGGTATTTACAAAGGTACCAAGGGGCACAAAGGTGGGGTGCGGGAGTCTGCCGTTCCCTGGGTGTGTAGAGTGAGTGTTTGTGTAGATGGGTGTGGGTGTGATATGGTGAAGTGTGGGGGTGGCTCGGCGAAGCGGCGGCTGTGCTGGGGCGGCCACGGCGGGGCTGTGAGAGTCGGTACAGTGCGTGTGGGTAAGTAATACACAAGCACTGTCCCGAGATCTCAAGGCCCCGCCGTGATTGCTCAGAGCGGGGCGGGTGACTTGGCCGCCGGGACGCGGGGAATGCGGGGGCGCTCCCTCCGTCCGTTGCGACGCCCGGGCCGTTTTGTCCCGGCGGAAACTATTGGGGATATCCCCGGCGGTGGTGGAGGTGTTGGGGGTGTGGTGATTTGGGGGCGAGAGTCGGGTGGAGTGGGGTGGTTTTGCATGAATTGAATGGGGGGGTCGAAAATAGAAAAGGGGGTTTGCGATTGGGGGGTTGGGGGGTTGTTTGAAAATTGGGGGGCAGAAGATTGGGGATGAAAATCGGGAGGTGGGAGGCTGGTTTTGATTGGAATGGGGGGTGGGGGGGGCATGAGTTCCGCAAGGCGGAATTCGCGGAGGATGGAGGACATAAGGGGGTCTATCGGGACGTAGGGGGGGGTGTACCCCGGTGGCTTTTGCTGCGCGAAATTCGCGCAGTATCAGCCACTGGGGGTACTTCCACCGTCGGGGCCGGGGAGGTAGTCCGGTGATCCTTTGCGGCGAAAACGGAAGCGGTGATGGGGGCCCGGGCGAAAGGGGTAGGGGGGACAGGGGGTCCGGGACGAAAACGTCCCGGAGTATTGCCGCCATTTCCGGATCCGAATCGAAATCCGGAAACGGCGACGGAGGTGACGGGTGCGTGGGGAATAGTCGATGTGACATGGCAAACGGACGGCGGGAGACTGATAGAGTTTGTAGGTTGGGAGAGCACAGGTGCGGGCTTGCACCTGGCTAACGGGACGGTGTGGGGTTTTCCGTCAATTAACAGGGTTGCGGTGGTTTGTGTTGAGCGGATGACTTGAAAGGGCCCGGCATAAAGGGGTTGAAAGGTTTTATGCATGCCGGGCTCTTTCAGGTACATGTGTGTGGCGGTGAAAAAGCGTTTGGGGTAAGAGGTGTCGTTTGTCGGTGTTGTTGTGTGTAGCGGTTCCCTGTTAATTGACGGTGTGTGGTGTGGAGTGAAAATATCGGCCGGTAAGCGGAGGGGATCTTTGAACGCATTTTGCGCGGGACTTGTGTTGTCTGAAGGACGGGCGGAAGTGCGAAGGCTGAGCAAAATGTAGGGGAGGGTTTTAGTCCAGGAAGGGGAAGTAGCTGATGTTGAAATGGCTTGTTTAAGGACCGAGTGCCACCGCTCTATTTTCCCGTTGGATTGGGGGTGGTAAGGAGTGGTGTGGATTTTGTGGATCCCGAGGGAACGGAGGAGATCTGAAAAGTGGGCGGACTCAAACTGCCTCCCTTGATCGACCGTGATTGTTCGCGGACAACCGTAGCGGCTAACCCATTGGTTGAGGAAAGCCGTTGCGACGGCGTCCGCGGTGATGTGGGTGAGAGGGATACACTCAACCCAGTTTGTGGCACGGTCGATCATCGTGAGGCAGTATTTCTTCCCCTCAGAGGGGGGAAGGGGTCCGACCAGATCGAGGTGGACGTGTTCCCACGGGAGGGAGTCGGGAATGGGTTGAGGAGGTACATGGGGGTGAGCCGAGACCTTAAACTGCTGGCACCTCTGGCACCCTAGAACCCAGTTACGAATATCTGTATTCATGTGGGGCCAGAAGTACCGCGTTTTGATAAGGTCTCGGCTTGCCCGGATGCCGGGATGGTGGAGGGAGTGGTAGTGGAGGAAGATCTGCCGCCTGAGGTCGGGTGGGACGTAAGGGCGCGGTGAGTCGGCCGTTACGTCACACCAGAGCTCAAGGGGCGGCAGTTGTTGAAGTTTGGAGGCGGAGATGAGGTTGGAGAGGGTTGGGTCGGATTCGGGTTGTTGGTGTGATTTGAGGGAGTTGGGGGAAGGGAATGGCAGTAGCTCCGCCACCGGCGCGGGTGTGGGGCGGTAGAGCGCATCCGCCACGCAGTTGTCGGCCCCCGGCAAATATCGGATATCGGACGTGAATTGTCCGACAAACTGGAGCTGCCGGAGGCGACGCGGGGAGGCGGACTTGCGATTTTGGAGGAGGGCATGGGTGAGGGGTTTATGGTCGGTGATGACAGAGAACTGCCTGCCCTCCACGAAGTCACGAAAGTGTTTGATGGCTTCGTGGATGGCGAGGAGTTCTCTGTCGAAGGTGGAGTAATTTTTTTGGGTTGGGGATAGGGTTTTCGAAAAGAAGCCGAGAGGTTGGGGGGTGGCGCCGGTGTGCTGGTGGAGTACTGCCCCGATGGCCCAGTCGGACGCATCGGTTGTGATGGAGAGGGGAGCGTGGGGGTTGGGATGGGCTAATAGAGCGGCGTCTACTAGGTCCTGTTTGCAATTTTTGAAGGAGGTTATAAGTTCGGGGGTCCAGGTTATGGGGCGGTTATCATTTTTTTTGGCGGGTTGGGGGATGGCGTGTATGAGTGGCTGTTGGTGTTGTGCTGCGTGTTTGATGTGTCTACGATAAAAGTTTAACATACCCAGGAAACGGCGGAGTTCCGTCACAGTCCGGGGCTGGGGGAAATCCATGATGGCGTGGACTTTGTCTGGGAGGGGCTTGATTCCGTCGGACGAGACTTGGTGGCCTAGGCAGCGGACGGAAGGTTGAGCGAGGACGCATTTGTCTGTATTGATTTGGAGGCCTTCGGTGGAGAAGATGTCGAGGATTTGGTGGAGATGGTCGAGGTGTTCTTCTGGGTTTTTCGAGGCGACTAGGATGTCATCCAGGAAGCAAAACACGAATGGTAGGCCTCGTAGGATGCTATCCATATAGCGTTGCCATGTCTGAGCCGCGTTCCTGAGGCCGAAACAGATTTTAACATATTCGAACAGGCCGAAAGGTGTTATAATTGCTGTTTTCGGAATGTCGGGGGGATGTATATTTATATGGTGGAATGCCCTGGAAATGTCTAGGGTTGAAAAAATTGTAGCGCCGTGTAAATGAGAGGAAAAGTCGCGGAGGTGGGGGACATTATACAGGTCGGGCGTCGTTTTTGCGTTAAGACGTCTGTAATCGCCGCAGGGGCGGATATCCCCATTGGGCTTCTGCACGATGTGCAGTGGTGAAGCCCAAGGGGATTTTGAGGGGCGGATTATGTTGTCGGCAATTAGCTTGTTAAAGTGCTGGCGGGCTTGAGAGAGTTGAAGTGGATGGAGGCGACGGGCTTTTGCTGTGATGGGGGGGCCAGTGGTTTCTATAAAATGTTGGATGGTAGATATGTGGGCGGAGGGGCGGCGCTGGGGGCGATACTGGTGGAGGAGGTTTTCGAATTTGGAGGGGGGTTGGTTTATGGCGTGTATGAAACCGTGGATGGGTGTGTTATTGGAGGGGTCGATCAGGCGCGCGTTTTTGACATCGACCTGGAGGCCGAAATATGCCAGGAAGTCGGCCCCCAGGATCGCCTTCTCCACGTCCGCCACGGTGAAATCCCACTCGTACGCGAGTCCGCTCATGTAAACTGACGAGCGGTACGTCCCGTACGAGGGGATGGTGGTACCGTTGGCGGTGTAGAGAAGCTGTCGGTAGCAGCGCGCCTGACGCCGGAGGATGTTGTTGGGGAAGATGGACAGCGCCGCCCCTGTGTCGATGAGGAAGGGAATGTTTGTCTTCTTACAGCGTAAGAATAGGCGCTGGTGGGCTGGGGTGGAGTGCGGCAAAATGGCTGAGGCGGTGGGGGTTGGCGTTTGGGAGGGGTTTGAGCTGTCTGGGCGGATGGGCGGCTGTGGTGGTGGCGGGGTGTCCGCTGCGAAGGAGACGCGGGGGGGGCTGCCCTGGAGGCGGGCGTGGAGGGGCCGTTCCGGGGTGGGGGAATGGTCGGTGGCGGGTGGAGGGGTTCGGCGGCGCTGGTAGGCGCGGCCGGGAGGTTGGCAGCCGTGGCGGCGGCGTAGGAGGAGTAGCGCTTGGTTGTGGTGGTGGAAATGCGGGCGGGGGGGGTTTGGTGGGGGTCCCCCCCGTATTGGCGAGGAGGGGGGCCCGCCGGATTTACCGGCGGGCGTCCGCGTTTCCCTGCTTGGAGGGGAAGGAGCAGGGGGGTTGACACTTGCGGGCCTCCCCACCGAAGTTCACATGGTAGAAACACCGGTGGGGGGGGTCCGCGGGGAGGTAGTCAGTTCTGGAGGGGCGGCGTGCGGTGGAGGGGGTCGCAGCCGTCGGGGACTTTCCCCTGCGTTGTTCCTGGGGAGGGGTTGTGCGGCGCTCGGGCGAGCGCTGACGTCGGCGGTCGGCGGAGGGGTTCCGGCGGCGATCCATGGAGGGGGGTCGGCGTCTGTCGAGGGAGGGGGGTTGGCTGCGTTCACGTGAAGCGGTGCGGTCACGTAGAGGCGGGGGGTGGCGGGGTGCGTGGACTTCGCCGACGCTGGCGGCTGCGGCGAGATCGTGGACCGTGTCCGCGAGGCGAAGGAGGGGCTCATCAGGGCCGTCAAGGTGGCTGGCGAGCGCCATCTGGATTGGGTGGGGGAGCGCACGCAGCCAGAAGGTGCGCGCGATGTCTGCCGTCATTATCCCCTGCAGCTGGTGGCGTAAACGGCGGTAGAGGTGGGAGGGCTTGAGGTCGCCGAGGTGTTGCGGCTGCGAGAGGGCGGCGACTCGCGCGATCTTGGAGGGCTGATAGAGGGATATGAGCCGGTTGCGGATGTCATCGTATGCAGCGACGGCGTCGGGGGAGATGTCCGACGTTTGCAGGAGAATGTCCTAGGGAAGCAGGGAGATGATGCGTGAGTAGCGCGTCTTCTGGCTGCGAATGTTGGCGGCCGAAAACGCTGCGTCCACCTGGAAAAACCAGAGAGCGGGGTCATGGGCATAGAATGGGGGAAGTGAGAGGGGGAAGGACGCAGAGGCCGTCATGACGTCGGCGGCGGCGTGTGCTGCGGCCGCAGCGGCAGCGGCGGCGGCGGAGGTTGATGCGGACGAGCCAGGCGGGAGAGGGTGCTGAACGGATTGTCGGTGGCGGCCGTTGCGTCTGTCGTCGCGGCGGCTGGCGGCTGCAGTGTAGCTGGCCGGAGGAGTGGTGGCGTTGGCGAGTTCGGGTCCATAGTCGAGCTGAAATTTGAAAATTCAAATTGTTAAATTTCAAATTCGAAAGTCGGGATTCGCAAAATCGGTAGCGGAGGTGCGTGTGGCGGAGAGTTGAGGGCTGCGTGATTGCTGAGCGGTTGAGGGTGGGCCAAAATTGCGAAATTGAAACTGACTGTTTAACTGAATTTGAAATTAAAAATGGGGACACCGAACTGAACTTGACTGGGGTCGACACATTAGGTGGGAAGGAAAAAGAAGGTTGGGTGAACGTCGGGTTCACCACTGTGATGAATTTAGAATTTTGTTCATCACGGTGGCGTGAAGGAGAAAAGTCGCAGGCGGCGGTAGTCCACCGATCATCTACGACTTGGGAGGAGATGGAGGTGAGTGAGGGAATTTACCTAGGCGGCGGTAATCCACCGATCATCTAGGTGAGGAGAGGTGCTTGTCTAGGCGGCGGTAGTCCACCGATCATCTAGACAAGAGGTAGGAGGTAAATTCTCAGGCGGCGGTAATCCACCGATCATCTGAGAGGAGGAGCAAGGTAGAGGAGAGAAGAGAGAGCTAGTTAGAGGAAGTGTCGAATGAGGCTAAAGCCCCAGGATCCAGGGTTATATAGGAACTGGAGGCCTCTCCCTCCAACTCCCTGTGGGGAGTTGGTAGTGGGGCTCCAGGTTGTGTTCCCTGGGTTCTGTGGCCTGTCTCCCCACTCAGTTGTTTATTGACGGAAAGTAAGTTTTACATGAGGATATTGGTGAGAGCTTAAAGTTATTGTTGGAGTGTTCCCGGGAGGGACTCACGACACTTAGCATTAGTTTCTTCTTATTTGGCGATGTAAAGTATTTGTGTACTACGTACCCTATTATCAGCCCTTGTAGGATAATACAAAATATCGACTTCTTTATTTTCTGTATTTTGACATAAAACCTACCTTCTACTATGCCCCCATTGGGGTAAATGAGCTTTCCTTGGCCTTCCATCTTCCCATCCACCATACTTCCGACGTAAACGGGACCATGTACCATTTTGTAGATACACTTCCCTTCCATGCCCAGTTGTGAAAACTGTCCGTAGTATTTACTACCATTGGGTAGCTCTACATACTGAAAATAGGGACTAAATTGTAAAACTCCATTACCTCCAAACAGCGAGTTGTTAACAAAATTAAGCTGCTTAGATGTAGGATGTAACTAGTATTTCAAATAGGTGCTTAAGTAGGTTTTAAACAAACATCTAGATTCGGAATGAAAGCTCTGAGTAGGTATTAACCTGCAAGCTATCGTAATCCCCTCTTCTATGTTCACGGTGAATACTACCATCCTGCAAATTTTGCATACGGTACTTCCTTAACTGGCCCCCAAACTCCTTCATAACCATCTTCGTGAATGGATCCGGTTCTTTCTTTTGATGAGGTCGATGCATTTCAGAAAGAGCCTAAACCCAGAAACAAGGAATAGTGTATTAAGGAGACCTTTGGTGGACCTTTGTGGACTTCGCTATTCGTAGATTCCTTGCCACTTTGCCGCTGTAGCTACTTTCACTTGGGCAGTTTCGTACAGGATATTATTGAGTTTTAAAATTAGTATATTTAACATTTACCGGATGCTACGTATTGTTTCTACCTCACATATATCTATCTATATCTACCTCATAATTTCAAGAGGCAAGTTTAACATCATTCTAGCCCATGAGGCGTAGTTGTAAATGTTCGCCAATAAACGTTCTAATCGTTTCACCTTGTATTGAGCAGCAATATCTGGTCCTATCAACTTGTACAACTCATTGATTTTCTCTTCTCTGATCTTCCTTTCTTCCATTTCAATCCGACTGTCCGTCAAGCCGTCCCGCACTCCTTCCATCATCCTCAATAATTTAGCACGTTTCTTCTGTATCTTCTTGCAGATGCATCTCTTCTTCTTCCGTCTCCCCCAGACCCTGGTGGCCATCCAGCCTGATTTCTTACAGTAGCACACACGCTGTTTCAGTTCAAACCACAAGTTCATCAGGTGATGCAGTTTTTCGCGCACCAGGGCATCCTCATCCTTTGACATGAAACAGTTAAGTAGTCGACATGAAACAGCTAAAGGATTGAGTCTTAATAATTGTAAAGAGTACAGGCTAGCTACGCCTTGTGAGGTTGGGAAGGTACATGTATATAGTAAAATCAAGTAACAGCCATTCCAAGCTACGGCTTTTCGTCCGACTGCCTTGCCAGCGTCGCGGACGTGATCAGCTGTCCTCCTCCTGTGGCTGGGACAGAATGGGCAATTACCATTCATTCTGTTTGCATTTTTTGTCAATAGTTTACGATGTGAGACGATCATAGGACTGAATTGGGAAAATATGTCTCCTTCATATTTTGAGAGACTTTCAAACTTTGAGGTTTCAAAAAACGCTCCGAAGTCCTTGTCACATGGGTTTATTATTCTACTGGACATACCTACAGAAATTTTGGCTGTTCATTTATTGTTTCTTTCATGTGCAATAACTAAAATAGCTATTTTTGATGGTTTACACCAATTTTGGCCCCCATAAAAAAGAATTAGGGTTCATTGACAGTGCCACTCAATTGTCTTGATTCACCTGCTGATACTACTTCTAGTGTTATTATACAAATTTAGGGTGATTTCAGACAATTTCCCGCGTTTGTGACTCATAAAAACTTAATTTTGGGAGCTGAATCTCTCCTCTGTTACAACCTCAATTCTTCAGTCTTTGGTCAAAATCAACTTCATATTCGGTATTCTCACCCTAAAAAACGTGGACAATGATACCTCACAAGCTCATGTTTACTAAAACCTAAAAAAACCTCGAAAACCCCTATTTCGACAAACACTTTTCCCCCATAACACCTTTGGGTGTATTCCCATCCGGCTGCCAGCTTCGGAGCACAACCAGGATCCAAACGGAGCCTGTGTCCGGGAGAACGAAAATTTTAAATCAAAATTTAACGTAAATTTAAGGCTGACACTTAGTTAGAAACTGAAGTTTTTGCTCCATGGTCAAAATCGACTTCATATTCGGTCTCCTCGTCCTAAAAAATATGGAAAACGATACCTCACAAGCTCATGTTACTAAAACACCATAATCCCCTATTTTTACACCCATTTTTCACCCATAACACCCTTGGGTGTATTCTGATCGAGCTGCTAAGTTTCGGGACACAACTAGGGCCCAAATGTGAGCCTGTGTGCGAAAGAACTCATTTTTTAGACAGAAAATTAAATAGTTATTGATGATCCACAAAAAACCGCCGGCTGACGGCCGGCGTGCGGCGGACAGGCACTGCATTCTTGGAGTCTACGCACATTGAAACGTAAAAGAAAAAATTTTAAGGGGGGGGGGGGGGGGGTGTTGTGTTATAAATATGTTTTGCTGAGCGAATACACAGGTGTATTATTCTGTGAATAACCTATGCGTAGAGGATGTCGATTGCCCATTCGACCTGATCATTTTGCTCTTGCTACTCATTGCCTTGCCCCGTTGAGTGGAGACGGGTTCACCTAACAGCTACACGGGTCATTCTTGGACATGTTACCACGTGTCACGGCGACCACTCATCCAAATACTAACCATGCTTGAGGTATCTTAACTTCGGTGATCTCACGGAAACCGGTTTATTCCTAAGGCCGTTGGGCGGTACATCATACATATATCTACACACGGGATTCAAAACTTCTACACCTATTTGGGCGCCAACGACCAGGACGGTGGAACCAGCTGAATGAACAGTGACCCAGCAAGATTTGAAACAACATTCTTCTTAAATTTAAGCACTTCGGTAGTTATTTTTCATATTTTCAATACCTAGAAACATCTTGGTAAGAGCTTCTCAAAAATGTGTAATATTAAGAGTAACCTATCAAATTTGTGAAAACGTCCGATAAGAAGTCTTGAAACAATTACCTTCTAGTCGGAATTATTATTGGTAGGTATGCATAATGTAGGTAATGTTGGCTTTTCGAAGCTGGTGGAGGGGATGATGGGGGACCAGTCAGTAGTGTTCTTCGCAATTTTTGGGTATTCAAACAACTGTTTCAATACCCACATTTCTTCTTTATGAAGATCACAATATGATTGTTGGGTTCATTTGTCGATGAACTTGATGGTGTGACATAGGTGTCAAGTGTAAACTAGGTACTCGTATAAACGCTCCACATGTGCTGAGTTAATTTCTAGCAACATTCAAATATCAAAGCCACCTCTTCCCAGCCGCCTGCATCATCTTTCTTGTCGCAGGTGCACGGCTCTGGCTTCTTTCCTTGGTCTCTGGGCAATTCAGGAGCCTCGACCTCTTGAAAGCTCTTGGTCACGTTCGGCGAAGCGGGAGGGCTCAAACCGAAACACGACTCGCTCTCCCCGCATGTGCATTTGAAACGTTTTCTTCTACCCTCGGAGGTACCAACTGAAGACGAATCTTTGGTAGGGCTTGGCGATTCGTCTTTAATCAACACCTTGGCCTGCTTCTTATTTATGTCTTCGATTTTCCCATGGCAACCACATAACGGCCGCCAACCGGGCAAGTAAATTTTGCCAGTTTCCGACTTATCTGTAATCAATCAAGTAGGTACATAGATAACGTTTTTGTTTTTTGAAGGCCAGTTTTGCTCACTTATCTTTCAAACCCACGAGCATTTCTTGCGAGCTTTGGAAATGCAGCGGAAATTCCTCTTTCAAGGTACCTACCTACACGCTACGCTGTCTACATATTGAGGGTGCAGCAAACCTTTTCTGCCAAACTTTCAACTCATATGGGATATAATAGGAAATTCCATGCTGATCACAAGTCTATTGTTTTCTGAGTGATTTTGCGAACAAACACCAACAAAAACGCTATTTCGAAATGAACGTCGTAAAAAAATTAAATTCTGCGTCGAATGATCCAAAACTTTTCTCTCCGGGAGCAGAGGAGGAGAGTAGCTTTAGCAAGTTTTTAAGAACAACATTTTCATTTTTTTTTTTTTTTTTAAGAAGAACATTTTCATATAAATGATTTTTTTGGGGAAAAAAAATATTTGGACAATTTGGAAATGAACACCTGGAACCATTACAGTATCCATAGGGTTCTGTCCAATGTTCTCCTTCATATTCCTCAAAACGCTGCGAATTATTACACAACGGTTTATTAATTACCTATAAGTGCCCCTTCTGTGTAGATCACTGTTTTCTGTGGTCAATACATACCCTCGTGCTCCCCAAGGAAGTCCAAAGTCGAGTGTTAGAGCCGGCCGGGAAAGGACAGATGTGTGGTGATGAGAAGATTGAAGTAGGTGAGGTTTGGAAGGCGAGTGTGAGATGGAAAACTCGGGAGCGAGCGAGCTAGTATCCAGAAAGGTTGCACCACGTTGGCTAGGCCAGAAAGGTTACCACCAGGGTGGATACTAGAGGATAAGCCCAGAAAGGTTATCACCACGTTGGGATCTTTTAATATAATAACATATAACGAATATAATAAACTTTATTGCAATCGAGAACCTGTGTTCCCATACAATAGAGTTGGTCACCATAAGTAGTTACAAATAACAAAACGCTGCAAATTATTACACAAAGGTTTATTATTTACCCGTACAGATGCCCCTCGAGCTCGCCCCAGGAAAGCCCTTAATCGAGTACTGGAGCCAGCCCCGGAATTAAAGTTTCCTACAAATTCGCGGGATTCAATGATTCAATCATTAATTATTCGTAGTTATTCATGAAGCATAAGGCAAATAATTAACCGCTGTGTAATAATTTACCTGCATAGATGCCTCTTCTACTAGAATAGTATAATGAACCGTTATGTAATAATTCGTCCATCAATAATACTTCAACGATTGTTCAAGTTACAAAAGTACCTATCGACAAAATCCAGCCCCTTCTACTTAGATGGTATAGTGAACCGTTGTGTAATAATTTACCGTTGTGTAATAATTTATCATTTTCTAATAATTTACCCATCTATAATACTTCACCGTTGGTTCAAGTTGCAATAGTACCTATCAACAAAATCCAAAACAGCCTTCATTTTTCAAATGGAATAATATCGCAGAACAACCACTCGACTTCACACAGCCATCCGTGATTATAATCAGGTGCTCCCTAGTGATGATATTTGGGCTGAATGTATATAATTTGATTCACCCTCCTGTTGACCAAGCCTGTCGGTGTAAACTTGGGGCATACCTTGAAGGAACGGCGGGACGTACAATGCTCCGGGTGTTCACAAAAAACTCGTTTCAAGAACTATTTAAAACCGTAAAAACATCCACGTAAAAGAAAGGTATAGGCTTCCTGAAAATGTCAACCCCTACTTTTCACCCCTTAGAGATGAATGACGCCGAGCTTCGAGGACCAACTAGACCCCGAACGGGACCTATAAACCGAATTTCGTCAATTTTGGCTCATGGTAACTAAGAAAAGTGCTGTACGGCGTAAGGCGGATGGACAGAAACTTTTTTATTGCATTTTCAGAATCTACATACCTTGAAACGTAAACCATCAAATTTTGAGGGGGGGGGGGGGGGGGGTTAAAATTTTTTTTTTTCATGCTCGATTCCAAAGGTTCATTATTGAAAATAATAAACCAAAATACGGACAGGCAGATAGATAGGTACCTACATGGTATTTAAAGTATAGATACTTACAAAATGTTATAGGCCGGTACAAGGTTTTTTTAAATTATTATTTCAGGTTGGTTCTGAATGTTCTACATTTCATGCTAAATGTTCCACAATGTTCATCCTATGTTTAGTTAATACGTTAGTTAGTTTAGATGGTAAGCTAATAATTAGTTCAGTTAATAAGAAAAGCCAAACCACAACTTCCTCAACAATGAATTAAATATTATTAAATACACCCACAGCTCATCTTTGGTATTAGCATCAAAAATTAATATTCAGCTCAATTTTCCATTAATATTATTGATATCAGTACAGTATATAACAATCTTGATTTGAATAAGTTACTTGCTCAATTATTATATATCATATTTATATTATATCACAACATAAGAGGATATTAATAACATGACAAGTTCAGCAACACAGAGAGAACATTATGTGATACGTTCTAAAGGTACTACCACTTTTCCACAGATTATTATCTATTTTCTGTAAGAATATGATTTGTCTCTGTACTATTCCGCAGCTGACTATGTGCAATCCTAATTTCTTCTTTTTTTTCCTTTCTCTATTCGAATGATACAGAAGCCCTTAATTTGAGAATTGCACAGATGTAATAAAAAACATTCTTGGCCTCTTGGATAGTTTTTATGTCGAGAAGCTGAATGTGTTTTTCTTGTTCATTCTCTGTTCCCTTTTTGTTCTTAAGGTCTCTCTTAGATTCCGATAGAGGGGGCAATCAAACAACAAATGAACCATGGTTTCAGAGATATGTTTGTCGCATAGCGTGCAGTTGTCTTTCCCATTGATGGCGTGCGTTGTTCTACCTGCGTATATCCTGACCGCCCCCCCCCCCCCCCCCCCGTTCTCATTTGATCCAATACGCGGGTGAATTTTATTGGGATTTTAAGTTTTAAATACTTCTGCGGGCCTGGTTCCCATGACATCTGCCGAAAGCAGGGGTTGTAGCTTGTAGCTCGACAGTAGCACCCTTTCCATATCTATGTTCCTGAGGTCATCTTTAAACTTTTTGAGGATAGACGGAATTATTTTCTTCAGTTTATATCACAGTTTGCATCCACTTCTTTGACAAGTTGCGACAACTGTGTTAACCAGTTATACTTTTCTTTGTTTGAGGGGTAATTTTTGTGCAGACTGATCATTCTAGTTAGACAGATTTTAGGATACTTGTCATTTTCCATTAGGAATGGTAATTCAGGGCATATTTTAGAATGAACCACTGCACGGGAGTGATGCCGGTTTCTAACCTTACTATATAATTTGGTGATGTCCTCTGCATGCATAGTAACCTTTTGTACAAGTTTGTTTTTGCAGCTTCGAGCAATTCGCCATAACGCAATGCCCATGTATTTGCACCATACAAGAGGGTTCCCCATACCAAAGATTGAAATATTCTATCCGTGGGTTCCCAGGAATCACATTGCAATTTACCTATAAGAGTTAGTGCGTTCCCAGCCACAATTCTAGCTTTGCTTTTAGCATCAGTAGACTGAAGGTGGAAGAGCGAGCGATGTGGATGAGAATGTCACCCCCAAGTCATTGAACCTCTTTGTGGCCTCGCATCGTTCCCCCTTGTAGAAGAGTCTTTGGGCTACCCTTGCAAACTTTACTACTTTCGTTTTGTTGATGTTTACAACCAATTTATTGGTGCTGCAGTACTCCTCCAGAATTTTTATTTTCTTATTTAAGTCTATTTCACTTCTTCCTAACAGAATGAGGTCATCGGCATACATCAGTGTCGTTACCTTGTGCTTACCGTCAATCTCGAGGCCCTTAGCACCTCTCTCCCGAAAGAATTTATCTATGTACGATAAGAACAAACTGAAAAGAGTGGGACTTAAAATCTCTCCTTGGAGCATTCCCTCCGTTATGGGAAAACCCTTGCTACATCTCCCATCCTTCTGCATATGCGTATCAGCGCCATCATTTATATGGCTCTTACAATGACGAGCTTTGGGGGACAGACCCACTCTAACAAGTTTTTCCCAGAGCAATGGATGGTTAATTGAGTCAAAACAAGTCCTAAAGTCGATAAATGCTGCAGTTGGGATCTTTTATGAGAGAGAGGTTGAGGAGAAGGAGTCGAGTTCGAGTGAGATCAGTAGAATGACTAGCTGGGCAACGAGGGTGCCTTATAAATCAGGTCCCCCGACGGCGGTTGAAAGCTGTTGGAGGATCGATGAAGGGAGGCTATTTGGATGCGTCCCTCATGTTACGTAGCTCGCTTGGCTTCATCGGAAAAAATCTTAAAAGTACAATTTTGAGTAGTACCTATATTATAATGGGTACCACGACATAGGTCCCCCCAGATTGGACCAGTAAAACAAAGTACAGAAGAGGAGACAGAGTGCTGAAGGCGAGGAAAGACATTTGTCGCTGAAGGCGGTGAACTAACAATATGCCCAAAAACGCTGCAAAGTCCTTGTCACATGGGTTTATTATTCTATGGACATACCTACAGAAATGCTGGCTGTTCATTTATTGTTGCTTTCATGTAAAATAATTGAAATAGCTATTTCTGATGGTTTCCACCAATGGTGGTACGCTCCTTTTTTTTTATTTTATTTTTTTTTATTATCGTTGATCATTGGTAGTGCCATTTAATTGTCTTGATCCACGTGTTGACACTTTTCCTAATGTTATTCTACAAATTGATGGTGATTTCAGACGATTTCGCAGGTTTTTGACTCATAAAAAATCGATTTTGGGAGCTGAACATCTGGTACAACCTCAATTTTCCACTCCTTGGTCAAAATCGACTTCATATTCGGTCTTCTCGTCCAAAAAAACATGGAAACCGATACTTCAAAAGCTCATGTTAACAACATGTTGCTAAAACGCAAAAGTACCTATTTTTACACACATTTTCACTCATAACACCCCTGGGTGTATTCCGATCGGGCTGAAAAGCTTCGGGACACAACTAGGGCCCAAATGGAGCATGTGTGCGAAAGAACGACTTTTTTAGACCGAAAATGAAGCCTGTACACGTGATACGGCGGACGGCGGACGGCGGACGGACATTGCATTTTTGGAATCTACGTACCTTGAAACGGAAAAGAAAAAATTTTGAGGGGGTGTTATAAAAATTTTCTGCTGAGCGATTACATAGGTGTATTATTCACAGAATAATAAACCAAAACCGCCGGAGTTCCGTGACGGTTGAGAGTGTGGAAACTGGCGGAGCGAGTTGACTTTGTCAGCGAGGGGAGTAATGCCGGCCAATTTGACGAGTTGCCCTAGGTTGCCCCTTAACCGAGGTTTGGGCAGTTAGGCATTTGGCTTTATTGATGGTGAGCCCCTCGCTGCGGAAGATGTCTAGAACTTGGCGGAGATGGTCGTAATGTTGGTCGGGCGTGGTGGATGCTACTAGAACATCATCGAGAAAACAGATGACGAATGGGAGACCGCGGAGGATGCGGTTTGTGCTGCATTCCAGAATCCGAAGCCCATCTTCAGGTATTCGAATAGACCAAAGGGGGATATAATTGCGGTTTTTGGTATGTCGGGGGGGGGGGGGGGGGGGACGTCTATAAGCAGGAACGCCCGGGACATGTCGAGGGTGCTGAACACGGTGGCGCCGTGGACGTGGGATGAAAAGTCCCGAAGATTGGGAACGTTGTAGAGATCCAATGTTGTGCGGGAGTTGAGTCATCGGTAATCTCCGCTGAGCCAAATTTGTCCGTCTGGTTTCTGTACGATATGAAGGGGAGAGGCCCAAGGAGAGCTGGAAGGGCGGATAATTTTGTTGGTGATGAGACCGTCAAAATGGGCCTTCGCTTGGGAGAGCTGGAGCGGGTGAATGCGTCGGACTTTGCCAGAAATGGGTGGCCAGTTCAGGTTTGTAGTTGTCGAGTAGAGCGGCGAACTTGTGGTCAGTCGGTGGGGGCGTAACGGGCGTAACAGGGCTGGTTGGCTGGTGGCGGGCTTTTTAGGGCGGCTGTGTAGGTCTTGGGTGGAACAGCGGCGGGTGGTGGGAGGAGGTTGTTGTAGAGTGGAGGGGGTAAAAATTATACTTTCTTAACCCCTGTCGATGCGAGGGTGGCGACAGGGGTCATAGGCAGTGGCGGCGGTCTGGAGGAGGATGTCGTAGGGGAGGAGGGCGATCGTCTTGGAGTGGCGGGTCTTCTGGGCTTGAAGGTTGGTGGCTGAGAGCGCAGCGTCGAGCTGGAAGAACCAGAGAGTGGGGTCGTTGGTGTGGAAGGCTGGGAGCGTGAGCAGAATGGTGGTGGAGGTGGTCATGATGTCAGTGGTGGGCGGTTGCAGTTCCTCTTGAATTTTCAGCTGAAACGTCGGGGTTACCACTGTGGTGATGAGAAGATTGAGGTAGTTGAGGTTTGGAAAGGCTTTGTGTGAGGCTTTGTGTGTTGGTGTGGCTTTGTGATCCAGAAAGGTTACACAACGTTGGCTAGGCCAGAAAGGTTACCACCACTTGGATAGAGGATATGCCGAGAAAGGTTATCACCACGTTGGGAGCTTTTATGAGAGAGTTTGAGGATATGCCCAGTAATGTTATCACTATCACCATGTTGGGATCTTTTATGAGAGAGAGGTCGCGGAGAAGGGTAAGGAGAGAGAGAGAGAGAGAGAGAGAGAGAGAGAGAGAGAGAGAGAGAGAGAGAGAGCGAGAGAGAAGGCGTCGGGTTCGAGTGAGATCGGTGGAATGACGAGCTGGGCAAGGAGGGCGCTTTGTAAAGGCGCCTCTACTCTCCCCCGGGTCCTTCTCTGGCGGTTGAAAGCCGTTGGAGTATCGATCGGTCAATCATGTCGCATAGCTCGCCTTCCCCTTGGCTTTATTGAAAACAATCTTACATGTACAATTTTGAGTGGTATATTTAAGGGGTACCACAACAACAGTTATACATGAATATTCGGTGGATTCAACTATCATTGATTTTGTTTATTATTAATGAAGCATAACATTTGTTCAAGTTACAAAAGTACCTATCAACAAAATCCAAAATAACCATCATTCTTCAAATGAAATAATATCACAGAACAGGCAACTCGATTTAGCAATGATGTATACCTCCGGTTGTCTAAAAAAATTCTCAGGTTCTAATATCTATTTAAAACATGGAAAACTATACCTACCATTTTTACATCAATTTTACACCCATTTTTCACCCATAACACCCTTCGGTATATTCCGATCGGGCTGAAACGTTTCGGGACACAACTAGGGCTCTAATGGGATCTGTGTGCGAAAGAACGAATTTTTTAGACCGAAAAGAAAGGTGGAAATGGATGATACGGCTTAAGACGGTCGGACTTTTGGTTGGGACACTTTTGGAATCTACGCACGTAAAAGAAAAACGCTGCAAATTATTACGTAAAGGTTTATTATATACCTGTATAGATTATGCGTAGACCATTGTTTTCTGTGGTCAATACCATCGAGCTCCTCCCAGGAAATTAAAGTTTCATACAAATGCGAGGAATTCAATAATTCAGTAATTAATTATTTGTAGTTATTCATGAAGCATAAGGCAAATAATAAACCGTTGTTTAATAACTTACCGTTGTGTAATAATCTACCGCTGCGCAATAATTTACCGTTGTTTCATCATGTGCTGTTGTGTAATAATATATTCAATAATACTTCAACGTTTTTTTCAAGTTGCAAAAGTACCTAACAATGAACAGAGATCAATAGCAATGATATCTGGGCCGGATTCATACCGTTTCATTCACGATCATGTTGACGAAGCTTTTGTTGCAAACGAACGGCTGGTCGTACAATGCTCCGGGTGGTCTCAAAAAATTCTTTAGTTCAAAATCAATTTATAAACGTTTAAAAAAAACTATATAAAGTTTTCGAGCTACGGCGTTCTGAACATTTCGACCCCTATTTTTCACCCCTTGCAGATGACTGACAGGAACGCCGAGCTTCGAGGACCAACTAGACCCGAAGATGATTTTGGTTCATGGTAAATAAGAAAAGTGCTAAGTACGGCGGCCAGACAGAAATTTTTTTATTCCAAAGGTTCATTATTGGCAATAATCAACCAAAATGTTGAAGGGGTGTTCGAAATTTTTGTTGCTTAGCGAATACACAGGTGTACTATTCACATAGGTAATAATAAACCAAAAAGGCTTACTTCAACGATGAACGCCAAAACTGAGACGATAGGTACAAATCAATAAATTACAAACTGCAATGGGCTTTGATATTTCGTAGTGTCATTTGATAAAGTTGGTCTCTAACACAAAGAGGATCTTACCGAGGTTGTGCGATAAAGAAGTTGCAGTGTGTTATGTATAGGTACCTAAATTATTTGCTGTTGTACTGCACGATTCGCCAACCTAATTTATTGTAAGAGACCTAAGAAATTACTAGGTGCATGATTTTGGTATGTACACCACCTATCCATGTTGTTCTACTGACAAACCTTGGTTTTCATATGGAGAAAATCTCTTGAAAAAAATGTAGTGACACGGATCATCGAGCCGATCCAAACTCTTGGTCCTCTCCGAGTAAGGTCGCCCTAGGAAACTTTCTGTCGGCGGTTGGTTGTGGTCTCTGTTCAGCCTATATTGAATTGTTTAGAACTTAGTTTAAATGTAGGCAGGTAATGATAAATGTTCAAATCAGCATATCCAGTAGAAATACCAAGAAGTACCTACCTACTAGACCTTCTGTTAACTACTTCTTCCGCGCGGATGGAATCATCGTGTAGTACCATGACTCCTATTAAGGCTTGATAACTGATCGACTGAGAAAGTACCGGAAACATCTGGCTGGTTATTCTATCACTCAAAGAGTCATAATATTGAATGAAACACAGGTGAATATTATTTGGCGCAAGTAGGAACGTTTGCCTTTTTCACGTGTCCACGGGAGGTGTCATTGGGCCTCACGGTACCCTTGTACTACTATTACGCACAATTGTCACCTACCACTTTCGCATCCTGTCCTTGATACAGGTTTTGGGTTTGAGCCTCACGACTCTCAGGCGATCGGGCTCTTCCTGGATCTTAACGCGGAGCGAGGGTTTGCTCCTGTCGCTCGCCACTTGAGTGGCCGTCCTGCTGGCCCGTTTGAGTTTTGGAGGAACAATATCTGCCAATTATTTGACCATTAAAAGTATACCAGCTTTTTTCTTTCTTTTCTAAGTTCTATTCTATATACATAATTTATAACTGCAGACTGTAAACCTCGTAAAATATGTCTGGCCTGTTATATTCACATAAGAGCCCTTCCCGATGACAGTATATCTTCAAAACTCTAGTCAAAATTATATTCGCAACTAACCCACTGACACAGCTATTTTACTCTCACAGATAGCGATAGCATGCGCATACTCTTACAAAATTCTACAATGCGCTTGGGAAGCTTGGTGCGTTCAGTATAATTCAACTGGTCAATATACCCTTTAACCCAATGTTTTGTAGGTGAATGAGGGAAACAGGTACGAACTTATCTCATCTTCCTCAAATTCTTCGCCAAGTACAACAGGCTCGTACTCGCCAGGATACTCAGCGTCCGATACATTGATTCGGTTTTCAATGTTCAGTTCCACCAGCTCCAACTCCTCACCGCCTTCTTCGTTGAGCACTTCATCCTCCAGCCAGCTGCCTTCTCTGCAATAACGCCGATTTACTACATCTCAACAGTCAGCCAACTGAGGGCTTGAAAGAAATAAAGCATTTGCCTTTTTAATTACACCTTCTATCAGACGAATAAAACCTTATGCAAATTGAATTAAACAATTTGCCAAATGAACTAAACCTTTTGCCAAATGAATTGAACATTTTGCCAAAGGAATTAAACCTTTTCAAATTGAACTGAACCTTTTCAAATAAACCTCATGCGGAAAGAGGATGTGGAAAGAAAAACGCTGCAAAGTCCTTGTCACATGGGTTTATTAATCTGTTGGACATACCTACAGAGATGTTGGCTGTTTATTTATTGTTTCTTTCATATAAAATAATTGAAATAGCTATTTCTGGTGGTTTCCACCAATTTTGGCCCCCAAAACACGAATGAGGTACTTACGCTCTTTTTTTTCCAAATCATCTTTGATCATTGGACCTGCTGACACTTTTTCCAGTGTTATTCTACAAATTGATTGTGATTTCAGACGATTTCCCAGGTTTTTGACTCATAAAAAATCAATTTCGGGAGCTGAACATCTGGTAGAACCTCAATTTTCTACTCTTTGGTCAAAATCGACTTCATATTCGGTCTTCTCGTCCCCAAAAACATGAAAAACGATACCTTAAAAGCTCATGTTACCAACATGTTGCTAAAACGCAAAAAGTACCTATTTTTACACACATTTTCACTCATAACACCCCTGGGTATATTCCGATCGGGCTGAAAAGTTTCGGGACACAACTAGGGCCCAAATGGAGCATGTGTGCGAAAGAACGATTTTTTTAGACCGAAAATGAAGCCTGTACACGTGATACGGCGGACGGCGGACGGACATTGCATTTTTGGAATCTACGCACCTTGAAACGGAAAAGGAAAAATTTTGAGGGGGTGTAGTAAAAATTTTTGCTGAGCGAATACATAGGTGTATTATTCACAGAATAATAAACCAAAAGCACGTCATAAACTGGTAGAAATCGGTGGGTAACTCATTTGTTAATCGTCAGTACCTTCTGAGAGATGATGCAATCAACAAAATTTGTCATTTGCATCATCTCTCAGAAGGTTTCTTGACACGTTAACAGACGCTGTTTTCTCTCAGGATTTATTCGAGGCACAGAGAAGTTTTTGATCTCAGGAGGTACCTACCTATTAAACTCAGGAGGTATTATTAATAACTCCTTAATGAGTAAACAACGTCTGTAAACGTGTCAATACCTTCCGAGAGATAGGTGCCTAGTGCAATGGACAGATTTCGTCGATTTAATCCTTCATAATCCCTGATTTTCGCCCAATATCTCAGCTTTTCCCGAAAACCATTATATTCCCTGATTGTTCAGGCAGCTAGACTTCAAACCATTATCACCTGAATCATGTTATGCAAATTAATTCAAATTTATAAGGTACTTGTTAACTACTTTTCCTTCTAAAAGCCTTTGGATATTTTAAAGGAATGTTGGAAAACAAATTCGAAATCTATTTCGATTTGTAGGTAGGAGCCTAAGTAGTATTATTAAAAACGATGAACATGAATACAACCATGGGTAAAAATTGGTCGGAAAATGAGGATTGTTCTTCAAAATCACATCTGATTTTTGGGAAAACGACTTTTGGGTAGGTATCTCGGTATCTACCCTTTTAGACCTTACTTCAGTGCTTTTCCATAGTGACACCCCATAATTAGTACTACTGTAAATATAAACCCAAAATAGATATATGTTCACATTATGACAAACCGATTAGAACTTTCTTCACCAGGCAGTGTGCTAACATCATTTTCAGCAACCGATTCTGTTGGTGTTTCCTTAATTTCGGATTCGTAGTCCCATTCATCTTCGGCATAATCTTCTTCTTCACTTCCTTCCATTCCTCAGATCTATAAGTTGATTATCTACTACATAAAATGCAAGGTACCTATGAGGAAGAAATGGGAGAGCCAAAAGAACGTACACACATTCGAATTCTAAAGGATGATAAATTGACTGATTAAAAGGGCTGGTAGAGGTAAGCTTACGTGTATTTAGGAACACCAACAAGCTCCAGCCACTTGGTAAAGGTGCTTGTCACCTAGCACAAAGAAATTTAAGGTAGGTATCCCTTGTTCTCCTATCTGCCAATCAGTAAGTTGGTAGTTATCTACTTGACCGGGGTTTCGATTCTCAGGCCTCGGGATTATTTGCTTTTTCTCTATCACCAACTTTTTAATCTATAGCCCTACAGTTTGTAGTAGGGTACAAAGTACGTATACTGAATCTGTCTGTAATTTACCTACCTTTGCTGGCTGGTATGTGATGGTAACTGTTTTACAGTTACACAATAGTCTTGGCCGATTCAAGACTCTCGTGTGTTTCAAATTTTCCAACATAAATAATGGTGGTGATCCTGTGACCACCACGCATATTGTATCTTCAATTACCTACCCAATTTCAGTGATGAATCCAAAATGTTCAATCAAATGTTCTCAATGTTCTTTGAAAGGTCAGTCAACGAATCTGAAATTCCCTTATCAGTGAAAACTTGGTGATTTTTGGCGAAAACAGTGTTTCTATTTTCAAGTGTCTATGTACCTACATAACTATGCCAACTATGGGCTGAAAGAGAGTTTGTCAAAATGCTTTCATTTTTAGATAAAGTGCGTAGGTCATAACATTAGTGGCGGCCATTCTCACATAGGCCGTTATTGATACACAGTCAAGAATGTTATTTACGTATCAGGAATAAATAAGGAGATTTCTGACGAGTAACATGTTCGAAACTATGAGCATAAACGTGTTGTAGCCTATAGGTAGGTAAGGGAAGGACGAGCACCTCTGGCCTCTTGTAACTGTGCGACTACGTCACCATGGAGTATCAAAATAAACTCGGTTCCACCATGGGAAGGTAGCCACTAGGGTACCTAAGATACTACCACTACCAACACCACCACCACCACCACCCGTTCTGATATCGGGCATTCGAATTTTTGTTGTACTGTGTGAGGGCGTCTCCTCCGCAAGAAGGGATCAATCAGACTAGGTAGGTGTCTTAATTTTTCTTTTCTGTGACTATTTATCCAGCGAAGGAATTTCGGCGATTTTCCAAAAATTCACGTTTTTATTACCTAAATTTTGTTGTCAACCTACCTATAGATTTTGTACCTCTGGCCGGTTTTTGCATTGTATCTCTGGCCACCCAAATAGCTCAACTGTGAGAGCGGGATGTCATTTCTTGCAGTTCCAAGGGTTCTTTTAGTGTAGGTACATGGGTATAGGTACTTAAATAATTGTTTCGTCTGCTGACAAGTAGATTTGCAATAAATCAACTTATTATTGTAAACTACGACCGTCAGTGAGCCTCCTGGTTTGTCTCTAGATACTAATGTTTGTCTGTGTGTCACTGTTTTTAGATTAGTTGATTTCAGATAGAAAATCTTGTGAAGACAGTCTAAATGGATCCGTCTCTAATAGTTATTATTCTTAATGATTTTCTCCCTCTTCAATTTCCGATGCTGCTAGGCTGCATCTAGGCATCTGAAATTGAAGGGGGGGGGGGGGGGGATCATTAAGAATAATAACATGGATATATACTAGGGTGGAGCGAATTTTTGAACCTCCTCATTCCAAGAGGGACATTTTGTTGCCTTTTGGGGTGAACATGACATGTGCACAATTTATTTAAAAAATCCAATTCCTTTAGTCACCATAACATCGTTGAAATTTGATAATCTTGCCAAACGTGGTTAAATTGAAAATATAAATATGATTTTTTTTCTAACTTTTTTTGTTATTATCGCTCTTTCCACCATTGTTCTTATTGTCTATGATAAAGTTTTTCACTTATTAATCGTGTCACATTATTCCTATTATTTTGTGATTTCTAAAATGTCAATACCTGCAAGAGTGAAGGCCTTGTGTGCAATAGTGGGTGAAGCCGAGATGTGCGCCGAGAACGTCCTTTCCACAATTTGTGATATTCTTCGTAATTCTACATTTTGTATACACTTCCAGATCGTTGACTAAGAAGAACAAGAAAAATCCGTCCAGTAAGGAAATCATTATCGAACTTGCCAGGTTTGTACGACATATTTGGGTAAGGCGTCGACCACAATCGTTTCTGAAGAGAGGTGCTTCACCCAGATCACAACGGTGTATGACGAGTATCAGAAGCTCAAAAGGTACCAACAAAAACAGAAGGAAACTTTACCTTATAAAGTTAGAAAAGCCCTTTTCACAAAAAAGTTAGATGCTCTTTTAGATATCTGCTCCTGCAAAAAAATGTGCTGAGCTGTCGTTGGGTTCTTGTTCACAAGGAAGGAAAGTCCCTAAAGAGGAATAGGTATTCATTTTGTTGGACCAACGCTGTTCAAGAAAAATGGTGATAGGGTTCATTGATGTTTCTGCTCCTGAGCAGCTCCAAAGAAAGCTCCTTTGCAAACAAACAGCGAATGTGTCAGAACCTGATTGCAGTAATTATTCTCCTCTAATTAAAGGTGAATCCCACAGTGAAATTTCATCGCTATCACTATCTTCGAGTTCATCTAATACTGAAGAATACAAGCATATTCCCAAAAAATTGAAGCAGAAGAAAAATATGACCCCCAAATTCCAAACCTGGCTCTTGCTTGTGACTGCAACGGTGTTTATGACCGAGCTGCCTCAGTAATTGCTACAGCAGTTATTAAAGATTTCGGAAGTGACCAAACTCAAGCCACGACCGTAGCAAATTATGGAGAGCAAGAGCAAGATTATTCAAAGTAAAAAATTACTGAAACTAAAGGAGAGGACTGTGAAGCATATCCTGAGTTTGTAATTTGACTAAAGAAACGATAAAACCTCAGTGAAAATTCAGAAAGGTTTAAAAGAGACTATTGTTGTAGAACACATGGCCCTTGTTTAGGAGCCTGGTTCAGTTCATTTGGGTCACAAAGCAATGAACGATGGTAAAGCTTCTAGTTATCTGGCTGCAGTAACTCGTTTCATTGAAGAAAATAACATCCTAACGGACCAACTCTGCGTTTTGGGATGTGATGGAACAAATGCAAACACTGGATGGAGAGCAGGAGCCCATTACTCTTCTGGAAAAGCATTTTGAAACTTCGTTCCAGTGGATGATTTGCCTTTTTCGTGCAAATGAATTTCCTCTTCGACGGTGGAGCCCAAGAACTTCTCTGGAGAAATAGGGAAGCTCCTGGAAACCTGTGAGACCAGAGGAATTGTGACTTTTGAAACGCTGGAGTCCAACAGGCCTCCAAATGAACCTGATTTGGACCTTAGTACTAACCGAAGCTTTATGTTGTTTGTTTCTTCTTCTTTAAAAAAAGGTATTTCCGATTAAAATCAATCAGGAAACTTTTTGAAGAGAAAAATAAATTGTAATAACCGGATTTTGAGGATATTTGGACAAGACTGAAGCTTCAGACTTACGGAAAGGCCATTGTCAAACTTTGAAGAGGTTATGGAGACTGAAGGAATTTTTTTATCGGCCTCAAATTTTGATGTATTTTTCATTATGAGAGAAGGCAACAAAATCACACTATTGGAAATCAAAATTCGAGAAAAAAAAAATGTTGAGGCCATACTCAATTGGGGTGTGCATATCTCCAATTTGCCAGATCGTGTGATAATACGAAGTAATTTTGTTTCTAATAGATAGTTATTGTTAATGATTTTTTCTCAATTTCAAATGCCTAGGAGCAAGCAATGTAGGAGTTAGGCGCACCCCAATTTGCCGGATAGTGTCGTTTTGGATCATTTTTATTCTTTAACATTAGTTAAAGCATAAAACTTATGGTTCTTGAGATTTCATAAGCCTAATAAAGTATTACTTACTGTGTTGTTACATTGATTGGTCGTGTTTTCCCTTGTTCCTGTTGAAAATTGAGGCTGGCCGGAGGTACAATGATGTCAGGCCGGAGGTACATGCATAATTATATAAACTGTATCTCTGGCCGATTTACCTACACAGTCTCGTAAATCGGCTCCTGTGACTAGTGTGAGTTGTTTTCGGGGATCTCTTTTCAGGATATTGTAGCCAAATAGCTACTCTACAAGAAAAAGTCAAACTGTCGGGAATACCAATGTTTTCAAGCGCTATAATCTGGATCTTTCAGGAATCGGCCAGAGGTCGTCCTTCCCCTACTTGATGAAAATTGATGTGTTACATTGAAAATCAAACCCTATTTTTTCGGTTTGTATAGGAAAGACCTCTCTTCACCCCTTTATAGATGGCTTACACTACGTTCCGGTATAATTTCATTGCTTTTATATTACACTATAAGCACTCTATCACACTAAGAAAACGTCTTTACCTGGATGAGGCAGCTTAGGCCCGAAAGGGGGCACTTACCAATATTATATTAGAGCGATTCGTTTATTTAAAATCACAGGTACGCGAGTCACATCACTAATTCATGTGATAACGTGATACTGGAAAACAAACAAAATTCATATTTGTAAATGTAGGGTGATTCGTTTTTGTACGGCTCATGTCCACTGTTGGTACATCCGTTGGTTTCTTCGTTGCCTCAAAGTTTTTTCATGTAGATACGAGTGGTTTTGAAGCTGGTGGGGGAGATAAGACTAACTGAGTTGAAAAGGGTCGACTATCCTTATCGTCCCTTTCAACGCCTTATTCCTTATCCATCTTTCGACAGCGTTCATGGATTCTGCTCAAAAAGGGTAATCCAGACATGCATACATAAAACTGTAGCATCATGATAGAATCAGTAGGTACTGCGCAACTACAGTACAGCTGATATACCTATGTTACTGTTTAGCATTGCGTGGCAACGGAGAGACCACACAAAGAAAAGATTATCGTAGATCGCGTGAATAGAGTGTTTTACATTTTTATTTTGCAATGACGTGTTAAAACAATAAAGTAGCTTTTGGGCAGTTATTCCGAGTTCCTACAGAATGGCGACGAGGAAGAAGATTAGAGGTAAGAAGACCTTTGACGACGATAGCGATATTGACGCAGTAGACACGAAAAACAAGAAATCCATTCAATTCAAGGATTTTGACGTGGAAAATTTCAATACGATACTGAAGAGTGGGAGTATTGGTACTACCGCTTCAGCTATGCTCTTCGGGCGTGTCGGGTGAGAGTAGATGATCAGAAGAGGGATTACCTCTTAGCTAAGATTAGTGCTAAGCCGTTCAGGATACTGATTGACCACTTCTATCCTAAGGAGTTGGAGGAGGTAAGTTTTGAGGATCTCGTAGCAATTTTAGAAAAAAATTACGGAAGAAAAGACATGTCCCTTTGTGAGCGCCTCAAATTTACTCAAGTTGCTAGGGCGGAGTCCGAGACGGTTGTTGAGTACATTGCACGTCTGCGAGCCCAGGCACATAAATGCCAATTTGGCGATACAATGCGTGAACGACTCCGAGATCAATTCGTTTTCGGAATTAATAACGCGAGCTGGCAACAAGAGATATTACGCAAACATCCATCCGTCAAGAGTGAATTCGAGGACATAGAAGCGCTAACACAAATTTTAGAGAACGCGAAAATTCAACAAAATAGTATTCAACAAACATCTAGCACCAAGAACAAATCTTTCGGGACCAATCCAATTAATGTCGCACATGATAACAAAGTTGTCAATCACCCGAACAGTCATCACAACAAGGGAAAGAAGCCTGTTACACTAGTTAGAGGAAAGCATTGTTTCAAGTGCGGGGACATGATACACCCTGATCCGAGTAAATGCCCAGCTAAAGGGTTTCAGTGTAAGTACTGCAAGAAGACGGATCACTTCACCAGGGTGTGCATCAAAGCAGGAGACGTATCAATAAAAACACACCTTGGAAGAACTAACCAGCTTCGGGAGCAGTATTCGGCAGGAGATGAGTCGGTTGATGATGACGAAGGTTCTATCGATTTCATTAGGAGAATCGAGAAGGGTAGTGAAGCCTTTGTTAAGGTTAAGCTTAATGGAGTTACGATCGAGATGCTGTTTGACTCAGGGGCGTCCAAATCTGTGATCAATGAGACTATTTGGAATGCTATTTGTTCCCCTCGCTTGGTAAAAACAGCCAGCCTCACAGCGTACACTGGATACAAGATTGAAACACTAGGGGAAGCCAGGATTGGTGTTCACGGTTTTTGCAAGCAACTGAACCTCCCAGTTATCGTTACGAAACTCAGCGATACACCACTTTTTGGGATGGACTGGATCCTGGCATTTGGGATAGAGCTACCTCCGGGTGCTATGATTCGCAGGACATACACTGAGAACCAGACTAAAGGACATTTGCAACAAATCGCCAAAGAATTTGCTGCCGTTTTCAAAGGAGGCACGGGGACAATAAAAAACCATAAAGCGGTAATTCATTTGAAAGCCAATGCAGTCCCAAAAGTTTTCCGCCCCAGATGTGTTCCATTTGCGTTGAAGGGAGCCGTTGAACTGGAGAGATTGGTTGATTCTGGCATTTTAGAAGAGGTTAATGCCACAGAAACACCCATTGAGTGGGCATTGGTGATTGCCATGAAATCCAATGGAAAATTGAGATTATGCGGCGATTTCAAAGTTACTATTAATCCCTACATCCATACGGACTACCATCCAATCCCGACATTCGAAGAGTTAGCGACCAAGTTGAATGGTGGAAAGCAGTTTTCGATCATAGATCTTCGGGATGCCTATCTCCAGATGGAAGTTGAGGAGGAATCTCGTAAGTACTTGGTGATATCGTCACATCGCGGTTTTGTTCGTTACAAGAGACTGCCTTTTGGCGTGTCGTTTGCTCCTGGATTGTTTCAGCGGACGATTGAAGCCATACTAACTGGGATTCCCGGCGTGGCAAATTATATTGATGACATAATTATTACGGGATCAACTGTGGAAGAGCACTTGTCGAGAGTTCGAGAAGTGCTACATCGCCTCAAGACGACTGGTCTCAGAACTCAGATGGAAAAATGTAAGTGGTTCCAAAACCAGATTAATTATTTAGGCCATTTGGTAGATGAGAATGGTATCAAGCCAACTACCGAGCATTTGGAAGCGATCAAACAGATGCCTCACCCTACGAATGCTAAGGAGTTAGGGCCGTCTTAGGGTCAATAAACTACTACAGCAAGTTTGTACCCAACCTGCAGACGGTGTGCGCACCATTGCATCAGCTCTTGCGGAAAGGAGCTACATGGAAATGGACTGCGCTCGAAGATAGAATCATAATGAACGTAAAGAAAGCACTATTGAACTCGGATTGCTTAGCACACTACGACGCAAATGTACCTCTTGTACTTTCAACTGATGCTAGCGATGTGGGAGTTGGGGCTGTACTTTTTCATAGGTATGCAGACAATGTTGAGAAACCTGTCTACTATGCGTCTAGAACATTGACAACGGCGGAGAGGAAATACTCATCGCTTGACAAGGAGACGCTGGCCATAATTTTCGGAGTGTCGAAATTCAAGCAATATTTAATAGGGAGGCACTTCATAATCCGCACGGACCACAAACCACTGATTCACCTGCTAAGCGAGAAAAATGAAATTCCTAAGCTAGCTGCGAACCGCCTCACCAGATGGGCACTTACATTGTCAGCCTTCGATTATGAGATCCAATACCAGCAAGGAAAAGACAATGTACCGGCCGATGCGCTATCCAGACTTCCAATTCAAACTGCACACCCATCTGAGTCAGAGGTAGACGGTACGGACTATGGACATAAACTGCTCCAAATTAGACTGGACGACATCGCAATCTCCAAAGGACGGTTACAGAGGCTCATCTTGGAGGATCCTTTGCTCTCAAGGGTGGTGAGATATGTACAGGATGGCTGGCCCCTTAGCAAAGTGGACATATTGGACCGTCAACTACACACGTTTTTCGAGAAACGTTTAGAGCTTTCTCATGAAGACAAACTCCTTCTGTGGCATGGAAGACTGGTAATTCCGACTGCTCTACGCCAACCTGTGATGGGGGTTCTCCATGAGGGCCATCCTGGAATTACGGGTATGCGGTCGGTAGCGCGATGCCACGTATGGTGGCCAAATATGGACAGTGACATTGAGAATCATGTGAAACTGTGCGGGGCTTGTCAACAGCATCGGACCAACGAACAAGAGGTCCCTCTCTATTCATGGTCAGTTCCTCGTGAGGCATGGTCCCGTATTCACATTGATTTCTGCGGGCCATTCCAGAACAAATACTGGATCATACTAGTTGACGTGACGACGAAATGGTTGGAGATATTCCCTATGGATAAAATCACATTGTCCAAAACGATTCAGATACTACGGGAAGTGTTCGGTAGATGTGGCTTGCCACGTACAATAGTTAGTGACAATGGGGCCCAGTTCACAGGTTATGAATTCAAGACATTCTGTGAAGACAATAACATCACTCATATCACGACTGCACCATATCACCCGAAAACGAACGGATTAGCGGAGAGGGAGGTTAGGACTTTCAAATCGCGAATGAAATCCCTGGGATCAATCAAAGATGCCAATTTGCGTCTTCAAAAGTTCTTGTTTGCCTATAGGATCACTCCACAGAAAACCACTGGACGCTCTCCAGCCGAACTCTTTTATGGACGTGCCATTCGCAGTAGGTTGGACTTGTTGAAACCAAGTGTGGAATCTACCGTGGATAACTCGTTAGTCGTTCAGAAGATAAATCACGACAAGAAATCAAGAGCACGAGACTTTGAAGAGGGGGAAACCGTATGGGTGAAGGATCCACTAAGGAATTCGTTCATCGAAGGGATCATCCGGAAGAGGACAGGACTTCTCTCGTACATCGTGGAAGTTGAAGGGACTCAGAAGAGGAAACACGCCGATCAGCTGCGCAGGAGAGTGACAAGGGACTAATGATTGATGCTTCTTTTAGGAGGGGAGAAGATGTAGCATCATGATAGAATCAGTAGGTACTGCGCAACTACAGTACAGCTGATTATGTTACTGTTTAGCATTGCGTGGCAACGGAGAGACCACACAAAGAAAAGACTATCGTAGATCGTGTGAATAGAGAGTTTTACATTATTATTTTGCAATGACGTGTTAAAACAATAAAGTAGCTTTTGGGCAGTTATTCCGAGTTCCTACAAAAACCACAACTTTACATATAAAATTTCTAAAAGAAGCATTTCAAAAAATATTGCCTTACCTAACCGACGTTTAATATTGCCTCTGAATTAATCGATCAAGTCTCATGATACCTATGTACACTTTCAGTCGTAAGTTAGCAATCCTACAGTTTTGTTGATTATTCCTCCCTTTTTAGCATAGGAATTAGTATGGTTAATTCTGTACTAATGAAGGTAATAAAGTGATAGAAATTAGCTACAGACCGTATATTTGAAGAACTATAATAGTGCGCCTGTCGAAATACTGTGAACTTAAGTTGATCTATCAGAGCAAGCTGCAAAGACGGACATTCATGGCTAGACAGCTTGAACAATAGATGCGTGTGTACCTTTTAGCTAATTTTATAAGATTCCTTAGAAAATAAATTGCAAAATTCTACAAATTTAACTAGTAAAACTCGTCTCGTTAACTTGGAATGGTTGGAGCCTGTGGGATTGGTTACACTGTAAACATTATGTTCTTCATCACCAATCCGATCTGCCATCATAATCTGTTGTTCATCCGAAACTCCAGATTTTGCAGGATGGCTTTCACATGAGTGACCGGTTCTTCACGGAAGCATGTCGCTAGGTATACAGCTCGCATGCCCCAAGATTTCCCTCACCACTCCTGGTTAGCTTTTAACAATACTATCCGTAGATCGTCAATAATCAGCATGCCCCAGAGTGCGCACGATGGGCTCTTATCATTACCAACAAGATAAGTCACTGTCATGATTTCACCTACAGCAAGAGTTAGAATGCTCCTCGCAGTTTTCACCATCAGCAGGAGTCTTTTTGGAAGGTGTGCTTCCCGCGGTTTTCACCAACAGCAGGAGATCTTTTAGGGTCTGCTCCCCGTGGTTTTCACCAACAGCAGGAGATCTTTTAGGGTGTGCTCCCCACGGTTTTCCCCAACAGCAGGAGATCTTTTAAGATGTTGGGAGAGAGGACGAGAGAGAGGTTCAAGAGAGAGGGATTCGACAGGAAGAGAGAGAGGTTTGAGAGAGAAGTCACAATTCGGGGGTCGGATTGTCGAATGCTGAGCTGCGCCAAAAGGGCTAGTATTTATAGGTACTTTTCCACCCCTCCCAGGTCCACAATCGACCGTTAAGTCGGTTGAGGTCGATGGCGGTTGGGGAAAACCCCAGCTCGGCGTCCTCCGCGTTTGTTTGGTAAAATGGTATGATATTTACAGGAGTGGTTTCTGAGAGGGAATCACGACAGTCACTGTTCACAGCTTTCTTTATCTTTCCCTAAGTTTCGAATTAGATATCTAGGTAGGTACCTTAACGTTAATGCAAAGACAAACAACCTATAAGGCAGGGATGCCGGGCACAAGAGTGTTGTGGTTATAATAGAAGGTTTACCTACACCTACGGATAGTCGTTGCACTGAAGAATAAAGTCAACTCAAAAACTGTTTTACATCATGGATATGTATTACGAAGCGTTATATTCTATTTATCAAATTCATAGAAAAAAGCACAGGAATGAGAAAATAAGTTCGTGGCTGGCAACAATGGGGGTTTCACTGTCCACGCCATGGGTTGAAAGATACGCGAGGAAGCTATGTACGGGTACTATTATAGAAGCTACCCCGAAGTGGAGAGGAAAAGCATCTGTCATGGCGCATGCGCACTCTTTAAGAAGCGGCATCGCCGCATCAATCCTCCAGACTCTCCTCCTATTTTGGTTTATTATTTTCAATAATGAACCATTGGAATCGAGCATGAAAAAAAATGCTTACCCCCCCTCAAAATTTGATGGTTTACGTTTCTAGGTATGTGGAATCCAAAACTGCAATAAAAACGCTGCAAATCCCTGCACAACGGTTTATTATTTTGTACAGAATACCCTCCTGTCACAGATCACAGGTCTCCGTATAGATAACCCTTCTATGTACTATTCTACACAAACATATTATTATGTTGATCGCGGACCTCTGTAGGTTAGTACCTAACCCCGTACTCGTTACTAGGTACCTACCTAAACCGTTGTGTAATAATTTACCTGTACAGGTTCCCCTTCTACGAAGATAGAATAATGAACCGTTGTGTAATAATTTGCCCATCAATAATACTTCAACGCTTGTTCAAGTTGCAAAAGTACCTATCAACAAAATCCAGCCCCTTCTGGGTAGATGAGCCGTTGTGTAATAATTTACCGTTGTGTAATAATTTACCATTGTGTAATAACTTACCCATCAATAATACTTCAACGGTTGTTCAAGTTGCAAAAGTACCTATCAACAAAATCCAGCCCCTTCTGGGTAGACGAGCCGTTGTTTTATAATTTACCATTGTGTAATAATTTACCGTGTTGTAATAATTTGCCGGTGTGTAATAATTTGCCATTGTGTAATAATTTACCCATCAATAATACTTCAACGTTTGTTCAAGTTTCAGAAGTACCTACCAAAAAATCCAATAGTCCATCACTTGTCAAATGAAATAATATCGCAGAAAAAACAACTCGACTTCATAAAACCATCCTTGATTATAATCAGATGCCCCGTAGTTATGATATCCGGGCCGGATTTATACCGTTTGATTCACGATCGTGTTGACGAAGCTTTTTGGCGCTCACGAACGGCTGGACGTACAATGCTCCGGGTGGTCTCAAAAAATTGTTTAGCTCAAGACAAATTTAATAACATAAAAAAACCATACCCTTCTATCGGAAGTTTTCGAGCTACGGCGTTCTGAAAATTTCAACCCCTATTTTGAACCCCTTAGAGATGACTGACAGTAACGTCGAGCTTCGAGGACCAACTAGACGCCGAACGGAACCTATAACCCGAATTTCATCAATTTTGTTTCATGGTAACTAAGAAAAGTGGCCCGTACGGCATACGGCGTACGGCGGACAGACAGAAATATTTTTATTGCAGTTTTGGATTCTACATAAGTTGAAAAGTAAACCATCAAATTTTGAGAGGGGTAAGATTTTTTTTTTTTCATGCTCGATTCCAATGGTTCATTATTGAAAATAATAAACCAAAATATTTCTGTCTGTACGCCGCACGCCGTACGGGCCACTTTTCTTAGTTACCATGAAACAAAATTGATGAAATTCTGGTTATAGGTTCCGTTCGGGGTCTAGTTGGCCCTCGAAGCCCCCCCACGTTACTGTCAGTCATCTCTAAGGGGTTCAAAATAGGGGTTGAAATTTTCAGAACGCCGTAGCTCGAAAACTTTCGATGGAAAAGGGTATGGTTCTTTTTACGTTATAAAATTTGTCTTGAGCTAAACAATTTTTTGTGACCACCCGGAGCATCGTACGTCCAGCCGTTCGTGAGCACCAAAAAGCTTCGTTTACACGATCGTGAATCAAACGGTATAAATCCGGCCCGGATATCATAACTACGGAGCATCTGATTATAATCAAGGATGGCTGTATGAAGTCGAGTTGTTTGTTCTGCGATATTATTTCATTTGATAGGAGATGGACTATTGGATTTTGTTGGTAGGTACTTCTGAAACTTGAACAAACGTTGAAGTATTATTGATTGGTAAATTATTCCACAATGGCCAATTTTTACACACCGGCAAATTATTACACAACGGCTCATCTACCCAGAAAGGGCTGGATTTTGTTGATAGGTACTTTTGCAACTTGAACAACCGTTGAAGTATTATTGATGTGTAAATTATTACACAATGGCCAATTATTACACAACGGTAAATTATTACACAACGGCTCATCTACCCAGAAGGGGCTGGATTTTGTTGATAGGTACTTATGCAACTTGAACAACCGTTGAAGTACTACTGATGGGTAAATTATTACACAATGGCAAATTATTACACAACGGCAAATTATTACACAATGGTAAATTATTACACAACGGTAAATTATTACAAAACAGTAAATTATTACACAACGGCTCGTCTACCAAGAAGGGGCTGGATTTTGTTGATAGGTACTCTTGCAACTTGAACAACCGTTGAAGTAATATTGATGGGCAAATTATTACACAACGTTTCATTATTCCAACTCCGTAGAAGGGGAACCTATACAGGTAAATTATTACACAACGGTTTAGGAAGGTACCTAGTAACGAGTACGGGGTTAGGTACTAACCTACGGAGGGTCCGCGATCTACATAATATGTGTAGAATAGTACATATGTTATATAGAAGGGTTATCTATACGGAGACCTGTGATCTGTAACAGGAGGGTATTCTGTACAAAATAATAAACCGTTGTGCAGGGATTTGCAGCGTTTTTTCATGCAAAGGGCATGTGTTTATTGAACTAGATTTTTTGCAACTGAATTTTTTATTGCATACTGTACACAATTCATGGTCCTACAGTAGGTGCGATCAAGTTTTTCCTACTTGTACATCCACTCGAAGACCCATCTTCACTTCACCTTGACAGCTATTTCACAGGGCGTCGATAGGTATCTATTGCTTATACCATGTTTCAAGCTTAGGTTTTCATGTTGAGGTTATTCCCTCAACATCCGGCCGACAGAACAAGAACCGTTTCCCTCTACTCCGATGCCGAAATGAGAAGATCATTTTCGCAATAATTATTTACTGTTATGGGAATGGAGCACGCCATGAGCCCAAAAATAGCCGATAGCGAGCTTTGGTGGTTTTCGGAATGTTCACGAATGGAAGTTACCGCCCCCATGAGCCGGATTCGTGCTAATATAAGGGGATACTTCGCGGAGCTTTTCTCCATCAACATCAGATCGCACAGCGTCGAATTTCATTTAACTGGTCGCAGTTCTTTTTGCTGGCGAAAGGGCATTTCTATAATAATATTTTATCGGCGGGTGGCCTTCATTTCAACCAAAACGAACCAGTAACATACTGAAGGACCAAAAGCATAAATTAGCAGGTACGCATGCATATTCTTACATCATTCTTGATAGCGTTTTAGTGCCTACTAACGTATCAGATCTATTATAATCCCAGGGAGTTTAACAAAACTATGAGAGTCCGCAATGAAACGTATTTTATTCCTGCCGATTCCAGGTTTACCGGAGGGTAAACGTACTACTTATAGTGTTAAAGTTTTACCAGGATAGAGTCGATTCAGCAGTGTTAATCTAAACAGGTAGGCACGCTTCGACACCAGTACAAAGAAAAAAAATCCCGTGTTTGGTATTGTCTTTGATGAAGTAAGGAATTCTGAACAGTTTTGTTATTTAATTTGCAACATAATCTTGACAAAGAACGTCAAGTTTTTACGGCACACTGATGTAACTGATGCCAATAAAAAGTTGTACAACAATTTGGCATATATACAGGGTGATCCGCTCGTAGAGCAAAAAAAATTTCCGTAAAATTACATCAAAAATGGAGTAAAATGCCGCCAACCGCATATTTTTATCTCAATCCGTTCTCGAGGTTTGATTTGTTAGAGGTTTTTTCAGGAAAACAGTGTTTTTTTCTTTTAAATTCAAATTTCTCCGCTTTACCTCATTTAATTTTACTTTTCGACCTCATTTTCGGAATCAGCGTTCAATTTTCCATACGCATGGTGTACTTCAAGTCTTGAAAAGTACCATCTAGAGACCACAACAACAGCTCAAACATTAGACGAATTTGAAAAAATTAAAATTTCTGAAATTTTAAAAACGTTACTACTCCTCCGAAAAAAAATCCTGGAAACTGGCAAATCTCTTGAAAACTTCTTCATTTAATAAGCTTTCCAATGGTATGGTCAACTTTGCGATTATCTTGTTTCTTTGATGAAAAATTCAAGTTTAAATGCAAGAAAACGTTAGACACCTCAAAAGGGGGAATTTGATCAGAGGGTAGAAAAAATGTTAAAAAAAGTTTCTAATGTTTTTAAATTGAAAAAAAATTGAGTCAATAGTGCCAATTTAATTAGTTTAAATGCAAGAAAACGTTAGGAGATTTTATTTTGTTTGTCATCAGGGGGAGTAGTGACCCTGAACAGTAAATTAGTTCTAAGGTTCAAAATCAACGCATTACATTGTATAATGAGTTCGTGTATCCACCTGTTTAAACAACAACGTGATGGGAAGTTATTCCCAATGCCGTTTGATGTTAGAAATGGCACGGTTCACTAACCGCGAGTACGCCGACATACATTTCGAGTACGGGTTGTGCGATGGAAATGCGCTTGCTGCACAGCAGCAGTATCGTGCTAGATATCCTGGCCGACGGGTAGAGGAGAAATAACGGTGGGTATTTTGAAAATGGGCTTTCCTTATTATCGAAAAACCTGATTTCGAATTGTAAATTGGCATTATTGACTCAATTTAAAAACATTAAAAACATTTTTTTTACATTTTTTCTACCCTCTGATAAAATTCCCCCTTTTGAGGTGCCTAACGTTTTCTTGCATTTAAACTTGAATTTTTCATCAAAGAAACAAGATAATCGCAAAGTTGACCATACCATTGGAAAGCTTATTAAATGAAGAAGTTTTCAAGAGATTTGCCAGTTTCCAGGATTTTTTTCGGAGGAGTAGAAACGTTTTTAAAATTTCAGAAATTTTATTTTTTCAAATTCGTCTAATGTTTGAGCTGTTGTTGTGGTCTCTAGATGGTACTTTTCAAGACTTGAAGTACACCATGCGTATGGAAAATTTAACGCTGATTCCGAAAATGAGGTCAAAAAGTAAAATTAAATGAGGTAAAGCGGAGAAATTTGAGTTTAAAAGGAAAAAAAACACGGGTTTCCTGAAAAAAACTAAAAATCAAATCTCGAGAACGGATTGAGATAAAAATATGCGGTTGGCGGCATTTTACTCCATTTTTGATGTAATTTTACGCAAATGTTTTTTTGCATCTACGAGCGGATCACCCTGTATGACCAATATTTGTTCCTCCTGATCAGCTGACCATTAGTTTCAAAACATAAAAGCATGACATTGAAACATTGTTTCGTTACTATGGTTTTAAGCAATGGTGTACGTAGGTATATATCCATGTTTCTGCGGTGCTTTGGATTGTTTGCACGCGTATGATAAAACATAAAACTCAATGGAGAAAAAAATGCCTTATCGCCATTTTCCAAGCCGAAACTTTGAACGTCACAAAAATTGGTCGGAGCTGACGGTGCTGCAGGCGATGGCGTGTGCGAGACTGCTGCAGATTGGCCAGGGGTATTGAGCGAGGTGTTTTCATGATTGCGTGTCACTGGCAAGAAGGAAGGGAAGCGGGGTAAAAGTCTATAGCAGTAGCAATGATGATGAGGAGGGGGTAATCTACCCTCCCACTTGGCGTGCATACACCTTCATACACACAGGCAACCCCTGATAAGTCCTCTCGCGTGCCACCGGCCCCTTGTCAACGACACCAATTGAATTCACAACTTAAAACTTCACGGTTACTCTCTTCAGAAGTTTCATTTAAAACTGAATAGATACGGTACTACACCACTACATCATACTATGAGATACCTACTCTGGTGGCCCATCAGTTTCCCGACCTATTAGTCCAGTCACCCTGTAGGTTACGTACCTAAAACAGGGGTTACATGGACAAAGGCCCGAAGTTAATGATTTTTTTAATAAAATGTTGTATGTGGGTAGTGCAGTGCAGAATCTGGATTCTGTAGTCTAGAATATAAGTTTTTCAATTTGGCCAACTAGTTTTCCAATTTTTGACCTTTTTCTTAATTTTTTTGCTCATAACTCCTAAAAAAAAAGTTTTAGCCGAAAATACTCCACTACACAAGTTAAAAAGCATTAAATTTCCTATAATTTGCACTGGTTAAACCATGGGTGTATGTGCGTGTGTGCGCGCGCTCGAGTGCACGCATTTCTGCGAACCGCCATAACTCATGACCCAGTGGTCCAAATCGGCTCAAATTTTGAACGTAGTTTGGGGTTAGGTCCTCGTTGGTCCCATATGAATTTTGTCACATTTGGATCAGTAGTGGACACTAGGCATGCGCAAACGTGAAAAACGTCGAACCCACGTAACTCACGGCCAACGGTCCAAATTGGCTCAAATTTTGATAGTAGTTCAGAGTCAGATCCTAGATGACCCCATAGGAATTTCGTCACATTCGTAACAGTAGTAGCATGCGCAAACGTAAAAAATGTTGAACCACCATAGATAACCCACAACCCAACGGTCCAAACAGAAATCTTTCTTTACTTAATCTGGTCCAATAGTCTCTAGTGTGCCATATATTTAGATCATTGTTCATTCAAACCTTGTCGACACGGGGGTTATTTCCTCAATGGCCCGGATTTTTAATTGACCCTTTCTTACTATCATAGAAAATATCCTGCAAAATACTATTACCTATGGACATGGACAACTTACTAATTCCACCCATAGTACCAAGGCCGAACCATGAGTAATCCATGGATTACTCTAGATCTAGACCATAGTTATAATACGAAAATACAGCCTTCCTCTGTATGTGTGTTATCGTACGAAATTTGATCCAACCTTCACGTTGAAAAAATGCAGCACTTTGTAGGTAATATTTACTTACAGTAATTTTCAGACAGGTAAAGCTAATTATTAAAATAAAAAATAAAATATTAGGGAAAATGTGTGTTAATCTTAGGAAATTTGATCCAACCTTCACGTTGAAAAAATGCAGCACGTTGTAGGTAATATTTACTTACAGTAATTTTCAGATAGGTAAAGCTAATTATTAAAATAAAAAATAAAATATTAGGAAAAAGGTGTGTGCTTTTTTACATTCCCTCACATTCTCCGTCCGACCCCGACCTTTGATAGAATAAGCACAAATTACGAGTAGAAATGCGCCGGACGCTGAAGGGACCGAACATTGAAACAAAAACGATGCAAATCCCTACAAAACGGTTTATTCCCTTCTGTTACAGATCACAGCTCTCTGTATAGAACACTCTTCTGTTACTTATCACAGCTCTCTGTATAGACCACCCTTCTGTTACAGGTAGATAACCCTTCTATACAGATCAAAGCCCCTCCGCAGTTTAGTGCCTATTTGCTACTACAAATAAATTAATATCATGCGTTGAATGTTCAAACAGTAGCTAAAAATGGCAAAAAGAAACATTAATGTAGTTATGAAAGGAAATTGTTGATGCAAAGTCAAAAATATTCGGTCCCGGAACCAGGATTAGAACCTCTGATTTGAAGTGTAAGCGTCGGACGCCTAGACCACTCCGTTACAAGGGCTACCTGGCCGAGAGGTAAGTGGTGTGCGCTCTCAACCCAGCTTGATGCCGGCTGCTGTCTTTAGGGCACATTTTATAGCAAATTTTATGGCAACATCGTAGAATTATTTATTTATTTTGTTGAGTACGGGCAAGCCCAATTACACGGATAAATACAGCGTGGAAAAACAAAGAAACGAGAAAATAATATTATTCAACACCATTGGAGTAACGCTCCAGATGGTCTCAAAAATTCAGAAAAATCGAAATATTAAAAATGCGAGAAAACCCACACCTCAAAATAAAATTTTCCGAGATAGGGATACCCGGATATTTCAACCCCTATTTTTCGTTAGGTGAAGAAAATTTGAGAATTTTGTCTTTTAGTTCATCATTTTTTCAATAACGAACCTTCAATAATGATCAAAATTTGATGGTTTGCCTTTCAAGGTAGGTACACAGAATCCGAAAATGGAATTTAAAAAAAAATTCTGTCCGTCCGCCGTACTTCCCTTAGTTAGGTACCTACCATGAGCCAAAATTAATGGAATTTGGGTTGTAGGTCCCGTTTGGGATCCTAGTTCCTCAGAGCTCGGTGACCATGTCAGTCATCTCTGAGGGGTGAAACTTAGGGGGTGAAATTTTCAAAACGGCGTTGCTCGAAAACTTACAATAGAAGGGTACTTATAGTTTTGTTTAAGTCTTTATACTGATTCCGAACCTTAGGATTTTTTTTAGACTACTCCGAGCAATGTACGTCCAGCCGTTCGTTCGCAGTAAGGCACTGAGGTCTGAACCAAAAAGCATCGTCAAGTCAACATGAGCGTGTATCACACGTCATACATACAGCCCAGATATCAATGCTAGTGACCAGCTGATTATAATCACGCATAGCTTTATGATATCGAGTCCCGCGATAATATTTCTTCTGAAGAAAGACGGTTATTTTGGATCTTGTTGGAGGTACTTTTTTACCTATTATTTGTTGGTAGGTACAGGTTTGTTAAACTTGAAATTAAAAAACTGAATAGCTTTTATTGATCAAAGGCTTCGAGACAAGAGAGCGTATTGACGGCGCGAAGGTTTTCCCTCAAGACCGAACAGTCTTGCTGGTTTTAGCATACCTAGCGCAAGGTAAATTAAGACAATAAATTGTCTTTCGTCAGCGAACCCCACAGGTAACAGTACGCAGTTCCTGAAATTGTAACGTACAGCTTTCGATGGAGCCCCGACTTCCCATCAATCATTCAAGTTGATTCCACGCAAGTGCATGTTCGTGCCCATTTCAACTTCGGCTGGTAGCCTACCTAAGGTTTGAACAAGCACATGTATCGGGGTGGAGCTGACGCGTAAAAATACCCGGGTATGGTGCATATTATGGCCATGAGGGAACCGTTTCTATCAGTTTCTTCTTGTGTTACCTACTTTAGAGTACTTATGGATTATTTAAAGTATTTTGAAGCTTCTGAAGAGAACTTATGCTCGTTGGAATTGCCGTTTTCCCAAGCGTGATGCATCAGATTGCCCCCTAAATTACTTATGTGATATTATCAACTCCGGTTCGTGACAGTTATGACCAAGTTGCCATTATAGACAATCGTAATTATAGAATATGTCAAATTTTGCCAAATGAAACCTTAGTTCAGGTTTACGTACTTTACTACAACCTATTCACTATTTCAGGAAAATTTCTAAGTCAAACAATACATTCACAGATAGATAGATAGATAGATAGATTTCACAGATTCATGTCTGTCTCAAAAGTAGTTTAATTCCTTCCAAGACAACGATTTAAAGGCCCGTTTACACGAGCGGACCGGGCCGGATAAATCCGAGGAGTACAGTAAGTGCGTACTTCAGCCCTGCCGTCTAAACGCTCGTCCGGACCGGTTATGGGCGTTCCCACTTGCTAGGGAGGCCCGATGGAAATTCCTTCGGATCTAGGGTCCCCCCACCTGACGATCCTACTCTCCCCACCCGTTTGCCCTGTCACCCTGTGGTGTAAACGCATATCCGCTCAGGATCTTCTCCAGGACTAGGTACCTACACATCCCTATAAACATGCATATAGTTTAAAAACGCTGCAAACTCCTTGTCACATGGGTTTATTATTCTATTGAAGTTCTAGAGATTCTTGTTGGCAGTTAAATTTATTGTTTCTTTCATGTGGAATGATTGAATTAGCTATTCCTGATGATTTCCACCAATTTTGGCCCCCAAAACATGAAATAGGTACACTTTTTTTTCCCCCAGATCATCTTTGATCATTGGTAGTGCGATTTAATGGTCTTGATTCAGCTGTTTACACTTTTTCTAATGTTAGTATACACATTGATGGTGATTTCAGACAGTTTTCCAGGTTTTTGACTAAAAAAAAAAACAATTTTGGGAGCTGAACTAATGGTAAAACCTCAATTTCCGCGTCTTTGGTCAAAATCGACTTCATATTCGGTATTCTCGTCCCCAAAAACATGGAAAAACGTTACCTCAAAAGCTCATTTCACTAACATGTTGCTAAAACGCGTAAAACGTGTAAAAAGTACCTATTTTTACACACATTTTCACTCATAACACCCCTGGGTATATTCCGATCAGGCTGAAAAGTTTCGGGACACAACTAGGGCCCAAATGGAGCATGTGTGCGAAAGAACGACTTTTTTAGATCTAAAATGAAGCCTGTACACGTGATACGGCGTACGGCGGACGGACATTGCATTTTTGGAATCTACGCACCTTGAAACGGAAAAGAAAAAAGTTTGAGGGGGTGTTATAAAAATTTTTTGCTGAGCGAATACATAGGTGTATTATTCACAGAATAATAAACCAAAAACGCTGCGAAGTCCTTGTCACATGGGTTTACTATTCTATTGGACAACCTACAGAAATGTCGGCTGTTCATTTATTGTTTCTTTCATGTGAAATAATTATTGAAATAGCCATTTATGATGGTTTCCACCAATTTTGGCCCCCAAAACACGAATTAGGTACGCTCCTTTTTTTCAAATGATCGTTGATCATTGGTAGTGCCATTTAGTTGTCTTGATTCACCTGTTGACACTTTTTCTAGTGTTATTATACAAATTGATGGTGATTTCAGACATTTTTCCAGGTTTTTGACTCATTAAAAATCAATTTTCGGAAATGAACCTTTGGTAAAAACTCAATTTTCGCCTCTTTGGTAAAAATCGACTTCATATTCGGTCTTCTCGTTCCAAAAACATGGAAAACGATACCTCAAAAGCTCACGTTACTAATATGTTATTAAAACACAAAAAGTACCTATTTTTATACACATTTTCACTCATAACACCCCTGGGTACATTCCGATTGGGCTGCAAAGTTTCGGGACACAACTAGGGCCCAAATTGAGCATGTGAGCGAAAGAACGACTTTTTAGACAGAAATTGAAGCCGGTATCGTATGCATGATACGGCGTATGGTGGACAGACATTGCATTTTCTGAATCTAGGCACCTTGAAACGGAAAAGAAAAAATTTTGGGGGGTGTTATACAAATTTATTGCTGAAGATAATAAACCAAAACGGTGGAAATGGTTATACAACTGTTTATTACGTTCTTGTCTTCGGTCCGGTCGTGTAAACGGCTGCCCGAAGGGAAGGAAGCCCCGCCCCCCACGGAGCGAGTCAGGAGGCTCCTAGCTAGGAGCATCGGAGTATCCGGCCCGGTCCGCTCGTGTAAATGGGGCTTTAATCAAGCCTTCACTAGTAGCTATCAGCATGCTGTCAGATGCACCCACTAAGTGATTTGATTAATTATTTTCAATAATAAACCTTTCGAATCTAGCACAAAAACAATTTTTTAGTACCTACCTATTATTTTTTCTTTTTATACAGTCACTTATGCTAGTATTTCACTAGGCAAGCTTTATAGTTAAAAAAAATAGCATGGCTATGCAATATTTTAATTCTCCCTCTCTCCCTAGACTTAACCAACACATGAAGTGTCTAATTCATTAGGATGCGTAGGGGAATACCGTATTACATCGGGTAACGCCGTAGATGGACGTTCCGAGAATACTACTCTATGATGTGACCCAAACTTCTCCTGGGAGACGGGTAAACTGATTTTAGACGTTATCGCAACTGAAAAAAGCTGCAAATCCTTGCAAAACGGTTTATTATTTTGTACAGAATACCCTTCTGTTACAGATCACAGCTCTCTGTAAAGACAACCCGTCTATATAATATAATATGTACTATTCTATACATATTCTGTAGATCGCAGACCCTCTACCTATAGAAAATAATAAACCAACAGAAGGAGGAAATTAGTTGTCAGAGGTTCTTGTTCAGGGAATTCATCTGAACAACCTCTAGGTGACTAACCCCCCATCATAAGATGGAACAACTGGGATTGGTAATAGAGGGAAAAAATACAAAGGAAAAAGAGACAAGAAATACAATTTGGTGGCATTGAATGCCTTAAGATTAATAGCTCAATTTGATGAAGAACAGTAAAAGGGAAAAATATAGAGCTATTAAAAAAATTGAATGGCCGAAGTGTATATTCATAAAACAAAGGGTTATTAAAAATAGGATTCCTTCTAGAAAACCTCAGAGCTCCTCCTTCTGGAGAAGCTCTCAAAAATAAAAAGTGTAGGGGGTACCGAGGATAAAATCTAGCACGTACTCACCAACCATACTCTGCGCTACCATGTTTCGCCGCCCATACAGCGTAGTTTCCTTCTCTCCATTCAAGAAAGGTAGGAAGGCAGTGTGACAGCTGCCCTCGGAGACACTGGTTTGTTTATAACTCAATGCCTCCAGGAGTTGAATTCGTTTTCGCGAATCGTGCCCCATCAGCCGCGTGTCAATATGATGGGGAAGAGCCCGGATCCAATATGTATGGACTGGCTTCCCATATACCGTCACAAAATGCACTTCACATCCATTTCTTTTCATTTCGATAATTCTTGCCTATTTAGAGCTATTATAAACTCAAACAGGAGGTAATGACTTGAATAGTTTTGAATAAAACTCCCGAAACTTCTGAACTAGGTTTAGCGGACCCTCTCCACTGGTACCTACTGTACACCATGTCTCGCGGCGTCATATTCTGTAAGTTATAGATTTTCAAACTAGGCGACCACTTATCAGAACAACTTGAATCGAAATTTAGAATCGTGAGAACGTCGTCTCTGCGTTTTCTCGCGAAGCGGCGCCTATGTAAATGTGATCAAGCTGCACGCCAACCCGTTGAGCTCGACATAGGAAATCGAATGAGATTTCCATCTTATCGTCGCGATTCCAAAGCCCATAAAACGCACCAGCTTCAACTACTTAATTCGGATTTTTCATCCAACTTGCAGTATAACCGCTTCGCGTGTGAAATTCTTCCTCTAAACCCACACATTTCTCAATTGTTGCTCATTATGTCTTTTAGAAACCGATTCACATCTTTGAACCACTGTAAGGTAATCCATACACGAGGAACGTATTGCACTAGGTAGTACGCCGGTCATTTGCCATCACCTATGCAAACACTGGCCGCGGTCCCAAAATAAAAACGCTGCAAATCTCTGCACAACGGTGTATTATTTTGTACAGAATACCCTTCTGTTACAGATCACAGCTCTCCGTATAGATAACCCGTCTATATAACATAATATGTACTATTCTATACATTTTATGTAGATCACAGATCCTCCGTAGGTTAGTACCTAACCCGGTGCTCGTTACTAGGTACCTATGTAAATCAAGAGTTAAATGTTGCTAAAACAATTCTGTCAATGACGAGCAGTAACTAAAACGGCAAAAAGAAACGCAAATAATGAAGTTCTGAAGGAAAATTGTTGATGTGGAGTGAAATAGATGCCCCTTCTGCGTAGATCACTGTTTTTATGGTCATTACCTACCTTCGTGGTCAAGTATAATGCACCGTTGTGTAATAACTTGCGCATCAATAATACTTCAACGGTTGTTAAAGTTGCAAAAGTACCGATCAACAAAATCCAGCCCCTTCTTGGTTTATGAACCGTTGTGTAATAATTTGCCGTTGTGTAATAATTTACCCATCAACAATACTTCAACGTTTGTTCAAGTTGCAAAAGTACCGATCAACAAAATCCAGCCGCTTCTTGGTAGATGAACCGTTGTGTAATAATTTATCGTTGTGTAATAATTTACCGTTATGAAATAATTTACCGTTGTGTAATAATTTACCGTTGTGTAATAATTTGCCGTTGTGTAATAATTTACCACTGTGTAAAAACGCTACAAATCCCTGCACAACGGTTTATTATTTTGTATAGAATACCCTTCTGTTACAGATCACAGCTCTATGTATAGATAACCCGTCTATATAATATGATATGTACTATTCTATACATATTATGTAGATCGCAGACCCTCCGTAGGTTGGTACCTAACCCCGTACTCGTTTCTAGGTACCTACCTAAATCTCGAGTTAAATGTTGCTAAAATAATTCTGCCGATGACAAACAGTACCTAACAAAAAGAAACACACATAATGAAGTTCTGAAAAGAAATTGTTGATGAGGAGTGAAAAAAGTTGCAAAAGTACCTACCAAAAAACTCCAGCCCCTTCTACGTAGATGGTATAATGAACCGTTGTGTAATAATTTACCGTTGAGTAATGATTTACCGTAGTAATAATTTACCCATCAATAATACTTCAACGTTTGTTCAAGTTTCACTACCTACCAACAAACTCCAAAAGAGCCATCATTTTTCAAATGAAATAATATCACAGAACAACCAACTCGACTTCATACTCCGCCAATATAATCAGGTGATCCCTAGCAATGATTCTATCTCAGCCAAATTTCCTATTGTGGGCGCGTCTCTGGTTACGAGATTTGGTTTGAATTGTATACAATTTCATTCACACTGGAGTCGAAAATGCCTGTCGGCTGTCGGTGCAAACTTCGGGGCCTTACTGTGAACGAACGGCTGCACGTACAGTGCTCCGGATGGTCTTAAAAAACTCGCAAGTTCAAGAACTATTTAAAACCGTAAAAATATTCACGTAAAAAAAATGGTATAGGCGTTTTGAAAATTTCAACCCCTATTTTGAACCCCCTCACAGTAACGTCGAGCTTCGAGGACCAACTAGACGCCGAACGGAACCTATAACCCGAATTTCATCAATTTTTTGTCATGGTAACTAAGAAAAGTGGCCCGTACGGCGTACGGCGGACAGACAGAAATATTTTTATTGCAGTTTCGAATTCTACATACCTTGAAACGTAAACCATCAAATTTTGAGGGGGGGTAAGAATTTTTTTTTTCATGCTCGATTCCAATGGTTCATTATTGAAAATAATAAACCAAAATTTACCCATCAACAATACTTCAACGTTTGTTCAAGTTTCAGAAGTAGGTACCTACCAACAAAATCCAATAGTCCATCACATCAAATGAAATAATATCGCAGAACAACCAACTCGACTTCATACAGCCATCCTTGATTATAATCAGATGCTCCGTAGTTATGATATCCGGGCCGGATTTATACCGTTTGATTCACGATCGTGTTGACGAAGCTTTTTGGTGCACACGAACGGCTGGACGACAATGCTCCGGGTGGTCCCAAAAAATTGTTTAGCTCAAGACAAATTTAATAACGTAAAAAAACCATACCCTTCTATCGGAAGTTTTCGAGCTACGGCGTTCTGAAAATTGCAACCCCTATTTTGAACCCCTTAGAGATGACTGACAGTAACGTCGAGCTTCGAGGACCAACTAGACCCCGAACGGAACCTATAACCCGAATTTCATCAATTTTGTTTTATGGTAACTAAGAAAAGAGGCCAGTACGGCGTACGGCGGACAGACAGAAATTTTTTTATTGCAGTTTTGGATTCTACATACCTTGAAACGTAAACCATCAAATTTTGAGGGGGGGTTAGAATTTTTTTTTTTTCATGCTCGATTCCAATGGTTCATTATTGAAAATAATAAACCAAAAGCATCGTTTACAACTACTGTTAGTTGTGCTAACGTTGAATATTATCCTTTTTTACAATTTTGGAAATAACAGCATGATGTGTTAAGGTAGATTATAACGTCCAATCAGCATGGGAAGGCGTTAAAAACTACTTTCTCCTATATACATTTTGTTAAGTTTTTCCCTCAACGCCAAGTCCTAGAAGGGTAGTCGTAGGCTAAAAACCCTATAAAGTTGGAGAGCAAAAGTGGTACATACCACGATTTAGCATAGGAGATACAACTAGATTTGCTTCCTCCCTATACCAAAATTTGAATTACGTTACAGGTAGGTATGTACTAAACTGTCCTATCTGCACCTGACTGCGCTAAAGTATTAAATATCAACGAGACATTCGTTTTAAAGGTATGGACACGAACAAACAATGACCAAAGTTAGGCCACAATAAATTGCAAGGAATGGAAGGCACAGATAATCCGTTTGCCTATTTCAAAACAGTACATGGTAGGTACCCTGCCGGGTACTAGGGCAAGAACAGGGGGATCCTCTGCCTTGAGATATGAGCGAATGGCTATGATGAATGAGTGGCTTGATCCAGAAGAGAACATGTGAATCCGAGCGAGGATGACTCCCATAGGAGTCGAAGCAAAGCAAAAAACAGAGACGAAGAAGTGCTGAAGGGTAGGGAACCTTTTTACTAAGGATCTGAACACACATGTACAACACATGCTGATTATCAAATGAGTAGTTGGCTTGAAACTCGTTGCCGATATAAACAATTCAAGTGAGTACTACCGCGCAGGTGGTACCTACCTACAGGATAGTTAGAAACTAAAATCGAGTTTTAGGTTAGCCAGTACATATAAGCATGACTTCATGCAGTCTCTGCTTCATCATCCAGGATCCAAAGGGGTTCTTCAAGGGGGAGTCATAACCTCCCTACCTGCCTAAAAAGATTCGAAAAAATAGATTTCCATTTTGTACCCCAATGGCATCTCCACTAAATTCTGAAGGGTTTGGTATTTTAAACATTCGATGGTTACGTCAAAGAAAAATGGTCGTATATGATGTTGGAAGTGCGCGATGCCCGGCGCCAGCACATGGGCACTGCTCAAGGTACGTAGGAATGCCCCGCAAGTCTGCTCATGCTAGGGGAAAAATTATGACTAGTAAAATACAGTAAAGTATTATAGAGCACAGGTACGGGTATGTTACGAATAAGTAGGTCCTACCTTCCTCAAAATACCTTCCTATTTTTCTCGAAATACCTTCCTTATAAGTCGGATAATGCAGAGATGCTTCATGCTACTACAGCAGGGACTAAACAGACAGTAAACTAGACAGCAAAAACATGTTCGATACAGTTTCCTCATCATTTACAGGTTATCAAGCAAACGAAAATCATAACACACCAGAAATGGAATAAACTTGAAGCGCTACTGTTGAAAATGAACTATGTAGTAGAAACGCTGCAAGTTATTACACAACGGTTTATTATTTACCTAAGTAGATCCCCCTCCTGCGTAGATCGCTGTTTTCTGTGGTCAATACCTACCATCGTGCTCCCCCCCAGGAAAGCCCTAAATCGGGTAGGTACTGCAGCCGGCCGGGGAATGAGTTTCATAAGCATGCGGTGGATTCAAGAATTCTATCATTGATTTATATTTTGTTATTCATGAAGCGCAACGTTCGTTCAAGAAAGAAGTACCCACTATCAACAAAATCCAGATTACCATCATTGCAAATTACCATGATTTATTGCAGTAAGGCCATACATGTCCACGAGATGTCGTAGTATACATTTCAAAGATAATGATTGGTTTGGTGCACCGAACCACTAGTGACGAACTACATCAAGATAATTAACCGCTTGTGCCGGGTAAAACCATTTGAAAACTAGGAGCGTCAAGAAAGCATAAAGGATATGGAACAACAATGAAACAACAAAGCGAACAACGTATAATTACAATATTCCATAAAATAATTCATGAACCATTTCAAAATCACAGAACATTATACCCACTTAAAATGGTAAAAAAGGATATTATTTACAGTCTTAAACTCTCACTTCTTTAAAACGTGATGGGTCATCTATATTTGTGATGTTATGGTGAATCGCTCCACAGCAACCGTCTTGAAATCACCTAAATTATTACTGAAAATTAAAAATAAAACATGAATAAGTAGCAGTAACGAATAAACGGTGAAAGATGGAATTAGTGAGATGAATAATATATTATGTCTACATATGGAAATGTGTGTTACTGGGAATTCTACCTAATAGCATAGAAATTCCAACAGCACCATCATTTTCAAGTTAGTCTGTTTCTAGAAGCAAAAATGGTGAGCAAGGAAAAACGCTGCAAATCCCTGCACAACGTTTTATTTTGTACAGAATACCCTTCTGTTACAGATCACAGCTCTCTGTATAGATAACCCTTCTATATAATATAATATGCACTATTCTATACATACTATGTAGATCGCAGACCCTCCGTAGGTTAGTGCCTACGTAAATCACGAGTTAAATGTTGCTAAAATAGTTCTGTCGATGACAAACAGTAACGAAAATGGCAAAAAGAAACACAAATAATGAAGTTCTGAAGGAAAACTGTTGAGGTAGAGTGAAATAGATTGATAATGAAATAGAAAAACAATTAGGTGGGTTGTCACTTTTTATCCACTAACAACAACAACCTGTCGCTTCCTAACCTTTCCTTTCTCCCAAATGTAGATTATTTTGATGGCCTCAGTGAAGCTAACTTCGATGCTATTATATATATATGCTTGCCCTCACACTAATTTATTGGACCACATTTAGACATGAAAGATTGAATTCCGTTCTTTTTAGTGGTATTCCAAAACTGAATTTAACGAAGAAATAAAACCTAAAAACCGATTTGATAAGTATGTCACTCTACCACAGAGTAATTTGGGACTCTGCAAAAATGTTGCAAACTCTTGATTTGAAACGCAGACTCTTCACTTTGCAATAGGTAACCTTTAGGAACGGAACTGTTCAAAACAGCGTTCTTTAGGAACGGAAATTCGTTCACAAAGTGGATTTGAAGAGGGCAGAGTGAAGAGTGAAAGTCTTTAGGAACGGGCCCCTGGTATGTATTGCCCTCTCACTTGGTTCCCACGTGCGGGAGCGACAGACTAACCAGATGACGTCGCACGCTTTTTCCCTCCCATCATATACTTAGCACCTTTTTGGAAAGCTAAAACCTAAAATTTTAAAGAATAAAAAAATGCACGTCCATTCCTCATTTGCTAATAGCGTCTATTAGACCAGGATATCTAGAATATCTCTAGATATGTAAATTAAGCCTCTACATTGAATGATATTTTCGACCTTTCGTTTGGATATTTCACAGTTTCTTATCAGTGTGATATGAAACTGGTTTTCTCACAAGAAACCTGTTACCTCCTAATGCCTTAATAATTATGATTCATTGTGTAAGGAAACGTTCAAAGTATCCCTGATGTGTTTTCAAAATTTTCCTGTGAAGCTGAGCGGGATAGTGAAAAAAAAAGACTTGATCCTCTCGTGAAAATGACTATCGCAATACATGCGATCTGATTTTATGATCTGATTAAAAACTGCCTCACATTATCATTGTTTACTGATAATGAAATATATTAGTTCTTCATGTTGGTGTCCCATCGCTTTGCGATCCCATCTGAAGAGTCCCATCACTTCTCATTAGGGTTGTTCGCATTGACTTTTTCCGACGGTTAGCTGACTCCTAGAAAACCATTAGAAACCATCCATGATCCAATACTGTCCAAGTGTTTGAGTATGCTAATGGTAGGGACTCGAGAAGGCAGTGTGCACAGTCAGTTTTCCATCCGCCACTATTTCTTGTGTACTGGAATGACTATCACAAAACCAGCTTTGGATAGTCAGGAAAACACTGCGAACAGCCAGTCATGGATACTATACAGCAGAAAAGTTTATGAGAATCAGTGCGAACGGCCCAACGCCTTTCAGATGGTCACATAACCATCAGACAGTCACTGCGAACAAACCAAAACTTATATTTATGGTAGATTTTACATGGTGAACGCTCACGTGGATGGTGGTTGCTTCGACGGTAAATCTATTGATTCAATTGGGTCGATTTGATACCATCAACACTTATTTCGATAAAACATATTTACCTATACCTATTATGTAGTTTAAAGAAAACTGACCCGGAGTGTGGTTAAGGTCTTTCAGACGGTCACATAACCGTCAGATGGTCTCTGTGAACAAACCAAAATTTATATTTATGGTAGATTTTACATGGTGAACGCTCACGTGGATGGTGGTTGCTTCAATGGTAAATCCATTAATTGTGTCGATTTGATACCATCAACATTCATTTCAATAAAACATATTTACCAATATATAGTTTAAGAAAACCGAACCGGACTGTGGTTAAGGTCTTGTGATTATTGCAATAACGTGAACAAAGGCGGTTTACTGTAGATAATTTAAAAAAATAGAATAACATGCCATATAAGCCATCGCTTATTGATTTCCACGTACTCGAGTCTACATACCTAATCGGTTTTTAGTCATCTTAATCTAATAAATAAACTGAACTTTGTTGTTCAGGATACTGATATCTCACTCAACATTTGGATCAAACTGAATGTGAATTTTTCTTCAGCTTCAGAATTTCCAGTTTTTAATGAAACAGCGTAACACAATGGTATCGGAAATGTCCATCGCATAGTTGAATTGAAACACTGTTTATTCTTTTACCTCATTTACTTCCACAACAATTATTTACAGACCAAGTTGCTTGCATGCTTGCGTATGACTACTTACAAAACTTGGCAAAGAAGACCATGTGAAAAACAACAACAATTACTGTTGAACATCTTACACGTTTAAAGACAGAGATTTCTAGTAACTTGTTGCCAAAAAAAGCCTTTTTCCAACATCTGCTGCAGAACCAATTTTTCAGGTTCCTTTTGTCGCCAAAACACATTGTTTATTGTTACTTAATGTTATTGTTTATTGTTATTCAATGTTATGTTAATACACAGTTTATTGCTAAATAAAGGAGGTTGGCACAGGGTATAATCGGCCCTACTGGAGGCCCATTGCAGAAATGTAACACCTCACTAAAATGATTGGATAAAACGTTGTCAGACGAAAGGTGTGTTGTCCGCTAGAAAAATACTGACATACAAATTCCGGTAGAATGCAACTTTATAAGAAGCTGAGCTCTAAATGATTAGGTATCTGTGATATCAATCTTTAGTCGCGCAACATCTGATACGAAAATGTCCCCATTCTGCATCTTCTCGACAAAGTGAGCCTTATCAGTGGAGCAAACCAATGCAGAGTCCGAAACTGGTACAGGAATTTATCGAGTTTCTCAGGATAGAAATGAGCGATCCCCAGATCCTCGATCCTGCTCACACTAATACTTCCAACTTCGACAACATCATCACCATGGCATTTGCAAGGAGATATCCTGTCAGGAGTATCAGAAATGGGTATCGCGGATTGACAAAAAGCCCACATTTCAAGAGCTGGAAGTCTTTATGTTCTTTTGACATATCAGTCACAAATTGTTCAAGGAGTAGTATATTGTAGACATCCTCAGTTTGAAAGTGTTCAACATTCGCATACCAAACTTCTCAATTGTTGATAACTTCGGAGCATCAAGTTGAGCTCTGAAAAAAAATTTTAAAAAATTACCTGACCTGAAAAATAATGTTCTCAATAGACAATGCTGACTATAACTAATCTCACTGTCAAATCGAGTAAGTTGATTAGGATAGTGCTTGGATTTATCACACACTACAATTTGTGCATCATCCTCTAAATTAAGCAGCCATAGAATGACAGAACAGGAAGTGGGTCCACAGATACAACGCCCTCTGCAGCGCTGCTATCTAGCACTGAGAGGAGGCAACAGGACCAGACCTCATCACACACCTTTAAAGATGACGGACCACATTTCGGATGTACTGACCATCAGGGGCCATGGTTCTCTACTGCCTACTTTACCAAAAATAAATTCTCTATTCTGTGGATTTCTGAGCATAAATAATACATTATTGTTCAAGAGCTGAAAACGTACACCTAACTATGCTACATTATAATGATCTGAGGTGTTTCATCTTGCTAATAATAATTGAGAACAATTCAGTTCTCAAAAGAGTAAAATACAATGAGCGTTGAGTACAAAATCACTATGCAACAAATTCTCAACATATTTATGAGAGATTGAAACCCGAAATTCCAATACTGTACCTGCAAACATCAACGACGACAGATGCACTAATCCACCCTACACTGTTTATTCCATAGAGCGTTCAGCCTTTGTTCTTTCATGGCAATTTCTAATTGGATAGCTTGTCTTTCAGAGCAAACAATACTGTTGAACGATTTCTCGCAATACACAAGGAGATCCTTGCAGTTCAAACTGGCGCAGATATTGTTTAATAAATTGATGTGATGGGCATCTACCCCCCCCCCCCCCCACACCACTACGTTCTACGTGCAAGTCATGTTCATAATTATTATAACCTTCTTTTTATGGTAGAACGTCAATAATAGGATTACAGGTGTGAAACAAGTAAATCCGCATTGCTTGGGGCAACCGCTGTAACAGACAAGAAACCAAACTGCTTGATTCACAAGCAAGATACGGTACTCGACATTTTGCTAACAGTACTTTTTTCCTAGCTAACAGTACTTTTTCACCGATTTTATAATTATTTTGATGGCAAACACTATTCAGTGATTACTGTGATATTGTTCAATCAATATTATTCATACCTAGTATGAATCTAGGCCAGAAGTAGCTGTAGAGGTAAAAATATAAACACTTTACCATGAAATCGCAGGCTTCTTACTTTTTAAACGCCTTCAGTCATTTTAGAGTGTAGATTTCCACATCAAGCATAAATCCCCCCATCTTCATACCCCATTGGGTGAGGGGGGGGGGGGGGTTTACTCCCGCTCGAGGCGAGCGCAAATGTAGAAATGAGAATATAATACTAATAAGGTATAATCAACTAGGTAGGTACTTAGCTTGTGATTTTCGACTGCACGCTGAGGGTCCTGGCGATGTTAGTCCGAAGCGATGTACCAAACGACGCAGGCATCCAAAATATCGATAATGAACAAAAAAGCACGAATTCTACACTTGCAGAAGGTAAAGGAAATGAAAGATACACTTTGATGAGGTTCTTGACCGCTGGAATAAATACAGTTTGGAGGTTCCTGAGGGTCCTGGCAACGTTAGTCGAAACCGGTGCACCAAACGATGCAGGCATCCAAAATATCGACAATGAACCAAAAGCACAAATTTTGCACTTGCAAAAGGTAACTGACCCAAGCTCAGGGACCTCCAAACTGTAAACGAAAGAGGAATAGGCCAGTCTGGAATTCACTTTCTCTTCTGGAAACCATTATCGTTAAATATGTAAACCCTAGCCTGTTATCCTTCTCAAGTATTCAGTTTTCAACAAACGTTAAAAAGTATAAAATAATAGATGTTGCTGTCAAAAACTAATAATACTTCTAATGTTGATGTAAGGCAGTACAATCTGAAATAGATAGTGGCAGTTCGGGATCAAGGGTAAGCCCGTCAGGGTCGCCTCAATGCTTTGATTAATCTGCTATCTAATCTTGAAGGTACCCCTTAGTGTCATGATTGTCCAATTATTATTGGAAGTATGCAATTTCCATGAATCGCCCTTCACTATAATAATGAAAGAATGGTCGAAATGATCGGAAATTTAAAGGGTTAGAGCAGATTGGGTTCAAAATAGTTACTAATGAATTTAATCAAAATCTACCAGTCATTTTCGCCCAAGGAAACTGATATAGCGTGCCGTAGATCTTGTTGAGCCAGCTGTTGTGACAAAGCTGTCGATGGCTCTCACGTAACGAAGACAGAAAGAGTAGGTATGAAAGTCCTTACTGATAATCTCTGGTAGCCGGGGCACCAGTCATTGGCACAGACTTCATGTCAGCATATTGAAGAGTTCTCTGCTCTCTGGAAAATAAACGGGCTTGCCGAGCCAAACTATAAGCGCTGTGATATTTGTCATAATTCAGCATTTCTACTTCCTGGAACACAAAGGAAAACAAACGAACTAAGATTAACTCTTCGTGAGAAAGAGGAAAAATTGATCTCTGATCAGTTGATAAGCTTTTCGTCAACTCCTCCTTTTAAAATCAATATTATAATCAACTGCCACCACTCATGCCATGGTGTCAGACAGTAGTGCGTGCATACCTTATTATGAAGCTTGTTGTCCTCAAAAAGCGAGACATTTTCCACAGGAACCCAAGCCCGGCGATTGAGACAGAGGAATAAAACGTGGATATAGTTCTGCAATAAAGCAACAGACAAGTCATTTTTGGTACTTACACAAAATTAAGTCAACTAGTACTTGAATGGTGTAAAGATTAAAAATTGAAATGCAATTGAATCTTACCAATTCTCAGGCACTGAACAAAACATGAGTTGCTGAACTGTAGGGAATCGATCTCTTACAGTTTAGGCGGTTAGCACCGGACATAGTCAGCACTGGACGTTCCTGAATTCTTAGGCACTGAACAAAATGGAGTTGCTGAATTGGTGGCTGGAATAGATCTATTATAGTTTAGGCGGTTAGCACTGGACTTAGCTAGCACTAGATGTAGTTCAGTACTGGATGTAGTTAGCACTGGACATAGTTAGTCTTGGACATCGTTAGCACTGGACATAGTTAGCACTGGAAGCTGCTGAACGTCCAGTGCTGAATTGTCGGCTGGATTGGATCTCTTATAGTTTAGGCAGTTAGCACTGGTCGTAGTTAGCCCTGGACGTAGTTAGCACTGGGCAGTTAGCAAATGGCGTTATTTGGTGGTTAGCACTGGACGTACTCGTAGTTGGCCAGGTTTTGGGTGTTGTAGAGTTTTGAATGTACAAGTCAACATGTACATCCTTCATCAATGCGCGAGTTAGCTTGTTACCGAGTAAATAAAGTCCAAAATAAAATAAATACATAAAATTGAAACATCATCATCCTGGTATAATATATTCGCGTGATATATCACGCGAATTATAATTTGCGTGTTTGTGGTGTGTGTGACGACATCAGGGCCCAACGCCTGAACTGAACGGATTTCATTGAGAGTGGTTTCACTGTGATCATCGGCCAGGTTATAGGCTATCGCCCGATCCTCCAGACCTTCTCTTTGATCGTATTCCTGGCCGTCCCTAACGACAGCATCAGAGTTCGTGCTTTTGGTTGCCACTGTCGAGCTCATGTCGCGGATCACTTTCGACCCCAAGTCACAATACGGTGGATTCTGTCGGAAAGAAGTTTTTACAGCGGTTTCAACCGTACTAAAACCATTTTTGTGAGACATGCTGGTGAGGATTTATTTGATGATCATGATTTCATAGAATAATCACGTCAGTGATAGGTGGTTGCCCTCATGTTTCTTGCCATCCCATGTGATTGTTAATAAGATCGTGAAAATGTGTGTCCAATCTTGAGAATGGAGTGGCTCTGTTAGAAGCGGAGTTGACAATTTCACAACGGGTTCCAGGGTCTTTGCTTAAAAAAATTTGAGAAACTGCCATTATCAAGTACGAATTTTTCGTGGCTTCTCTTCGATGCCTACCATTCTGAGCCTGTTGTATTTAGTACAACGGGTTTTCCTGATAGTAGGTAGTAATGATAACGCTACAAATTAATGAAACTGTATAACTTAAATCACTCGCGGCGGAATAGTGGAAATCCATAGCAAAAAACTACAGGATAAAAATAAAATAGTCAATTTCCACGTATACTAGCAAACTGTAGACCGGTTTCGGTTGTTACACCATCGTCAGTACACTATAGACGATGGTGTAACAACCGAAACCGGTCTACAGTTTGCTAGTGTACGTGGAAATAGACTATTTTATTTTTATCCTGTAGTTTGTTTTTTTTTTTTTTTTTGGAATGAAACTGTTCTTATTCAACAAGGGGGAAAAAAGCTAACAGAAATTTACTTTTTCAATATTCTTACTATTAACTAATATATGGGCCAAGAGGTTGGCATCCAGATTTTCTCCTTTGATAGTTTATGCTCATTGTTAAGCATAATGCCCCTCACAACATTCCAAGTCTACTCCTGTTATTCGAACTTAGGTCTTACCGGTGGTCCATTTTCAGGGATGAAGCACACGTTAATTTCTGGGTCCTTCACGACCACAGCAGGCCAGGGCTGGAAGCCTTTTAGATTGGCAAAAACAACCTCTCCGTGCCTCAAGGTGCAGTTCTCATCGTCTGAAAAACCACGAGGGCAATAAACATTCATGACATATAAATCTTCCCCAGCTGATCTGCCTGAGGATGAAAAAAAAAATGAGACAAAATATTATATGCGTAATATGCATGAAGTTACCTATCTGCATCAGATTTTAGTTCAAAAACCAAAGTAATATGCATGAAGTTACCTATCTGCATCAGATTTTAGTTCAAAAACCAAAGTGAAACAACCAATTTATGGTGACAACCCACAAACGGAGGGGAAATCATTCATTGGGAAGGCCTACAGATCTAAACATTTCATGGTAGAAATGCAATACCATTAGGTGCTTATAGACAGATAATAAAAATGGAAGCAGTTCGCCTGACACACAGGCTTTACAACAAAAGGTATTCATCCTCTATCTTTTCTTCTATTGCCCTTCACATGGAATCAGGAACTTTATTTGCATCCGTGATCCTCTTAGAGGAGAGCTCAATACTAACTAATACTATTATAATAATAATACTGTAAGGAGTGATGTGGGGAGTATCGAGAGTTGGTCCAAATAAAACAATTTTTCTAGGCCGACGTTTCGCAATAAATCTCCCCACATCACTCCTTACAATACATACCAGTGGTCAAGAACCTCAAACCTAATAATAATACTATTAGCCCGCCTGGAATTGCTGTAGCTTTTACCATCTAGTGGTGTTCTGGTAGAAAACGCAGAGCGTTGAAAGGAAACACAAAAGTTTGCTGTCATATTCATGTTGATGACAGTCATTTGGGGTTTTACATACTTCCTAATATTCCAAGTCCATTCCTCCTCCATTCATACAGCTTGTCTTCTCTGAAGGATCGAAGGGATCCAGACAAACACTACCCGCTAATAGGTATTTCACAGAGGATCCCCCTCCCTCCACATCAAAACTATTGACAGAAGGCAGTGGGGTAGAAATGCTGTATCTATGTTGGAAAGGCACATCCCGTAGCTCTCGTTTTGAAATACATTCGGCTACTATAAGAAAGGTGCCATGGTACCCTTATAATATACCAAATAAGTAAGATATAAGAGTAAGACCAATAAAACGATGGAGAAGCCAAGCTGTGCGGTGCAAGGGACGAGGCCCAGATAGCTCTCTCCAACGGTTCCCAACGGTCGTTCCAGTGGGACCCGGGGAGGGTAGAAGCGCCTTAATAAGGCGCCCGGCTCGCCCAGCTCAGCATTCATTCCATTTCTCTTGAACCAGAGCCTTCTCTTTCAAACCTCACCTCCTCATCACCAACTCACCATTCTCCTTACCTCTACGTTCACAACGTGGTGAAAACCGGTTGAGAACTTCCTTCAAATACTCAACATGGTGAGAACCGGACGAGCTTTTCCCGGATATTCAACGAGGTGAACACCGGACGAATATGCTCCCTTCCCTCTTCCAAATATCCACGGAGGTGAAAACCGAGCGGATATTTTCCTATCCCAATATCAAACGAGCTGAAAGCTGGGGGGGATATTCTACCTATCCTAGAGGCGTATCCAAGGAGGTGAAAACCGCGTGGATACAATTCCTCGCGCTCCTCTCTTTTCCAAAACCTACCTACATCACAACCAGAGTCATCACAAAAGGTATCTAATATACTTATATATTTTTTAAACATAGGAATGACGGATTCACCAGAGAGGTGGAAACGTAGGATTCACAGATGTGGTAAGGACAAGGTAATTAATTACCTTCATTGGTAAGATCAATGCAGAAGTCGTCTTCTTCTTTCAACTCAGGATCTGGGGAAACATGGGAAACTGGAAAACGAGGTTGATAGTGGTGAAGGGTATGGTTTATAGGGTAGGTATAGGACAAATTAATGATTGTTTACAACTAGAAAACGCCTAGAAACTCTACTATAAAAATAAGGAGAAAAAAGCTCATGAAGGTTGTATCAGGTGTTTGCCTGTATGCAGCCCGGCTACATATATTATAGCAGTTTTATTGTTGAGGCACCTCATTAACCATCCCGCCGTGTTACAACGAGTCTACAGTCGATCGGATGACATCGGGAAAACACACAGAATCAAACGGAAACCTCAGAAAGACGGCTACGTCTACATACCTGTGGACGGTTTTACCGCACTGCGGCAACCGACCTACCAGCCAACATGCTCTAGCTTTGGACGGTAACCGCATTGCACTGTTGTTACGCAAGGAGGGGGACGATTGTATGTTTTGGTATTCCGCTGGCTACGAACAGCGACTGCAGTGCAGTCCACAAGGAGACGGCACCGCAAAATGATCGACATCGATAGTGATAGGACGGTAGGTAGGTACCGTTCATGTGCCGCCAGCAACAAAGGCAGCAGTAGGGCTGGACGATTTTTATAAAACCCTGCTGCAAATGGCTTAACCATCACCGCAACCGCTGTGTGCAGTCGTGGCCTTAGGGGAATAAAACTGAGTTGGAATTTTTTGAAATAAAAAATTGATGCAAATTCACCAAAAGCGCTAAGATACTGGTGGCCAAGACAAATATATATTTTTGTTAAAGAAAAAAATAAAGAAAAGAAGTCAACAATCGCTGAAGAACAGTTTACACAGAACTTCGAAAATGTGCTCAAATGGTCATGCTGCATGAAGAACTTTTCTTATCGAATCGGAACGAGGAAGAAGAGATCTTTGTTTGGGTTGCCTTTTTTCAGATTTTTGATTTAGAATAAAAAACACTAAACATGACCATTTAAAAAAAAGATATCCGGTGCTTTTAGTTTTTAATTGGACATGAAATTTTTTTTTTAAACAGATATCCGGTGATTTCAGTTTTGAACTTTAGACAAAAATGAGGTGGGTTTCTTATTATTTGTTGGTCCTTTATGAAAAAACCCTTCCAAAAGGAAATAAGACTGGGGGGGACAGTCCTTGGATACCCTGTACACATATTACACACATTTTTTTTTAATTGTTAAAATCTGCTTATGGGTTCAGAATGCTCAACAATTCGTATCAGCAAGTTTTCATGAATGTGTACTAACAATTTTGGCTCCATTTGAGCAGCTTACGTCCTCTAATTTGCTACAAAATGGTGTCCGTGAGGTATGGTTAGAATACTCACCATCGCACGTAAGATCGATGACACTTCCTTCTTCCGTTTTGGCGACCAGATGATCTGATAAAGAAGAACACACCATCAAAACCAACACTGCTCACATCACTGCTTTAAAAACCAATTATAGGCACCTACTAAATTAATAAGCGTGGACAGCAAAATCCATCACAATAGGTACGAGGTGCGTTCCAAAAGTAATAGTGGTTCTCAAAAATGTAGGTAAATTTAGGTATATGCTAATGACCCCCCCCCCCCCCCCCGCCTTATTTTTTAGCGTAGAAGGCTTGTTAAATGTTTTCGATTGTCTCAGAGTCCCCTTGAGATCGCACTCTGCCGATAATCTTTCATAAAACTGCGCCCAAAATGTGTCAGCCGTGATAGTTATTGATTTTTGGACGCGTCGACGTGATCCAAGAATAGTCATCTCCAGCCTCGCCCTCAAAACTATCTTCCACGAACCTTCAAGGATTTCTCCATAACGTCTGGTTGACCTTGCGGTAGGAATTCTTTTTGAACCACTCCTTTTGCATTAAAAAAAAAATATATATAAAACAGTTTTTACATTTGATTTGTTCATGCACGCTTTCTTCGGTTTTGGTGTGGCCGGAGACCCCTTTTCACAGATCCTTCGTCACGACGACGCGCCCTGCCACACTGCCCTGTCCATACGCGAAGTTTTGGCTCGGCTCAGAAAAACGAACTCACTTCACCACCCAGATCTGACGCCCAGCGATTTCTTTTCTTTTTCCCTAAGCTGAAATTGCATCTCAAGCGGACTAATTTTGGGACAATCGAAAACATTCAACAAGCTGTGACGAGCGCTCTCTGCAAACTTACAGAAAATGACTGCCCACTGCTCCGAGGAGTGGGGAAATCGCTGGACAGCTTCTCAAGGATCATAATTTCAAGGAGGTAACACTGAATTGTGATTTTTTTGAAAATTACTTTCATAACTCTTGGAACGCATCTTGCATTATGTCATCTCCTCAAAAATTATTCACGGCTGAAACATTTTGGACGCAGTTTTATGAAAGATTATCGACAAACTGTGTAGTTGGTGACATTCGCCTTATTCCTCCATCAGTTCTCAATATAGGAAGATCTAAACCTATTTCGATCAGAAGTAACAAATCCTTGAAAAAAGGTGAACATGTCCTTGACAACAACAGAAGATGGAGCATCTCTTCCTGTGTATGGGGATGAGTGTGGGGTGGTACCTACAGGAAATAACACGACACTAGGAATCTAATGACACTAAAACAATTCATTATTTCAATAGGTAATAAATTTGGAATCGAGCATGAACTTCTATTTTAATCTTCCCTCAAAATGTATTGTTTTACGTTTCGAGGTACCTATATGTAGAATCGGAAATGGAATAAAAGGAAAATCCGTCCATCCGCGACACTTGGCTTATATACAATGGACCGAAATTGAGGAAATTTGGTAAGGAACTGCCATTAGGTGTCTAGTGAGTCCTCGAAGTTCGGAGTTTTGTCAGCCATTTCTAAGGGAAGAAAAATAGGGACTGAAGTTTTCAAACCACCGTAGCTCAAAAACATTGAATAGAAGAGAAGGTACCTACCAGTAGTTTTACTTACGATTATGAATAGATTACGATTACGCATTAAAATAAATTCGATGAGTGATGCAGTGGACCGAAACCCCTTTAAACTACAAACTGATGGGAGGAAAACAGTGTATTTAATAGGGCTATTTAAAAAAAAGTACATTCAAGAATGTGACGTGGAAATCTGAAACAAACTATAATAATTATGTCTGAAATCGGAATACCATGAAGCTAAATAACGTGATATAATGCCGAATGGAGGAATATACATAAATATATATTTTTTTAATTCGAACACCTGGTATTTTGGATAGTAATGTTCTAATACAAGAAAAATTACCCGAAAATGTAGTGATGAAAATCACGGAAACCCATTTCAAATAAAAACGGAGTTATTACAACGTTATCTGTATTCACTAAGAACAAAATAGGTACTGTTATACCGGTTATGGTTATCAAACCATCGTCAGTAACACAAAAAACTCTGCAAAGCCCTTGTCACATGGGATTATTATTCTATTGGACATACCAACAGAAATGCTGGACATAAATTTTATTATTGTGCAATTATTGAAATAACTATTGTTGATAGTTTCCACCAATTTTGGCCCAAAAAAAAACAATATAAGCTCCTATTTTTGATAGATCATCTTTGATCATTAATAGTGCCATTTGTCTTGAGTCACTTTTTGACACTACTTCTAGGGTCACTATTAGGCCATGCCCTAATTGGGCAGGCATCGCGCGATCGGGCGATCAGCGATGATCGCACGATCACGCGTTGATCGCGTGATGATAAACACGCCATAGCGCGACCATCTCAGGTCCGTTCTCATTGCCGGAAATGCCTTCATGTGCGTAGATGCTGAGTTTTTGTTTATTTTCAGATGCTTTTTTTTAAGAATATTCTCATTCTCAGCATAGAAGTTGTCACAGTGAAGTACAGTAACCAAAAATAAAGTACAAAAGTTGGAAAAAAAAAATCCAGTCATGCAGTGTGACTATAAGAGCGAATTTTCAAAAAATATTCGTGCTATTGTGTAAACAAATTATATAGCTAGAAACGATACCACTTTTCGTAGAATTATATAATTTTATTCGTGATTTTTAGCCATTTTTACCAATTTTTGACCCTTACAAAGTCAAATTTGACCCACTCTTTTTCAAGAAAATGTTTTTATCATCGAAATATTCCCTCCGTCGTGAATCACCGTTCCACATGAATTAATATTGATTTTAGCCCTTAATACCAGTTTTTGACCCCCAAAAATCCGAAATGGACCTCTGTTCTGTTTAGAAAAACAACTGAAATTTTTTTTCTGTCTTACTCACCATTCCATACCACGTCCAGTGATTTTATATCAACTGCTCGCGACTTTAGCAATTTTCATCGATTTTTGACCCACCTTAGAATTTTTTTAAATTGCTCATCTTCGGACTCATCCTTTTGTTTGGCAGTACGAAAATTTTGAAATTTTTATCATGTACTCCAGGACAGATATCGTCTGGGGTGACACATAAACAAATTTAAATATATAATACATTTACATTTTGTTACAATCTAGGGATAAATCAGGATGCTCTGAAACAGATTTGCCTATAAAAAATTTTAAAAATTCACGTTCTGAAAATGTTGGACCCATTGCAATAGCTTAATTTTCTTTGAAAATCCGCTAAAAAGTATGTCTGGCAAGCCTGGTTACAACATTTTTGACTATATCTGCGGCCACACAGTCACCAGTTTCAAGGTACCAATAAGCGTCGAAGATTGGGTTCACACGAATTTCGTTAATTAAATGTTCTTCAAAAGTCATTACTGCACAAATACTGTTGATCGCGCGTCGAAAAACAAACTGGTTTGTTTTGAGGCGATGAGGCGTTTGGCGGTCGCGCTGGCCGGTCGAAGTCTCGAACTGATTAGGACACTCCCCTCAGAAAGGATAGGTTTGTTGCTTACGCGATGGGGCGATGTACGCGATGCGATGTCAAAACAAACAAGTGCGGGCGATCTTCCCCATCGCGCGAGCGCATCCGAGGTTCAAAGAGGACACCTTTACTACTTTGTTAAGTTTGATATTTTCATCGTCCGATGCAGCGACCATCGCTCATCGCCCGATCGCGCGATGCTTACCAATTAGGACATTGCCTAAGAGCTTATGGTGATTTCATACAATTTCCCAAGTTTTTGACTCATAAAAAATGAATTTTGGGAGCTGAACTTTCGTTACAACCTCAATTCTTCACTCTTTGGAGAAAATCAACATCATATTCGGTCATCTCGCCCTAGAAAACCTGGGAAACGACACCTCACAAGCTCATGTTCATTAAAAACATTAAAAAACCTCGAAAAACCGTATTTTTACATCCATTTGTCCCTCGTAACCTCACTGGTGTATTTTTTTATAGGGCTGCCGAGCTTCGGAGCACAACTCGGAGACAAATTTATTCCCAAATGGGGACCCGAACTGTGTGCCGACGAACGACGATTTTAGACCTAATTTTAACATAAATTTAAGGCTGGAAGTTCGTTAGAACCTCGGTTTTCCACTCTTTGGTCAAAACTGACTTCATACTCTGTATCCATGTCCTAAAAAACATGGGAAACGATACCTCACAAGCTCATGTTACTAGTAAACACCAAAAACCCCCATTTTTACCAATATTTTTCACCCATAACACCCTTAGATGTATTCCGATCGGGCTGCAAAGTTTCGGGACACAACTAGGGCCCAAATGGAGTCTGTGCGCGAAAGGACGAATTTTTTAGATCGAAATTGAAGTAGATATGCATACGGCGGACGGACATTGCATTTTGGTTTATTATTCTGCGAATAATACAACATCTATGTAACCGCTCAGCACAAAATTTTTATAACACAACCTCAAAAATGTTTCTTTTGCGTTTCAAGGTGCGCAGATTCCAAAAATGCAATGTCCGTCCGCCGTATCACGTATGCTGGCTTCATTTTCGGTCTAAAAAATTCGTTCTTTCGCACACATGCTCCATTTGGGCCCTAGTTGTGCCCCGAAACTTTGCAGCCAGATCGGAATATACCCAGGGGTGTTATGAGTGAAAATGGGTATACTTCTTGGGTTTTAGCAACATGTTGGTAACATGAGCTTTTGAGGTATCGTTTCCCATGTTTTTTAGGACGAGAAGACCGAATCTGCAGTCGATTTTGACCAGAGTGGAAAATTGAGGTTCTAACGAAGTTTCAGCCTCAAATTTACGTTAAATTTTGGTCTAAAATCGTCGCCCTTCCGCACACGGTTTGGGTCCCCATTTGGGTCCTAGTTGTGCTCCAAAGCTAGGCAGCCCGATCGGAATACAACCAGGGGTGTTATGGGAGAAAATGGGTGTGAAAATAGGGGTTTTTGAGATTTTTTTTCAGGTTTTGGTGAACACGAGCTTGTGACGTATTGTGTTCCATGTTTTTTAGTGCGAGAAGACCGAATATGAAGTTCATTTTGACCAAAGAGTGAAGAATTGATGTTTTAACGAAGGTTAAGCTCCCGAAATTAATTTTTTATGAGTCAAAAACCTGGGAAATTGTCTGAAATCACCATAAATTTGTATAATAACACTAGAAGTAGTATCATAGGTATACGAGAGAAGGTTTGCAAACCAAGGACGAACCCTAGCGGCAGAAGTCTTGAACTACTACTCGAGACAACCCTTCCAATTACTCCTTGATAGGTAAAAGGTCAAGCATTGCGAATTTTTGTGTGTTTTTGTGTGTGAGTACTGGCTGCACTGCACTGCGTTGCTGGTCTGGTGATTGTTTTTTTTTGTGGTTAAGTCGTGATTTTTCGTTCTCTCGTTGTTATTTTTCCTACATTTTCTATTTCCCGAGTGTTTTTCCTCATCTGATATCAACTTACTGTTCGTTATGAACAACACCCCGCATAGAGGACAGTCTTTGTCCTTTCGCCGCGGAAAGGCACTTCATCAAAGGCACTTCGTCGGCAAGCTCGGGAAGTTGTGTTCAATGTGGCCGCATACTTCTCCAAAAAGAAAGCTGAAGAGGGTTCGAAGGATAATATTCGTCAATTGGCGAGTGAAGCAACTGGAATTTCCGAAAGAACAGTAGCTTCTATAATTAGTGAGGGGAAGAAGTCGATCGAGACTACTGGCCTTCCTTCATCACTCCAAAAAAAAAACGCTGCAAAGTCCTTGTCACACGGGTTTATTATTCAATTGGACATACCTACAGAAACGTTGGCTGTTTGTTTATTGTTTCTTTCATATAAAATAATTTAAATAGCTATTTCTGGTGGTTTCCACCAATTTTGGCCCCCAAAACACGAATTAGGTACGCTTTTTTTTTCAAATTATCTTTGATCATTGATAGTACCATTTAATCATCTTGATCCACCTCTTGATACTTTTTCTAGTGTTATTCTACAAATTGATGGTGATTTCAGACGATTTTCCAGGTTTTTGACTTATAAAAAATCAATTTTGGGAGCTGAACATCTGGTACAACCTCAATTTTCCACTCTTTGGTCAAAATCGACTTCATATTCGGTCTTCTCGTCCCCAAAAACATGGAAAACGATATCTCAGAAGCTCATGTTACTAACATGTTGCTAAAACGCAAAAAGTACCTATTTTTACACACATTTTCACTCATAACACCCCTGGGTATATTCCGATCGGGCTGAAAAGTTTCGGGACACAAATAGGGCCCAAATGGAGCATGTGTGCGAAAGAACGAATTTTTTAGACCAAAAATGAAGCCTGTACACGTGATACGGCGGACGGCGTACGGCGGACGGACATTGCATTTTTTGAATCTACGCACCTTGAAACGGAAAAGAAAAAATTTTGAGGGGGTGTTATACAAATTTTTTGCTGAGCGAATACATAGGTGTATTATTCACAGAATAATAAACCAAAAGGAAACCCCACCCGAAAAAAATACCAACTGACGAGTTTAACAATGCTGTGATTCGTAATAAAATTCGGGAGTTTTACGTGGTTCGGAAGGAGTTGCCGACCGTCGGAAAAATACTGGAAGCCTTGAAGACGGATGAAGTATAATATAAACTGTGGTAGAGAGTACCTTCGACAATGAATTAAGGCTTGTGGACTCAAGTGGAAAACCTGCCAGTCGAATCGCAAACTACTGGTTGAACGGTCAGACTTGGCGTGCTAGGTATTTGCATACCATCCGAAAATTTCGCACAGAAGGAAGGAATATTGTTTACCTGGATGAGACGTCCGTGAATGAGGCAAACGATGTGACAAAGAGTTGGCAGTCTCCGGATGAACTCGGGATGAACTCGGGGTGAGCTCGGGATGTCTCCGGATGAACTCGGGGCGTTAAACCGCATAGGAAAGGGGGGACGTCTCATCATCGTGCATGGAGGTGGGGAGATGGGGTTTGTGCCAAACAGTTTGTTGATTTTTAAATCATCAGCAAAGACGGGTGATTATCACACATCAATGAACTTCATTAATTTTTCGAAATGGCTCGAAGAAATGTTCCTACCGAATCTACCACCCAATTCAGTTGTAGTCCTAGACAAAGCAGCTTACCACAAAGTTGAGGTCAATAAAAAACCCAGCACTGGTTCTTTAAAAAAGGATGTATTAGACTGGCTGCGGGAGAATAATAGGGAGTTTTTGCAGCACCCTCACGCCGAAACGAACGAAACGAAAACAGTGCTGCGCATGCGCACTTGATAAATTTATTATGGTAAAATATACCTAGTCCCACTGAATGTAGTACTCTCCGGGGAAAAAAATAATCGTTTTCAGTGTACCTAACATAAATAGGTAACATGATCTTTAAACTTTGAGAAAGATAAGGTGTAGATAATAGTATCTTACATTAAAATTAGGGAAACTGAAGGGTAGTACAGATTCCTCATTATTTGGTAGGTAACCTACGATAAAATTAAAATTATAGAACCAACAGAACATATTCAGCATCCTGCTTTTCCACGATCCACCATTTTCAATTCCGTTTCCGTCACTGGAGGGAAATATGTCATTTTTGAGGGGCAAAATTAGCAACAAATTACTGGACGCACGGGAAAAGCTGAGATGATAACAGATAAGGAGTTCACTTTTCTCCAGCAGAGTTCGCCCTCGGTAGGCAAACCTTCTCTGGTGTACCTATAGCAAGTGAATCAAGACAGTTAAATGGCACTATCAATGTTCAAAGATAATCTGTATTTTTTTTAAAAACCGAGGTCGTGTTTTTGGGGACCAAAATTGGTGGAAACCATCTAAAATAACTATTTCAATTATTGCGCGTAAAAGAAACAATAAATGAACAGCACACATTTCTGTAGGTATGTCCGACAGAATAATAAACCCCAGTGACAAGGACTTTGCAGCATTTTTTAATTGGTACCTATTTTCTGATGATGGGATAACTAAAAAACGTCTGCCAAGATATTGTACACAGCTTCCACGTCCACACAACATGATCATAAATGCAATCATTCTATATCATTTGGATGGTTGAGGCCTTGAAATCAACTGTTTGGTGTAGTTATGCGGGTTACAAGTATTTCAAGTGGCATAAGCGTAGGCAAGTTACAGTCTGATATTGGTGAAATGATAAGGGAGCATCTAGGTCCCAACAGGCAGGCAGACATAGAACAAAATTAGTTCAGACAACGCTAGCAAAAATGTCAATTTGGGAGGACAAGGCTCCCAATTATAAGGCTTTTGCTAGGTACCTCGGTAGACTCAGAAGCAAAAACGGTACAGACTCCAAACGAAAGCTTAATCGAATTTTACATTATAAAAACCGGTACTTACTCAAATTTGAGATGGTTTTTCCGTTGCACTTGAGTTTTGGCGTTTGTCTTTGGATCCTGTACAGGAACGAAGTCATTTGGTTTTCCAGTGAGTTCTCAGTCGGTTCAGCACCCACCAAGTCTGCCAATGCCAGTTGCTGCAAAAAGTGATGATGATCATAGAACCAGAAATATTCTAACTAAGAACATAAGTCTTTTTGAAGAGATGTCAATGAAGAACCGTATCCATGCACTGATCATAGCAATACAATACATACTGCAGCAGATTTTGGAGAAGTCCATCATCATCATTAATTATATACATTATTATCAATCGCAAATAACACTCAAATAGGGAAGATTTCAGCAGCAGAAAGAACAAAACGGCAGTTCTGCTACATTCTATGACATTATTACGGATACCTACCATCGATTTGGGTTCTGGTAGCAGCGACTAAGACAACAGTGTATTTTTGGAGTGGGAAAAAGGCCGTATACAGTGAGAAATAGAGTCGACCTTTACGACTTTTTATGACAAGTTTATGAGTGAAGTTCGTAAAATAAACAGGTATCAAAACGGAAAAATTGGTTGGCCGCCCTTCTGACAGCCAAGCCTAAAAACTGCTAACTCGCAACGTTGAAATGGGTTTAGTTAGGTACATACCTCATTACGTAGAAAGTCGAGAGACATTACGGTCGAAAGTTCAGAACATGGGAAATCTATATCTTGGGTAAAACGACAGAGCCTAGTTTTTGGAGGCCCTTAATGGAACACACAACAACACATCAACAGCAAGAAACTCTATCACTCCAACAGCAAGAACAGAAAACCCAGAAACACCACAAGCAACGCCCCTGGAATCCGCGAAAATTGGCTGCCAAGGGCTTCATTTTCAATCGATTTACGTGTTTCGTTTTGTTTGACGCAGAATTCAGTCTAGTTGAACGCGGGACTAGGGTTATCTATGAACCACCATAAGGGACGTCCACTGTAATGCATGCATCACTCTACAGAATGTTTTTAAATGAAAGTAGGTTCCATTCGGAAATTTTGAGACTAACCGCACTCCCCTACAATGAATAGTTCTACGAGTTTTCTATGATTTTTCAAAGATTCCAGCACTTCCTACATCACAATCGGCAGGGGTGCAATGACGTAAGAAGTGCTGGAATCGTTGAAAAATCATAGAAAAAGAATTCATAGGACGTCAGTGCGGTTGGTCTCAAAATTCTCCGAATGGAACCTACTTTCATTAAAAAATCATATAAACCGCTTTTGTCACCATGCGCAAACCCCAATGATAAACCAGCTGGTGCAGTAGAACCGGGATTCAATGAACCACTGTATACAAAATGGTAAAAAACCCTCTTATTTAGAGATAAATTGTCTGGCTCTAGCATTATTACCTACCTTTATAAAAAAAAACTTTACCTCTTTACAAGAAACTTGTTTTTGTCACATCCCTTCTCTTTTCATCATCAATCAAGAACCTCTGTATAAGAAAGATAAGTCATGACATGAACTCTACATAAGAAAAGTTTCAGCAAACGTAATAACGTAGCTACACTATACATCATTAATATTCATCAAAAGCTGAATACAGCTAAATTATTTCACCTATAATAATTAGTTAAAAACCTCCACTAAGTTTGTAGAAAAACCTCAATATGAGAAAGATCAACACTTCCAACTTCTGTGCACCTAACCGAGGTTCGATTGTATTTTGTTAGGTAGTATGACTTTCGAGACCAGACCTCCAGCCTTGGTAGGTACCTTAGAACCAGAATTAGCTGATATTTTTGTTAACAGAAATAGAAATGGGAACGTAAAACGATTTTATGACGTAGGTATTTCAGCAATAATCAGCAATAACGTTTCATCCAGCTGATGTACTAGGTGATGCATAAATGTCCCAGCAAATCGATATTTACGGGTTGCCATAACAGTCCGTTTCTAACCAACGATTTTGGTTAGCTGTGCTTACCCAAAGCGTTGTAAGTCAGACACTCCTAGTTAGTTTCAACACATGGAAGTCTTCCCAATTCTACCTTGACAGTATTGCGCACAACTTCGTAAGTTTGGTAGCTATGATGGAATCCAACAATCCTGATTGATACAGACGCATTTTAACAATTATAATTATGTTAGGTTCTTAATTTATTCTCAAAATTATATCAACAATTTTGTTCTTTTCCGATCTGCAAACTACAGTACTCCCTCTGTAATCCGGCATCTCAGCTCTCCGGCACTCCCGGTAATCCGGCGTTTTGTTCGAGTATGATCTCAACAATTGATTTGACTTTGGACTGGAGTCTGAGTAAACAAAGCGACGACTCACGCCCCACTCACTCACTCCGTCAGCCTTAGTCACGATCGCGCTGCGTTTAGTGCTCAATCTATTCCGCGTACACAAGCACATATATAGTATTAGCAAACTGAATTAAACCTTTCACAAACTGAATTAAACCTTTCGCAAACTGAATTATTAAACCTTTTGCAAATATAATTAAACCTTGAAAATTTCATGACGTGAGTCCATAAAGCAATACCTTCTCTGCAGTGCGTCAATACTTTTTCTATGAGCCAACAATACCTTCTTTATGTGTGCACGCAGATACCGTGCGTCAATCTTTCTGTCAATACCCGTTTGCGTACGTTCCGAAGTGATATTCTTGATTTGGTATCTTCTGTGAGTACAATAAGGGCGTTTCTTCGTTTCGACTGAAATGAGTGACAGCAATTCAAGCGTATCACCCCCTATTGCGGCAGGGAACACCAGACGAAGGTATGGTGCAATAATAAGTGATAGTAGCTCAACTTCAAGTGAACAGGTTGCTAGCAACGGAAATCGGAGAAGGCGCGGAAAACACAAGAATGTTTCGTTTGAGAAAAAATTGTTGTTTATCAAGTTGTACGAGGAGGGGTTTACTGTTTTGGAAGCTTCGTCAAAATCAGATTTGAATGTGAATACTGGAAAAAGCATCCTAAGAGAATACAGAAGAGGTAATGGCGAGGTTCCTAGAAGTAGGCCAAGAGGAAACAAGCCAAAATTACTAACACCCGACGTACTGGCAATAATTGAAGCAACCGTAGAGAATAATCCGAGTATAACTATTGCTGAGATTAAATATAAGCTGAGAGATAGGGATATTCAGCTAAGCGACACTTACGTAAGAAATGGACTACGCAGCTTGAGAATTACACAGCGTCTGTAGAAGTTGACAGAATGAATAGTGAAAACACCATTCGACTCAGAAGACGTTACGCACGTAGCTTCAATGAATGTGTCCCAGAAAACCGAGAAAAAATCATTTTTATCAACGAGTCTGGGTTTAATCTCCACTTGCGTCGAAGCCAAGCTCGTTCGAGGGTTGGCACAAGAGCAGTGGTGACTGTTCCCACGGTTAGAGGACGCAATACCTCATTAATACTTGCTCTTAATAATGCAGGGATAGTATATTCAAAAATTGTGAGTCATGGCACCACAACTGCACAACTCTTTTGTGAATTTTTGAGAGAACTACAAATACTGTTGGGTGTCTCAAGTCACAGCGTCCTTCTAATTATGGACAACGCGAAAATTCATCGGGCAAATGCAGTCACCCAATTTTTGGCAACTTCGGAAATGTCTGTAAAATTCTTACCACCTTATTCACCTATGCTTAATCCAGCGGAAAAAGCATTTTCTAAAATCAAATATGGTGCTAGGGCGATACTGGCTGAACCTGGGGAGCACACATTGTCGGACGTCATTCAAGATAGTGTGACTACAGTAACTCCCCTAGATTGTTCAAACTATGTCACAGACATGTTTCTTCTGCTACCTGCCGCAGACGGGACAACCTCTCCACTGACTACTTCCTTGTTAGTTTTTCCCATTCTTCCACGTTTCATATTTAATCACGATTAATTGTTAATAGTCGACTTTGACGTTCCATGTTTTATTGCTTATGAAAATATACAAGTTCATGTTTACCAGAAAAGTGTCATTTTTTCTTTTAACACTCATGAACCATTTTTCAGGGTTTAATAACATTTGCGAAAGGTTTAATAACAAGTGCGAAAGGTTTAATTACAAGTGCGAAAGGTTTAATTCAGTTTGCGAAAGGTTTAATTATATTTGCAAAAGGTTTAATTCAGTTTGCGAAAGGTTTAATTCAGTTTGTGAAAGGTTTAATTCAGTTTGCGAAAGGTTTAATTCAGTTTGCGAATACTATATGTACTGTATTTTGACAGTACAATGTATGTAATTAAAACTGATTTTTCAATGATAACTGCGTTTTTCTCGATATTTTCCAGTAATCCGGCATTTTCAGTAATCCGGCAGTGCTCTGGTCCGATATCTGCCGGATTACAGAGGGAGTACTGTACTATATTTATCAATTTAGCTCAATATCTGTAATTTGGCTTCCATAGAAAACAAATAATGCAACAAAAAACCGTTGTTAACAGCAATAAGCTCGCAACGTGCCAGAATGAACCACCGAAGCGAGAATGCTCACTGTACATACCACTCCCTTATTTATGCAACTCTCGCGCTCTAGACGTCAGTTGCAGCACGCGTGAGTGGGAACCGCCAAAAACGTTGAAAACATAGGTACAAGCCGCAATGTTATTTATTTTATATGCAAAGGGTTCAAAGGCAACCTGAGATCTTATGAAGGATAAGGTTATGTGCAGGAAGGTTATATCAGGTTAGTAAGGTTATATCAGAGCACTTCTAGGGCTGCTGCCTTGCTGAAGTTCAAGTGTAACAAGCTCGTTGTTACCCAAATCCAAATTACTGGAAACCAATATTCCATTCTTCTTACTGAAACTAATGATTTGTTCCACTACCCAAATTCGACTAGCACGTGCCAATAACAAAGCAATCCATCCATCAGCGAAAGCAGTACTTACCTTGGATTGTATCTCCATAGCAAGTTCCTGAGTTGGTTCCACTGGTAGTGACCCACTCGGTGACGGAGAGGCTCTCAGGTTTTCTGGAGCCTGAAGACTACTGACGGCATGCTCCAGCACAACTACTGCAGGGGAACAACAGGCTCTGATTGATGTGTCACTGACGACTGTAGTGTCACAGCTCAAAACCACTTCTGGTGTTGGCAAAGTTTTCCGCGGTCCCCCACGTTTCTTGCTTGCCTTCAATGTTTTGCCTTTCTGTTTTCTCTTACGACCTCTTCCTTTGGACATGCCTATGAAGCAATAAAATTAAAAAATTAACGCAACCGAAATGAGTACCTAGGTACCTATGATGAAGCCTCCCAAAACACACAATATTGTTTATGTCCCCTTCAAATATGAACCTTTGTGAACAGGACAAAAAAAATTTCCATAGCTCCAACTTCTCAAAAAGTTCAGATTCACTTTACGGGGTAAGTGAATTCCAAAATAAATCAGTGTAATCCAGAAATAAACATTTCCATGGGATGTTTCACTCTAAATTCCACTTTTCGCTTCCCGGTGTTATCTAAAGGTTTAAGAGAGCTAGTTTCAATGATGAGCGAGTTTCATTAGTCTTGAGCCCATTCTGGCATGTTCATCATTGAAGATTTTAATAAGATCGAGAGGGACGAGATTTCAATATTTTTAGAGACCTTAAAGTCTTTAGAGACGTGTTCAAAGTTTGGTCCCTGACACTCTTCAATGTGGCTCCTCATGAGTGTCTTACTTCATGACGTTAAGATCCATGGTAAACTGGTTTTTAAAGGCAAGAAAAGGCCCATAATAAGTAGCCAAATACAGAAGGACCTGTATAGTTCATAAATGGGTAGGAAGTATAAAAAAGTAATTCGTTAATGAAACAAAGGGTTAGATTTCAAGATGTCCGGAAACGGATTTTACTAGAAACAAATTCCGAAAAATCATGAAGGCAGAGAACATTCGAGCTCACAGTAATATGCATTTTTTAAGAAAAAAATGAATAAAAAGGAACTGAATAATATTATATTAATTAATGTTTTACAAATAAAAGTTAATTTTACTTTGTTGTGAAGGTGTCTCTTCAACGGGAAACGACGCCGCAAATACAGACAGCTCCTGAGCCAGCTCGTTTGAAGCTCTGGGAACTGAAAGATAAACATGAATATTAGGTATATTTACGTGTACCAATACCTAGGTATTATGCATTATGAATTATCATTATTTTAATGTATAATGAGGAGTACCCATGACTTCTGTTTATATTTTTTAATAAAAGTAGGTTCTAAAAAATTTGAGACCAGCACTCTCGTACGATGCAGTGCTTTTTTCTATGATCTTTCAAAGTTTCGATGGGCAAGGGGGTCCCACCCAGGCGGGAGGGTTGCAATGACATAGAATAATAATGAATGAATAGAAAAATAAACGAGGTATTCATCGGAGGAAAGTGGGGCTAGTAAAATCCTTAGAATGAACCCTCTTTAATTTAAAAATGGGTAAGTAAGGCAAACTAAGTCACGGGTACTCTTCATTGTACATGTACTTGATGACGTCATAATTATGTGCAACATTCAACCCAGTTCCTTTAATAATGATACATAACGTCAACATCGACCAAAATTCGAAAATCCAACAATGAAAAATATCAGATCTCAACAAAACTACTACAGTAATCGAACGGTAGATACGTGAACTAAATGGAAAAGAAAAGGAATTCTGGTGTAATCAGAATACCTATCTCCTCCTAAATCAACAAATCGTGCCACATTTCAAAACATCCAGCATCCACTCTCTTTTTTCTTTTTTTTTTTTTTTGCTCTCTGAAGATTTTACTGGTGAAATCGTTTTTCTCAAACGTAAAACAACCGACATTTAGACATGACAATTTTCCGAATGAGGTTTCCCAATATTAATATTTCTTAATTTCTCCTAAACTGAATTCCCGGAGATTTTCAAGGCGTCTTAGTATAACGACACCTACGAATTGATGTATTCTTCAACTAAATATGGGACATTTCTGAAAACATTTATTCCAGCCACGTTTTCGCGAGTTATTCTAGTTATTCTTAGTCAAACAGTGTCATTATTAGAAATTACCGCTAGAAGGAGGTGAGATCGATGGAGACGGTGCCGAGTGCCGGGTTCTTCTGGCCCTAACTGGTGAAGATGTACCACTGTCTGTGACAAGAAAGTTAATTGCAGAAAATAACCACGGCTCTATAAATGTACGTCTTAAAGCTAAAGTAAGCAGTACCTAATGAAGAAAAACTAACCCCAAAATTCCAAGCAAGTATCTTAGAACGTTGACATTCTAGGCTGGTTAATAATTCATTTAAATACACTATATTGGTATCAAAATACCAATAAAATGGTATAAAGTTTAAACACAAATTTATTCAAGTGTAGATTCCTACATTTGAATAAATTAGATGACACTTGAATATATGACACTAATTTCATACATTTATTACAATAGTAGGTTGCATTTCAATTTTCAACTCAGCACATAAAGGTGATTAGGTGTGTAACAGTGTGGGCTGTTCTCGATACATTTTTTCTTCCGGTGGACACGGGATCGGTTTGGGGAAGCCTAATCGATACCCCTTCTTATAAACGGTGATAATCTCGCTGGTCTAGGAGGGGGATTCTCGAGGGTCCACCCCCACTGTTACACTATTTCACATGGTAGCAGAGCGTGGTTTGGTAGTATGAGCTGAGCACTTCACCATACTCCATCCACTTTTTGTGAGCTTGCCAGAAGGATAAGCCCAAAGGTTTCCCAGAAGGATTCCTTTACTAACAACCTGTCCCTTTGATAATACATACATCTATTGGATTCCCCACCCCCTTTCCTCCTTTAGAGTGTCAGTATAATTAAAATATACTGAGCTCATTAGAAGGCGATTGATGCTATGTCCCAATTGAAAAGTCCCAATAGTTTTTCCATCCCAACGATGGAGGTTGATCACCCAGAGGTTGCCCAGATGAGCACAATTCACTGGAAAATAACCTCTGACAACATTATCCACCAATACTCGTATGTAGGAGCTTTGTTCTCCACCAGTAAAATATTATTGAGGTAGTACCATTACGATGGAGGTTAGTCACCTTGAAGTTGTTCAGATGTCTTTTCCTGAACCAGAACTTCGTACTACTTTTCATTCCTCATTTTCCCTCTCATACTTCTGCTAACCGGTAGTATGACATGTGGGGAGGAGTGTAACAGTTTGGGCTATTCTCAATACATTTTTTCTTCCGGTGGAGACGGGATCGGTTTGGGGAGGCCTAATCGATATCCCTTCTTAACCAGTGATAATCTCACTGGTCTAGGAGGGGGGACTCTAGAGGGTCCACCCCCACTGTTACACTCTGTCACAGGTGGTACTACAACTAATTGTCAACAAAAGTAATTATTGTCAAAGCGCACAGTGAGGACAAAATGTTAGGTTACTTTTGGTGAACGTGTATAAGAAATTTCACGCTGATTCTCAATACAGAATGTGTTTCTAAACCTAAAATGACTTGTTGGCGTCATAAATCCTGAAAACATAGAAAACTCATATATTTTAGCTCATGGCACCAACCAACCAAACTGGTTTCCGTATAACAGGAAACTTGAAAATCATCGGATGGACCTGCACTTGGCAGGTGTAACAATGTTGTTGAAACGATCAATGATTGTTGTGTTTCTTCAGATATTAATACCGGGAATCACGATGAACTTTTCCAGTTTTTCAGTAGTCAGCAAAACTTGAGTCACAACAAAAATGTTGACAGCAAATCGCAACGACCAATTAGTGAATTTGAACGACAGATCAATTGAATTACCTACCAAAAAATATACTAATCGAACTTTGAAGAGCCACGGTCAAATACGGAATCGCCAAAACTGTCACTGTACATATGGCAACGAGCAAAATAAAGCGCTGCTGGAAAAACGAAAAACGTTGGCGACTGATTTCTTAGCTGGGCAATTGACAATTCAGCCGACCTGTCTCATTTTATGGTCGTTATGATAATTATTTAGCTGCTAATTAAAACAACAAACTACGCCGAAGATTTAATCTTGTATTTTTATTACGTGAAAATCACCTTTTTAGGTACCTATCTATTGACTCGCCATCGGGGGAACTCTTTATTTGTCGTGCAGTTCAATATTATTATCACTTTTCTATTTATTGGCCATTCCAAGTTGCGTCTGGTATCCTATTACCTTCCCTGTAATATCTAGTAGTTCAAAACACTTGAAATTATTCAACACCACTTGGAGTAGGTATGTCGTTTGGACGCAACCCCCCAAAAGCATAGAAAGCACAGTTTCCGCCGCACATTGACAGTATGTTTGGACGCACGAAATGAAATCAACAAATCACCGCATGAATGAATTAACTGCAGATCTGAGTGTACCAGGCTTAATAAATGTAGATTGTGCACCCACTTCCTGCGAATTATCTTATTTGATTCAACACTCGACTCATCCTTGTCTCATTCTTCTCAGCCATTCTTTCAAGTGTGCTACAAATCACAGTACGCTACAATTTCTTTGGTGTGCTACCAATTCGGGTTTTCCACATCTTGTTCGCAGAGGTTGTCATGATTACGACAGACCCGCCCGCCAAGAAACCGAAAACCTCGAAGCACCACATTACTTACACGACAGACAAGTAGCCCCCCCCCCCCCCCCCCCCCCCCGAGGAAGTGTATCCAAGTTCATCCCATCAGGTGCCGGAGGATGGAAGTTTGAAAATAAACTTTTTTTCAAGTTTTTATCTATTTCTTCTTGTTCTTTGACCTCACAGACATAATGGATCGAGCTGAAATTCCGCAAAAACATTCTTTATGCCCCAACAAGTCTTTTGTATTAAGGGGGGGGGGGGGACAGAGAGAGTTCTAAGAGCTGAAATTTGGCACACTTGTTCAATGGGGCTCCCTGAGGAAATGGTCAAAATACAGACCCGATCGGTTCAGTAGAAGCAGAGTTATAACTGTTAAAAACGCTGTAAATTATGTTCGAACAATCTGTTTGTTTTTTCGCGCTCCAAACTACTTATCTACTTTATATTTTTCTGCAGGGCTTGAAAAAATTGCAAAAAAGTTTCTGAAAATTGAAATTTTTTTACATTTTTTAAAAAATAAAGAGAAAAATAATTTTTACTTTTTATTTTTTTATTTTAATGGTATCAGAAGTGACCCTAACATTATCAGAGTAGAAGTGTCACTACTAATCTACTTTATACTTTTCTGCAGAGCTTTAAAAAAAAGTTAATTGTAATGTAATGTAAACATTTTTTTAAATAGCATTTTTTACACTTTTTAAAACAACAGAAGAACTATTTTTACCTTTAATTGAATTTTTTTATTTTAATGGTAACAGAAATGACCATAACGCTATCAAAGAAAAAGGATTTAAGGATCAAGGAAAAGAAGGTGTGATATCCCCCAAAAACAACCCTGTTAAAAATCTCTGCCAACAAAACCCACTGCGTTGCTAAAAGGGTTTAATATATTTAGCCAGCCAAAGTAGTATGATCATTGTTTCGCAACTCGCTCTTGGATTTGCATACAGAAACCTGCCCCCCCCCCCCCCCCCCCATTCATCACCCACTATCTGTTTCCTTTCTTTCCCTTTTTTTCAACGCTGTTTGGAGGGGAGCTTGAAATTTTTTTCAACGCTATATGGTGGGGAGCTTTTTGCCTGGCATCAGAGATTTTACTAACAAAGCTCCCCGCCAGCGGTGGAAGAAACAGAGTAACAGGGAGGTGGAATGAGGGGCTTGGGAGAAAGTCACATCGAACAGCGTGGAGCGAAGCACCAAGCATGCTGCTTTTGTGGGCAAAAATGAATATGGCTGAGGAAGTTTACTTTGCAGGCAAATTCTTAACAGCGTTGATTTGTGGAGGGTACGATGTACCTCGTGATCAGTAACATCAAAAACCGGGCATTTTCAATTGGTGCATCCCGAAGTCTTGCTCTTGTGGTCACTCACACCTAACTAAACGATGATGAACATGCAAGTTCGGGATCTTGTTTACCCAGGTGCGTCCAAAGTGATCTTTCAACGAAGTAGTTGATTGAGGAACTTGCACCCATCTGAAATTCTATATGGAACTTTTTTTATTCTACACGAGACCACCTACAGTACACGAAAATGTGGTCAAATAAGGACAAAAATGTTGTTGTAACTGTGGTGATAGAGAATGAGGGTTGGCTTGGATAGGTGAGACTGAGATGGGAAAGTTGAGGTTTTGTGCCCAGACGGTTCCAACACGTCGGTTATCACCAGACCAGTTCCACCACTCAGAGTTCTCTTAGGCGAGAAAGATAAGGAAGCCATAGACTTGAGGTTTGAGCATAGAATGGCGAGCTGTGTGAGAAGAGCGGGTTTTATAGGAACTCTTCCACCATCCTCCGGTCCTCCGACGGTCATTAGGAGCCGTGGGTAGATCGATGGAGGGCAAGGAGACCTATCCCACTTTAGTCACGTAGGCCCTCCGTTCGTTCGGTTTATTAGGAAAATCTTAATATGTACACTGAGTGATATTCCGGGAGGATACCACAACAGTAATAATTAGAATCAATTTGAAAATCGGGAGAAGGGGAAGCTACGTGAAACACTCTTCGATTGGATGACGAGCCTGTGATGTCACAGTCCTCTAATCCCCGGGGGACAAGGCGATTTCCACGGTTCTCATCAACTACAACTACATTCATGTAAGAAGTTTCCTTTATGTTATTTCCGCGATGCATCAACATCTTCTACCCAACAGAGATGACAACAACGCATTACCATACTGTATAACAAAAATAAAATACCTCGAAGAAGAAGAAGAAGAAGAATGGAACCAACAACCAAACAAAAACAAAGCTGGACGGATTGGATGCAGAAATCAGTAAGTTCGTGGTGCTATTCCTTCATATTTTGTTCTTATCCCGAAAAAATGTCGTACAATCGTAAAAGAGTATTTATTATATTGTGCCAACTCAACTTCTAAATCGCCCGAAAAATGGTTCACTGTTGCGCCGACTGGCCAACAAACCCAGAAAAAGTGGTTTGACCTCATATGGAGAAAAGGCTATAATATATGACTCACCCGTAAATCTATGGAAGTTTGCGGAGATCATCTTAATGCAAGTAGGTATGAATATTTACTAATTTATGTACCTGCAGGCGATCAAATCTCCGTCATACCTTAGCTTTTCATCGGTGGCTATATTTCGGGTAGGATAAAATTAACAGTCTGTTTTGTTTCATTACCACGTACCTACCTAAGGTCGAAAAGCAGTGTATGCAAAAAGTCAAACAATTGCATCCTCCAAAATCACTGCTATCTACTAACCTACTAATTGAAGGTATGTGATTTTATATACGAATCTTTTCCCACCTAATAGCATACAGCATTTCGCAGGGCTTGATGTTTGCGAATGAGCAAAAGGTACCATACATTTGACCGTCATCAAACTTTTGTGTGACCACCAACCCCCAACTACTCTTGAGCCGCAAGTAGGTAAGGTAATATAATGAACGGTTGACATCGAAAAATATAATGAATTTTATAGAAAATACATGGTAGGTACGCAAGTGAAACGTGTTTGAAGATAGAAAGGTTCTGTCAAAGTTAGTTCTCTTCTGAGGATTTTTAACAGCAATGTTGGGAAGTCCCTTTCCTTACTCTACTAACTTAGGTCAGGAATAGTTCGATAATAGGTAACTAGTAAAATTAGGCCAGCCGAGGTATTGTGGCGAACTGATAGGCTAAGATAGAACAGACATTGTGGCAGAATAATATAGGTGAACGGTACCTACGAATTATGGTAATCACTCGGAAAAAGATTCAACAAGAACTCAGTGCGTTTTGCATCTGCCTATAAATCAATTCCTCTTGCTGGCAAGTTAGTTAGGTACATAATTTTATAGACAACTACATTAGCTACTTGTAGTAATTGATTCTCACACAATAACAGCTTATCTCGTCATATTCACTACTTCAATTTCGAAATTCCCAAGTTTTATTTAGGACACGAACTCGCACAGGACAAATGAAGTGAGAGGCGGTAACCTGAAAGACGACGCCTCATACCACCCTTCTCTTAAGGTATTTTGTCCATTATTGCAATTATTGTTGCATCAATATTGAGTAAAGCATGAAAAGTTGAACGAACAGCACAAAAAATTCGCGAAAACATAACCAACGATTCAGTAACATGAAGTGCAAAAGGAATGGTGGATCCAGACATAAAGACACGTGGGATGTGACGCTCGGGGAGTGGAGGGAGTCAGCTGAAGCAGGCGTTTTGGGGGGCTCTCAGAAATTCAAATTCAATTTATTTTTATAAAATCAAATTTTTCTTTCACCGTTCGTCTTCAAATTCAATCCACTTTTGATTTCCACAATTAAAAGAAAAGTTTGCAAGTTCCTCACTGCGCCCAAACAAACACCCTGTCCCGGTACGTTTGGGTGCTAGATGCGTCCAAACGTCATTTGCCCCAACAACTTCATCACTGGTACAAATCGCACTCACCTGGGTATGAGAGATATTCATATTTTGTAATAAAGCCATCCCTTTCACTCATATCAAGTTTAGAGTGTGATGGGTGAAATGAAAGATATTAATAATTAATACAAATTAAAATTATTAAAATTTGGATTTAGTAGTGCTCCGGCCAAAGCACGGTCGATGACTGTGGCCGCGAGGTCTTGCAAATTTGAATGTCAGCACTCCTGAATTAACACTTTTGATTTGGTGGTACATCCTGTGGAAACGTCCGATTGTTCACTTTCCCACATGTACTGTTCTGACTCTATGGCAGGTTCGACGGACATTTGGTTGATGCCGTTGACCTGACACACTGACTGACTGCCTTTGCTGCTTAGATAAATGAAAGATGGCAAGGGACACCCCACTTGTTTTATTTTTGCTTACTGAAGCCATCAAGAAAATTATGTAAGTAAATGAAAAAAAAAGATATGCAACTATGATGAATGCGTGGGGAAAAACATGGGAACTTTGTTGGGTTGGGTGTTGGTTGGTTGGGGCGTGTGTGGGCGCCATTGTGTTGGAAGTGGGAGGCGTTTTCGCCTCTCCCCACCCCATGTTGGGTCCAACACGTTTGGCCGTCAGTGGCCTGCTTTAAAACTGAAGTGTGAAGCACTGGTGGGGGGGGGGGGGGGGGAGGTCACAGGCTGAAAAAGTGAACTGCAGATGTAAAATGCTCCACTGCCGTACCCCATGGAGACAATATTTAGAGGTGCAAGTGACTTCAACCTTACCAACAACTATCAAGTAACATTATCTGTAAGCACGTAATTCCCAAAATTCTATAAATTACATATATCAACTACTTACCAGCAGGTATGGAAGAAGAACTAGCCACGGACGATCTGCGGGTTTGAATCGTACAATTTTCTGGAGAAGAAAAGCGCCACGTTACACTGTATTCAAAATTAGATGTGTAATATAAAAGAGAGGCATAATAGTCTAATATGAGTACAGGTACATATACTACATGACTCGATGTGGTTTTCTTTTGACTAGTAGTTCGGATAATGGAGGTGGAAACTTTTTTTTATTATTCAAAACTAGCTGTGTACCCGCGCTTCGCAACAGTAGAACAGACACCCCCTTTAGGACAGGCCCCACTCATAGCAGATACCACCTTCTACGTTCAGCCGTTCTCATTTATCGATGCCGAGACAAACAAACAGACTGACACTGTTTTATGATATATTATACTATTTGAACCGACGCGTGTTGCTGCGATTTAAATAAATGGAGCCAACGGTCATGTATTTTAATATGCCTGTATCCCCCCCTCCTCAACTGATCAGAAACCTTCCCCAATGCCAACCCTAACTGCCTTTAACCCCCCCCCCCCCCGTATCCTATGAACCCTCCCTACCTGGTTAGAAACATTCCTCAATGTTCACACAACAAATTCCCAAAGTTGCACTCCAATTGGTCAAGTAGTTTTGAAATTTCTGTAGACCCCCCCCCCCCCCCTCATAACCTGTACCCCCCTCCCACTAACATCCTGATTGAAGTAACACTTGAATGTACTCGTCGAGCTGAATCCAGAATCTAATTACAATCGGATTTAGGTCCAACCGTTCAAAGTTATTATAAGCATAAACGTCCTCATAGAAGTGATTGTAACACGTTTTTTAGTAGTATTTCATTCATAGCGTTTCAACGGATGGAGAGATTCAAATGCGGTATTTTCATAAACCTTCCCAGATAAATTCTGCGTCAAATGGTACCAGCCGCAACTTTCTACGTTCAGCCGTTCTCAATTGATGCCGAGACAAACAAACAGACAAACAAACAGACACTGTTTTATTATATGTATAGATATTCAATTATTTAATTATTATTATATAAAATATTTAATTATTTAAAATATTTAAATTACCTATTTAAAATATTTAAATTATTTAAATAATTTAAAATACAACAAAAGACTAGATTGGTCATACCTTCACCTCCCCTACTATAACATGTATGTATATATACATATATTTTTGGCACAGATGTGTAACCAAAAATAGAGACAGATATTTACACGAAAGACTTAATTTGAAAGATTTTCAAAACGAAGAGTACAAAAAGGCACACGCCGAAATATCAATAGTATTCTTTCGTGTAAAACTCTACATCTGTCTCTATTTTTTTTTTTTTTTTTTGTACATTTGTGCCAAAAATATATTGTTCCTCTGGAACTTTTTCAACACAAACTGAACCACATATATATACATGCATATATATATGAGGCGAACTCGGGGTTGAACAGGACGCTCACTAGAGGATTTTAGAAAGCTAATAATCTTAAGAACTTTAGCAAATCTTTTAAGAACTTATATGGCATGAAATCGATCACCATCGATCGATAACTTGTTCTAAAACTTAATCGAGGATGTTACCACAAAACTTCATGACTTTCAAACCCTAATCTTGAAACAGGGACTCTGCTTTATCATTGAATCGTGGCTTCAGACCCCCCCCCCCCCCCCCTCATAGGCTCATTTGATACAGTAAGTCGCTAAGTATGTAACGATTCATGATTCTTATAGTTTCAGTTGATCGCAAGCTGTTGCATTTCATTATTTTTTGTAAAAACCGTCAGTCCTAACGTAACAGTGACAGCAGGTGAATCAGCAAGAACATCCTACTGATAGGTTGAGAGAGGACAACAACACAAAAAACAGGCATGTACTGCAAAGGACTATAAACAAAAACTACAAATTTTCAACATCAACTAATGGAATAAGTACTGGACTCGAAAGTCTGCAAGCTGCCGTGCGAAATGGTGAAGTCATGAGTACTCACCAGAGGATTGGTAAGACGTTGAACGGATTGAGTACACTCTCTTAGGTGAATCGCCCCCGATTTCTGAGGATAAAAAATTGAACATATAATTCAAATTCTCAAATAAGATCAAACTGGGCGAAGTATTGTCCCATCCTAGACCATTAGCGAAATAAGGAGAGAAAACTGCCTTATTTATTTATTTCATTTTTATTTTTATTACAATCAATTCCAGCATAAACAGCTTTCCCAACCATTCTGAATGAGAGGTCTGTTTTGATTTAATAAACTTACCAGTTCCATTCAGAGTCTGCTGACGTTTATTTGGTTTTGGCACAGGTTTGAGGTTTATGCTGATTCGTAAAGGTTCAACCTTTCGTTCAGCTGTAACAAAAATTTAGTAAAATCATTGTTTATTCTCATCTTAGGTATTGGCTTCATCGGCCATATTGAACCATTGATGATACAAGCATTGACATTGTTTGTACGCCAAAAATTTGTGGACACTGGTTAGTATGTAATTCGTACACAGAAATTCAATACCAAACAACCTTTAGTAACAGTGAAATCCCTTCAAGTCGGTAACAGGTACTGTTAACGTAAACATCGCAAGCTAACTGTTCAACCCAACTACATATTCACATTGACCCCTTAATCCGTCCAATCTGAGTCCTCTCACTGGCTCATCTCCTTTTTGGTACTGTGGATTCGTGTGATGCCCCCTCCTGCGGGAAGTCCTGCCACAAGCCCTTCTGCTCGTAAATCAGTCGTCAGTCCGTCTTCAGCCCTCGACCTTCCTTCTTTTTTTCCACATTTTCTGCATGAGGTCACCAGCATCCTCATCTTTCGGGACTTTGCCAGATCGATTACGGCTTAATCCCCTGCTTCTTCGAGATCCTCGACGGCTGCAACTTCTTCTTCTTTGCCCGCCTCCAGAACGTTAATTTCATTCTTCGGGTGTCTTCAGGAACCCCTTCCTGCATTTTCTGCCCTCAGTATATCGACTCTCTTTGTTCATCGAAAAACCAAGAAACCTGACCGGACTTATTGTGGAGGCTCCCACGCAAGCACGAGATCCTGAACTCGTCGGATCACTGTGGAGAAGTCCCGATTCCCTAAAATCCGGTCAGACCTTTTCGAAATTTACCATATCAGTCCAAATTATAACTCCAGCAATTTTAGTCACGTCGATCATTTCGCAACTAATAGGTACCTTCACTAGCTAACCTGTAAGGAGCTCCTACATTTCTTTATTTTTTTTATTTTTTTTTTGTCTTTTCGCCGAATACCTATTATTACAGTCCACGTTTATTTTTATGGTACGAAGTGCCAGAGCAAATCGATTTATTTTATTAGACCTAAGATATCCGGTCTACTGTAGGTACATGATTGTGTGCCATTCATATATTACCTTTTCTTGATAGCGTCGATTTTCCTGGTTCTAGTAAACCTATTCTAGTGGGTCGAATAATTGGTTCGTTAAATTATTGACAACCCCTTTCTCCGACAGGTACAGTGAAATCCCTATCCATGACAAAATGGGGGTCATTTATAAATATTCTTTACAGAACTGGACAAAGAATCAACAACTAGTTATGAACCTACAATTTTTAACGAGTAGAGAGAGATTATCTTCATTTTCACTATAAGCATGAATCATCACCTTTTTCTCATTCGAAGTTGGATTTCGCGGAGCTATAAAGTAGGTAATACATGATGCCATTACCTACTGACTAGCCTCCTAAGACCGATTGCGTCCATTTCGGGGGGGGGGGGGGGGGGGTCATCTTACGGAATTATCAATATCTGTGGAGGCGACGGGCTTAGATGGGTCGAAGTACGAACAATTCCCTGGGACAAAGTGCCCATCAATTGTAAAAAATGTCAAGTGTTTCAACAGAAAGCTGCAATATTAATTTCCATCCATATCTGGAATGGCTCCACCAGTTCAACACATTTAGCGTTACCAACTAAATTTGGTTTGGATATCCAGTTTTGAATCTTAGTTATTTCATGATTAACCGAATTCATTTTCTCAATTTTTCTCATCTTATTTATCTGAAGTAAGTACTTTCCAATTTTCATTTACTACGCTAATTATAACTTTGCATCGGTTCTTGTGTGTATGTCAACCTGTTCATCAAAACCTGGTAGGTACCTACTGATCGAAAAATAATATTTGGGAGACTAAACCCTAGTTTGATGATAACCATTGCAGAAATCCTTATATTTGGATGACTAAACTCTAGTTTGTTGATAACACTAGCATAAATCCTAAGATATTGAAACCCCCCCCCCCCCCCGGATCGGAATGCCCCGTTCCAGGGATAGAGGGAAATTTATGTTTCCCTCATTCACAACGTGGCGACGGTTCTTGGAACTGAACTTGTGACACGTACCGTTCAGAGGGATTTTCCATACAATAACGGCACAGCCAACATGACGATACAGTACAAAGCCTGGGCACCTACTTGAAATATAGTGAGACCTCTCACTCCATGTCATTGAAACAACTTCTTATCATTGCCCAACATAACTGATGTTATTATTCAGGGATGATAGATTATATTGTTAGAAATAGGTGAATGAACGAACGGATTTATTGAACACAAATCACGGAATTAACATAAAAGCACTAATATTGTTTTTTGGAATCCTTTGTCTCGACAACCAATTTTCAGACTGACTGTTTTTAAAGCAACAACTTGTTTCCTAGATCCTGGTCACCTGGCCCGTCGCTTCCCTACACTCCTTCCTCTTCCCTCGACCTCCGCACAGTAGGGTGTAATTCGGTCGACGTGGACCACCTTGAAGGCCGTTGACCGCCCCCAGCGCTGTTGGATGCGGACCACCACGTTGTTCAGGCGCTTCCGAATTTCATAGGGTCCCTCCCAGGGACACATCAGCTTTGGGTTTCGTCCCCGCACCCATCTCGGATTGTGCAGCCACACCAAATCCCCCACTTGGTAGGAGCGACCCCTGGCAGTACGGTCATACCGCCTCTTCATGTCCTTTGCCTTCCATCGGAGTTTTTCCTGGGCCTCTCTATGGGCCTCTCCAATCCTCCTCCTGACCTGGGCCACATATTCCTGAACTTCCTCCTCCACTGGAGGACGGCCAAACAGAAGTTCCAGAGGGAGGGTGAGCTCCCGGCCAAATAGCAGGTATGCTGGAGAATACCCAGTGGATGCTTGTTCTGAAGCTCGGTATGCTAATAGAGCAATAATAGGTAGCTGCTGGTCCCAGTCTCGTTGGTGGTCTGCAATCATCTTTGCCAACCACTCATACAGCGTCCGGTGGGGCCGTTCCACTTGCCCATCACTTTGAGGCCGCAATGGAATTGTCCGAGTCTGGTGTACCCCTAGTAGGTTCAGGACTGCTTTCATCAGGTCTGATTGGAAGTTTCTGCCTTGGTCTGAGTGGACTTCTCGTGGGATGCCAAAACGTGAAATGACATGTTCCAAGAGGGCCTGGGCTACGGTCTCAGCTTTTTGATCTTGGAGGGGAATTGCTTCCGGCCATTTTGTAGTCAACTACTGTCACAATGTACCGGTTGCCCTTCTCTGTTTCCGGAAGCGGTCCCAACACATCCATCCCCACATGTTGGAAGGGGCTTCCCATAACGTACTTCTGTAGGGGTGCCCTACCTCGCCGGCCTCCCCCATGACGTCTTCCACAGTCCCAGCAACCCTTACACTACTCTTTCACATCCTGATGAAGACCCACCCAGTAAGCGATCCGCCTCAATTGTGCCACCATCCGTCTGTCCCCCACATGGGCAGCCCCATGGGCTTGCTTCAAGAGTTTTTCTCGGAGATGGGTAGGTTCTATCACCTGATCTCTGCTTTGTTGTCCTGTTACATTCCCCTAATTCCGATAAAGAATCCCTCTTTTCACCTGCAGGGAGTCAAACATTGCCCAAAGGGCTTTGATCTCTATGCTCTGCCCAGCTACATGTTCCCAGTCCGGTCGTTTGCCTTCCTGAACCCACTTCAACACTTGGGCCAGCTGTGGATCTACCTCTTGTTGACTTTTCCAGTTGCCCTCTTCTTCTACCTCATTTTCCTCTAGAGCTGCCACTCGAACTGCTGAGGTCTCCTGACCCCCATCTTTCTCTTGTCCCATCTCCCTTTCTTCACATCGAGCACAAAAGGTGCAGCCAGAGCTAGCACACCGCCTGCGAGATAGGGCATCTGCATTTCCATGCTGTGCCCCTGGTCTATACTTGATGTCTAGATTATAAGCACTCAGTCGATCCAGCCAGCGTGCCATCTGTCCATCCTGATTCTTGAACTTTGGTAGCCATGTGAGAGAAGCATGGTCCGTTCTTATGGTGAGGCAACCCCTGTCTAGCCCATATGAGTCAAAAAACTTCAATGCCTCTACAACAGCTAAGAGTTCCTTCCGAGGTACACAGTAGTTGCGTTGGGGCCGAGAGAGACATTTACTGAATTAGGCTATTACTGTTTCCTTTCCTTCTTGAATCTGGGAAAGAACCCCCCCAATTGAGACATCACTAGCATCAGTGTCTAAAATGAATGGTACCTAACAAGGCCCAGTACAGGTGCCTCCTGGAGACAAACCTTCAGCTGGTCAAAAGCTTTTTGGCACTTAGGGGTCCACTCTAACTGGGGAAGGTTCTCTGCCTGGTACAGTGGCTTTGCTAATTCTGCCAAGTGGGGCACAAACTGTCGGTAATAGGAGCAGAGCCCCACAAATGAACAAAACTCTGTTGTTGTCTGGGGGACTGGCCATTTGACCACCGCCTCCACCTTCTTTGGGTCTGTGCATATCATCCCCTTTGGAGTGACGAGATGTCCTAGGTAAGTGACGGTCTCCCGAAAGAACTCACACTTTTTGACATTTAACTTGAGGTTAGCCACTTTCAGTTTCTTAAGGACATCCTCTAGGACTTTAAGCTGTTCCTTAAAAGTACTTGTGTGCACTAGTACATCATCTAGGTACACCTGCACCACATTCTTGGCAATGAGGTCTTGTAGTAATTGGTGCATGACTCGTTGGAAGGTAGCGGGGGCGTTGATTAGGCCGAAGGGCATTACTGTGAACTCCCACAGCCCATCCCGAGTACAAAATACCGAAATCTCTTGTGCCTCTTTGGCTAGGGGAATCTGCCAGTATCCTGCTTGGAGGTCTAGCGTGCAGAACCACCAACTGCCTTCTAACATGTGTAGGGTGTCTCCTATGTGAGGTAAGGTGTGTGCATCCTTTACTGTTACCTCGTTAACTCTCCGGTAGTCAATGCAGAACCTCCAGTCCCCTGTCTTCTTTGGGATCACCACTACTGGGCTTGCCCAAGGACTTTTGGACTCAATCACCCCTCGTCTTTTCATCTTTTCCATTTCTTCCCTAATGATTTTATCCTTGGCTGGGCAGGTACGTCGGGGTTGCTGCTTGATTGGGCAACCTTGACCTGCAACATCAATAGTGTGTTCTCCAAGGGTGCATCTTCCCTACTCCTGCTTATCTGCTGCAAACACAGCGGAGCACCAAATCCTGGAACTCTCCCAGCTGTGTTGTATTCACCCTTTCTGCTGCCCTTTCCAGGAGGGGGACTAAGTGTGATGGGAATGGAGCTTTGTTTGTGGACCCAACCTCCATAGAGCAAACTTTGCCTGGTCCCCTTGTTTGCAGTTGTGTCCCCTTAATCCCCAATGTCCCACTGCCCACATCTATGATGCATTGCTCCCCCTGCAGGACATCCATTCCAATAATACATTCTCCTTCAATGTGGGCCACCACCGCATCAACTGGGACCTTGACTCCTCCTCCCAACTGCAAATGTGTCCTAACCTTCCCCAAGATTGGGGCTGTGGCCCCTGTGGCTGTCCGTAACAGTGCCTGTGATCCTGTTTTCCTCATCGTCAGCCCTGCCCGTGCTAAAACCTGTGGGTTGATGAAGGTATCAGATGCACCGGTGTCAATGATGCAGGTGCAAGCCACTGAACCTATAAGGCCTCTAACTGTGAGCGCAGCTCCCCCACCAACTTGATAAAGTTCTGTATGTCTGGGAGCATGGGGAACTAAGGGCTTCAAAATGCTGCTCCCCTTCAGTTTGGCCGTTCCTCGTTTCCTGAATGCTGCCTGGGGTTGTTGGCCTCCATTTCCTGAAACCTCCTTCTTGATCCCCAAGTTGGACACTCCCGGAGAAAGTGCCTAGGTTGGTCACAGCACCAACACACTACCGCCTGTCTGTACCACATGCAGCCGGGGCATAGGAGTGCTGATACTGTTGGGGCGTGCTAACATTGCAACAGCCTCTAGGCGCAGCGCAATGGTCAACACCTCTTGCAGGGTATGTGGCCGAATTGTGAGGACCTCTTTTAGGGTAGGGTCCCGCAGCCTGTCAATAAAACGGAGGGTAAGGAGCTCCTCCGCCTCTCCTCCTCGTGTCGCACCTGGCCAGGCCTTCCGTGCTAATGCCTGCACCTGGCGATGATACTCAGTAACTGTCTCACCTGGTTGTTGCCTGCGCCTCTGCAGTAAAGCCACGCACAGCTCCTTCTTATTCCTATTGCCATAGTTGGCACTTAATACAGCAACAAGATCTGGATAGGTTATAGGCAAAGGAACCTCCGTTATCATAGCTAGAGCTGGGCCTACTAGCTCCATTGCTTTTGTTGTTTCGCTCCATCCATTGCTCTCAGCTACCAATTCAAACTGCCAATGGTACGCCTCCCAATCCGAATTACCATCAAATGGTTTTGTTTTAGGCTTCCTAGTTTCCACCGTTCTAGGAGGAATACTGTCTGAGGCTTCTGGCACAACTGGGGGCATTGCCTGGAGCCTAGGGAGGAAAGACTCAAATAACTCGGCAATATCGTCCCGGAGTTCCCTCCTCACTTGGTCATTTTGTTGTAATATGAACCGTCTCACCTCCGACGACATCAGGTGGTCTCCTGGATAAGGAGGCAAGGGATGTGCGGGCGTTGTGGACGAATGGTCCTCCCCTAGCAAGTGCTCGTCACCTGTATCTTGACCTGCCGGTACTGGGTTGTGATCCATTGTCTCTTCAGGCAGCCCGAAATTCCTTCCTGAACGAGTTGACATCGGCGACACCAATCCCACTTCTGACACCAGTTGTTAGAAATTACCAGAGTAGGTGAATGAATGAACGGATTTATTGAACACAAATCACGGAATTAACATAAAAGCACTAATATTGTTTTTTGGAATCCTTTGTCTCGACAACCAATTTTCAGACTGACCGTTTTAAAAGCAACAACTTGTTTCCTAGGTCCTGGTCACCTGGCCCGTCGCTTCCCTAAAATATGTTCAAAAAGCTCTCATTTCACGAGCTACACCTGGGTGTGTATAACTACACCCCTGTTATACCCCAAAAAATTGTCAACTATATAAAGTTGCATCCACCACTTTTATTGATTTTACAGAATTTATATCCCAATTTTGAGTGATTTCTTAAAAATTGTATGCGCAAAAAGCTTTCGGTTTATTGAAATGATAATTTTTGTTTATATTCATCTTTGTAGCTATTTCCCCCCTCCCACCACCACTATTTGAGCAAATGTTGACCTAAAATTGTCCATCTTCGAAAACATCTTTTGGATCACATAGAAAAATTTTAGCGAAATCTGGATCAAGGCGTCACAGACCCATACACAAACACACACACATAAGATTGTTATATAACCAATATTAATAAATTATGTTTGTAACTCGATGGTTTTTTTGTCTATTTCTAGTTATTAACTTTAACCACCGAAAACACTTGAAACCTGGGTGAAAACTGATAAGAGAACCGACGAGGCCGAGCTTGGAGATGAGCATGGCTCATGAGCGTCTTATTTATGACGCTGGGATACTGAATAAGCAGGAAAAGTAAATATCAGCAATACTGCTGACATAACTTATTTATACAACTTTTTTCTTTTGAAAAAGTTAAAAGTTAGAGACTGGTTCAAACGCCTTCATTTTTTCAGAAATTTCACAAACAACTGTACGGCTTGCATAGGCAATGGGAAGATCTAACCCACTGTGCATGTGACTAGGGACAGCGCTTACAGCTACGTTACTAGCATCGCAGGTGACACTCAACTCTTTCTCAATGTCATGGGGAATTCATAAGCCGATGCTTTTCAATGTTCAAAGCATTTTTGATACTCGTGACTTCAAATTTACAGTTATTTTTCTTTAGGCAGTCCGTAAGGGGTTTAGTTACATTGGCAAAGTTATTCATAACTTTCTGGTAACAGCCAAGTGAGAACCTAGATCTTTTGCTTAATAGTTTTGGGCGGTAATTTAGCAACTGCTTCAATCTTGAGAGGGTCCGGACAAAACCCCCGCCAAACAGCATTAAAAGAAAGGACAAGATGGGGGGGTGGGGGGTGGTTCTATACATCTAACAGAGGGGGAAGGAACAGGTTTCTACATGCACATCCAAGAGCGAGGTGCAAACCGTTCATGTGAGGGAGTCCAACTTTGGTCAGATCGACCACTGGTTCGACAGAATTTTCTTCAGAAAGGTGAACATGCTGTTGGGTTTCACAAAAGGCTGAGCAATCCAGTACTGATTCGCCAATAATGGGTGATTTTAGAAAAACTGTTAAGAGGACACAGAATTAGTCAAGTGTACGAATGCATAAGATGAATTCTGAACGTTAACCGAACATTGGGGTACTTCGAGTTCTCTTGGTTCGATATGAAGAAGGACAGCTTCACCGTTTTCCACGTTGCTAATCTTAATCTTTACTTGTTGAACTGATCTAGCGTCTATATTGAAAGACTATAGTATTGAGCGAATTATTGAATAATAGCTGCACCTTTAACAACTGTATAGGTTACCTAGGTGATTGTAAGACATTATAATTATATCAACATTAGCTTTTATCAAGTTCAATTTCGGTACCCTAAAACTTTCAGTACAAGATACCTACTAGGGTAAGATGGCTAATTTCTGATGTTCCATATTGGGCTGTTCTTGAAATTCCAGAATCTGGTTCGATTTCGGCCGAAAAGTGCCTCTACATAGGTATCCCTGACAATTGCAGGTTCTATAAAACTGCGGGAGTTAGTACCAGTCTATTACAATTTTAGATTGGGGTTTAGAAAAATTATAAATAGTAGCGAATTATTGCTTGGAAAATCAGGTCAATAAATTCTGCAGGTTAATTTCTTCTAAAAAATTATTAGTTTGTTCTACTGCTAAAACTGTCGACCTGGGTGTTGTTCAAAATCAGGTGGAAGGTCTACCTGATAGCTGGGGGATTCATCTAACAGGCCCCCCCAAATATTGGACGTTCTGCTGTTCCAAAAGTAGTTCTGAGTCTCCCCAGCTGTAGTGAACGACGTTCGGATCTGTCATTTGTTCTGAGTTATTAAACTGGAGTTAGTATTTCTGGTTGAAATTGACATGGGAGTTGGGCCTTTGGCATGATTCCAAGAATTTTGAGGTTTTTGGATATTCGATAGGGGTTTTTCCCTGGAGTGCCTTACACAATTTTGGCTGAAATTGTTCACTTACAAAGGTCTCGGTTGGTAGTGAAACCTATACAAATTTCATTATTCGGCCTAGGCAACCGTTGGGTTGCGGCCTGACTCAATACTCAATATTTTGACTCAATCGCGGCCTGACTCAATACCCTGACCGGAAACGCCAGGATGTATCGGCCGCTGGGTTGCAACTTTGCCACTGGGCTTCCAGTAAAGTCGTTACAAAACATTTACAAGGCCGATCCCAGACTGCCGGGTGATTCGATTCTTGGGAAGGCACTGAGAGGTTCGGATTCCGTGTGAAAACATCGTAATGCTAAAATTAGAATAGTAAAGAATTAGGTAGAGACCAGCGTCTCTCATATACTATTCATCTGAATAACTATATGCTACATCCGAATTTAGAACTTGGCTAGTTCGGTCATGGAAGGCACAACAGACTTGTTGGGTATTATTTTCAATTATGAACCTTCAGAATCGAGCATGAAACACTTTTTTAAACCCCCTCCCTTAAAAATTTGATGATTTCCGTTTCAAGGTACGTAGAATCCGAAAATGGAATTGAAAAAATATCTATCCGTTCTCCGCACTTCGCACTTTCCTTTGTTACTCGAAGATTGGCATTACTGCCGGTCATCTCCAGGGTGAAAAATATGGGTTGGAATTTTCAGAACGCCGTAGCTCGTAAAATTGCTTCAAAACGGTACCTATGGTTTTTGGTTTATTATTCGGTGAATAATACACCTATGTATTCACTCAGCAAAAAAATTTTATAACAACCCCTCAACATTTTTTCTTTTACGTTCCAAGGTTCGTAGATTCCAAAATTGCAACGTCTGTCCGCCATACAACGTACACTGTATCACGCATACCGGCATGGTGTGTTCCCAAACCCTCGAGAGGATCTCCAAAGATGTGCCTCCTTCGGAGTGGCTCTTTGGGGACGACCTCACAGCTCGGTACAAGGAATCTCAGGGTATGACCTCCAAAGTCGCCTCTGGCACCACCTCGCCCTCGGCAGCCCAGAATTACGATCAAATCCTTCGGATGGGCGTAACCCAAAATTACGATCACATCCTTCAGATGCGCGTATCCCAAAACTACTATCACACCCTCCAGATGGGCGTAACCAAAAATTACGATCACATCCTTCGGATGGACGTAACCCAAAATTACGATCACATCGTTCAGATGGGGCGTATACTAACCAGCCGTCCATGATCATGGGCATGATGGAGAATGGGGGAGTTGTACAAAAATGCACTCCTCACCAGAGACCAGTCAGCAGCCCAAAATTACGATCACATCCTTCGGATGGGGCATATACTAAACAGCTGTCCATAATGATGGACAAGATGGTAAGTGGGGGAGTTGCACAAGAATGCGCTGCTCACCCGAGTCATGGTTTCCCCCTTTTTCTTGGTCGATAAATCGTCGGGAGGGAAGCGATTTATATTAAAATTTACAACAACTAAACTCATGTATAGATGCTCCCCATTTCAAATTAGAGGATCGTCGCAATCTGCGGGACCTCATTGAACCTGACAGTTTTGGGACTACTATAGATCTAATGGATGCATAACATATGGTGCCAGTTGTGGAACAATCTGGAGTTTTTCTCAGATTTGTTTCCAAGACAGTTATACAAAGTCACTGGTTTGCCCATGGGTATGTGGGTATCTCCATATGTTTTTCACACACAAAATTTCACAACTCACAACTGTTTAATGCCCGGGAATTGACGATTTCATTGCCCAGGAGAAACAGTTGCACATCAAATCGTTTTTGTATAGTTTTTATAAACTTCGGGCCAATAATCAGGATGTTCAGGCGCAATTTCTTTTACCAGTATCCAACATCTGGTTCACCGGTTCAGTACTGAAAATAATAAATCAAAATGGACAAGGATGGTTGGGAATATTTTAAAGGCAATTTTTGCTCCCCCCCCCCCCCCCTATTCATTCATACCGCCGTGCCTGAGGTTTTTGCTCATTTAGTTTTTGATGCCCCAAATTTGAATACCTATTGCAGGAGTGGTTTCCTTGGCTTTTCCCGTCAGACTTGGTTGTTGAACAGTGTCGGCCAAGATTTTGGAACAACAGACTTGAAAAAAAGCCTGTGGCAAGTTGGGTCAAAAATCGTATTCTGAACTGTGGCGAGTCTGAGTACATTTTAATCCGGCTTATTGCCTTGGTGTGGCGAGTCAGACTTTTGCGGCAGGGCACAACATAGGTTGTCTGTTCCACTCTTACTAAGTTTTCTTGGAGAATTATTTTTACTGGTGGGAGTTGCCGGGAAGGTGCAAGTCACAACACAGGGCGTCTGGCCAACTCCTGACCTTGATGATCTTCTATGATTTGAAGACTGAAAGATGTTGACTTATTCCAATACTGAAGACGACGTTGAGGCGTACGTGGAAATAAATATTCTCCAGTCGTTGTATTTGGCTTGACCAGTTACATGATATTCACTCACGATTTCTGGTTACGATTGCTACATTTAAGCTTCACTCCCTAAATTCTTTGAAGATTTTCACAATATTCACTTTCACTAGCAAAACCAGGAGTTATAACCTACTGCCGACTGCGCCAATTATGTTGGGAGCTCCACGGTGTCTTTTTTTTTTTAAACTTTATTACCTACATATTGGGTGAAAATGTCAGAAACCCGAAGTGGAAGAGTTTGCAGACGATACTGGCTCGGGGTTCAGAATGTTTTGAAACACAGGAACCTAATGATTTTCACCGAATATTCACTAACAATGCAACTGCACTCTGAGCAAGCTGCGTACTATTCAACACCTAGCTAAATTATGCTCCAAGCATAATTTGAACGAAATTTAACTAATCATCAATACAAATTCATAGTTATTTAGAAAAACTTACGAGCTCCTACTGTAGTTTTGATCTTGGGTTTCGGCCCCGGTTTCTTCCTGATTTTGGGGGTTTCCACCTTTTGAGCTGAGACACCTGTCAGATACGAGTGGATGATGGAATTCGACGGATTGTTATTATCAACTATCATAAAATCAAATTAAGCAATTAATTAGTAATTTTGCTATCTATTCATGTCGACAGACAATCCGGATCGCGGGTTCTCATAATTTAATGACCAGAAACGTTAAAACATCACAATGCAATCCCAAAAAACCACTACTATTAGCTCTTCATGCAATATCACTCCACGCACAAAAGAACCTTAATCCCAAATGTTAGGAACTTCCTGAGTTTGTCAACTTGTTACCGAAGTATAGAAGAGCATTATGCATGCAATAATAGGCCAACACTCAACATCATCAGGATCGGAAGAATAATCCCCCCCCCCCCCCCCCCCAGCGTCAATACCTACTTATAAAATACGATTCGAAAAACATGCTGGATCATGATTGTATTTTAATATATTCTTCAAAATAATAATACATGTAAAATGGCCTCTTCATATGTATCTATATGATAGACGACGATTATCTGACGACTGGGGCACTAAAACGCCAAAAAAAATTTGAATTTTTGAATGAAATCGACAACTTATTAAAAATTCATGCACTACAATCTGTATTGTATCCTCTGCAACACTCATGTTGTACAAAAATTCACTCAAAATGTTCCAGGGAAGAAAGGACCACTTGTGGAAATTAAATGTTGCGGCAAGACGAAACCAAATAACACGTCAGGAATTTTCTAAATAGAAAAGAAAAAGTTCCAGTCAAGCAGCATGGTGTAAGATCGAATTTTCAAAGAAATATTCATGCTATTGTTTAAAAAAGTGATATAGAGAGAAACCATAACTTCTCGTAAAATTATATAATTTTTTCGTGATTTTAGCCATTTTTACCGATTTACGACCAATATAAAGTCAAGTTTGACCCACTCTTCTTTGAGAAAAATATTTTCATCATCGAAATAGTCCCTCTGTCGTGAATTAATTCATCTGACGTCGTGTAATGGTGATTCGCCATCACACGACGTCAGGTGAATTAATATTGATTTTAGCCCTTACTAACAACTTTTGACCCCCAAAAAATCCAATTATGACCACTATTCTGAATGAAAAACAACTGAAATATGGTATTTTTCTGTCTTCATTCACCCTTCCATACCACGTTCAGTGATTTTATATGAATTGTTCGTGATTTTAGCAGTTTTTACCGATTTTTGACCCCTAAAAACTTAAATTTGACCCTCTTAGAATTTTTGAAAATTGCTCATCTTTGAATTTATCATTTTGTTTGGCAACACCAACGTTTTGGCAAAATCTGGAATTTGTATCAGGTACCTACCCAAGGATATATATATACATATAAATTTGTGTTAAAAACTGGGGATGAATTCAGGATGCTCTGAAACGGATTTCCCTGTCAAAAAATTTCAAAAATTCATGTTCTGAAAATTTTGGACCCATTGCAATAGCGTCATTTTCTTTGAAAATTCGCTACAGACCGCCATTCTTTTGCAGGGAAAGTTATAAAACCATTCAAATATGTGCTGTGAAATTATAATATAATGTATAATATTTTACTTTTAGTAACTAGGAATAATTATTTCAATTTTACTGTTTTATGGTGTAAACTAATTTTTTTCAAATTACTGAGGTCATAGATCTCACAGAAATTGGTGGGATGTTCCAAAAAATTGAACAAGGCGAAACACGATTTTCGATCTAACGTCCTCTGTAAGCTACTAGAGTCCAAGTTTCTAGTAGTTGCATTAGATATCAAGACGAATCAATGCTGGTTCCGTGTCAGTCTCTCTGACTGGCGTATTGGCAAGTGAAGAAATAATATCGGACCAGTATTATTTGTAGAAGTCCCAGATACAATTTGAAATTTTCTATGCAAAATTGAGCCAGTGAGAAAAATTTATTGGTTCTGGAGAATTTTGTTTTAAATCAACGAGTTTTACTAGAGTTACCAGGCATTATACTCTTTTTATACTATATTACTATTTTTGGACCCACAATATCGTATACTATTATTTTTTCATTTTACAGCCAAATATACCAACTCTTTTTTTTATAGCCTATGAGGTTAGTTAGGAACATGGAAGTAGGCGGACTCCATGGCTAGGAATGGCTAGAAAGAAAGGGGATGGTGGAAGGTGGTAGGAAAGGGAAGTGGGGGGATGGGGTGAATTGTATGGAGGTGGGGTTCGAGTTAATATTTGTGGTATTTCTGAGAGACTGAGTTGAGAGTTGGTTTCACTCTAGTGAGAAGAATTTATAAAACGCTTGTTCAACAGACAAGTGTACCTAGTTACCTTGAAAACGTAATTTGAAAAAAAAATTAACGTTACCTTTATGCATTACACCTAGATACTCGTAGTGAATTGTGTTTGACAAATAATGGAATTCGAAGACATGACGGAGCTCCTGCCTACGCACCACCACCGTTTTAGTGCCTAGGTCTCGGTTCCGACTGCTCGTCAGCGTGAAAGCTTTTCGCGGGAAGCGCAGCGTCAGCACACGGGTTCACTCTTTGTAACAGGCTGAGAGCGAGGGCGGGGCAGGACATGAAGAAAGAGGAGATAGCAGGGCTCGGGAGAAGCGCCCTGGACCCGCCTCAAAACCGCTCGCTACAGCATTCAACAGGCAATTTGAGTGGGTAACAAAGTTTTTTGGCCAAATTCTGTTCAGTAACGGAAGTTAACACTTATTGATTACATAATGAGGTGTTTATGCCGGAAGGTCTAGGCAGAAAACGAGTGTGAAATTTGAATTTCTGAGTTCCCGCTAGAAATGACCTGTCAGGTAAACTGCCAAGTAGTTCAACTCAAATCCCGCTTAGAGTGCTAGTGTATTACTTTAAATTATGTACAGACCGCAAATTGATGAATAAATTAAAAAACAAGTCCTGAAAATCAAACCGAGGGGAAGGTCCCAGAAAAGGTTCTTGAAGGTTGCCAAGGAGTTTGCCATTTCTAATGTTGGGTTGGTCGCAGCATCTTACTTTCATTTTCACAATTCAGTTTGATAATTTCATGTACCAACTTCATAGAACGACCTAACATGACATATTTATATGTATATGTTACGGTGAAAGCTCGAAATCGGTCAAAGCTGAGAATCACCGGTGATTGTTGATAATCACCAAGGTAGATAACGTGACCCCTGGCGAAAGTCCGGATTCCGGGCTTTTGCCGGTCATTGTTGACATTCTCCGGCAGCGAGCGGTGTAAGTTCGATTTTAGACCTATCTAATGACTCGCAGCCAGTAGTCTTCTATGCTTATCACGACGAACTTTATGAACTAGGAACAGTTCACGGTACCCTGAAGCAGTTATATGCGAGAAACCAGTTTAATATATATGTCCAGAACGCCTAGTGGCTATTGACGATGTTCGCACCGATAAACAAATAACTCTGTGTGTAAGTGTGGGGGCCAGGGGTACACTCGATGCTACTGCAAAATGAAATGCAGTACTAATAAATGTAAATGCAAATCCAATGGCGTTCTTTGCAACAGCAAATGCCATGGGAGTGACAGTTGCTTGAACAAATGAACAATATTGTTATTGACCATGACGAGCCCGAATGGGCGACATTTTGACGATTTTGAGAGCAATTGTTAACCCCTATTAATATACCACTTGTAACTTATGTTATTACATTGTATTCCCACTCAAAGATGAAGATTTTCGTTGGCTCCATATTCAACTTCGCACATTCACCAACTAGCCTTGGTCATTGTTAGCATTCACCGGTGAAAGCCCGACAAACATTGTTGCTTCGGGCTTTCACCAAAAGCAGCGGTGATTGTTGACAATTACCGGCGAATGTCGGACATTCACCGGGCACCGAGCTTTCACCGTAACATATATATGAATCTTCTTTTTTTTTACCAAGGACATACCTATCTTTCTTGGGAAGGGGCAATCTGGTAACCCTACATTCATTCAGTCAATATAATACCTATCACATAGGTATTCACAACAAAATTACGTGAAATTGTTTTTAGAACACAAAACCGGGTTTTCAACGAGTTTTTAAAGCATGAGAGTCTGCCTGAGTAAGGTTCGCGGATCAATTACCTACGTTACCGGAGTTTTTTAGGCGAAAAGGTCAAGCGGATAAATTACAGAGAGTGATTAAACATTTTTCAACTTAAACATTTTTCAAGGGAGTTATGTGCATAAGGGGAAGACTCACCATCCCCGGCCGTCCCTCCATCGATCACCTGTGTATTGCCGTCGTCATCTGTAACGAAAAGTTGAGTCATTTCCTAAAATGACAGAAGCGTGTCGACTGAAATAAAGATAATTTAACAAGGTCACCCAAGTCAACGGAATGCAAAGCTCGACCTGACCCTCAGCACGTTCGCCAGCCACCAACTTTCCCAAGCATTTACCCCCGATATCACCTGTTACTTCAACGGATTCCCCTTATGGCCCTTAGGGCCTTGTTCGCTAACATAATATTGTTACTGCCAGTGTTCGTTCGTTCGAGGAAAGTAAAAGCAGAAGGCCGCACAATAGTTCAGAAGTTCAGATACGTCTGGAGACACTCAAGACGAGGAGCAAGCAAAGTTGCATAAGATTTTCCTGAAAAACCATATTTTACTGGAATATACGAAACAAAACCTCAAGAACAATCTACTTGAACACGAGTAGTCGGACATACCATACACGAAAACCGTCTAAATTCTTTCTTCTCCCACAACTCAAAGGAAATCTATTACGAACAGCAACCGATAACAATTCACGGTGAAAGGCCAAATCATAATTACAATATTCCCTGATTTTTCCGGAGATTTCTGTGACAAAAACCAAGGGTTTTAATGGGAACATACAAAACCTTCAAGGACCTCGCTACGTTTGACACCAACAAAATTTGATATAGGTACCTAAATTTGATTCCTCATCAGTGCGCTGTCGGAATTTAATTTCTTTTTCCAAGTCTCTCCGCTGATGGAATATTAAAATCATCCACAAGTTTTTACAATGTTCTTATATTCACTATTCAAAAATATACAACTCAACAAGTGAAGTGGTACCTAGGTTACACCTGAAAAAATCTTGATACTGTTCACTAATCTCCTACCTTTATTATTATTCATTAATTATTAATTCATCCTTAATTAATTATTCCTTACATTAATTCATCATTAATTAGTAATTATTATTCATCCACTCATTGTTAGTGGAACTGAAACTATTGTTACTATTGTCAATCTTAGAGATGTGCCAGATGACTTTTGATTCTTTCCAGCTGATTTTAAACGATCTTTTTCTTTTTGTAGAGTCCTTACAAACGGGTTCTGACGACTGCTCACAAAAAAAATCCTGCCTCGCATTTTTAAAATCAACTTGAAAGAACAAAGGTCGTCTGAAGATCTCCAAGACCACCAAAAGTTTTAATCCCACTAACAAACAGTGGATAAGTAACAATAAGGAGATAAGTAAACCATATCACGATTTTTACTGGTGTAGGTACTACTTCAAATGTTAAAGTAGGTAGTAATTATGTTTCTATTACTGAATTATTACCAGAATATTAATCATTTAATATTAGAATAATTAAGTTCCCTGATTTCCGAGTTTTATGGAATTTTTTTCCCGAATTTGCAGGACGACTGACGGTAGGCCTCTCACTACTTTCGGCACTAACCTCACGCCTCTGGTTGGCGGAAAATATTCCTCCCGGACCTGGACAGACAGACGATTTACCCCCTCCAGCGTCACCTTCTGCAGCACCACGTGCGGTTGAAGAGAAGCTCCCCCTCTCGTCATAAAATACTCAGACTCCAATTCTAATGCTATGAAATTATGGCGTTGAGGTAGGCAGGGGGAGAGAGAAAGGTTGACATGAGCGCACTACTAACTGGACGGAAAGAATTTATGGAATAAAAATGTATTACACAACACTCAAATGAAATTTAAAACCGTAAATAGGTACTTGAGGATAAAATTATAGCAGCTGTTCAAAATTACCCCCGAGTTGTCTTCTACACGCACGAGTGCGTTGCCTCATCTGCCTTTCAGTTACATCGAACCTCATCGTGTGGTGCAAATCGATGGCTACTTCCTCACTTCCTTACTGCATACTCGTTCTTTAAAGAAACCCCAAACAAAAAAGTCGAGCGGATTCAAATCCGGAGATCTTGGTGGCCATGGGACAGGACCACCTCGCCCTATCCAAACAGGATAATTTTCGTTTAGGTAGGCTCGTACTGCTCGAGAAAAATGAGGTGGAGCACCGTCGTGCTGGAAAATCATGCTTCTCCTTGTACGTAACGGGATACCTTCCAAAAGAGGAGGAAGATCATTCTGAAGAAATTCTAAATATGAAACTCCGTTCAAAGTTCTTGGAAGGTTGAGGAAAGTCCCTACAATTTGATTTCCGATAGCGCCAACCCACACATTGACGCTAAACCGCCTTTGGAAACGCTGCTGGCGAACTAAATTTGGGTTTTCATTTGCGTAATAATGCCTGTTGTGGACGTAATAACGCCTTCTCTTGTAAAATTGGACTCATCAGTCCACAAAATACTGCGCAAAATGTTAGGATCGTCCACATCATTGAGAATTAACCACGTACAAAATTCCAGCCTTTGTTGATGGTCTCCTCTTTCCAGTCCCTGTACTCTCTGAAAGTGGTACGGGTGGAACCGATCCCGTTGGATGGTGCTCCAAACTCGCCAATGAGAAACACCAGTTGCCCTTACTATCTCCCTAATACTGATTTCTGGATTATCACGAACAATACGTACGACTTCTTCATCATCAGCATCTCTGCGGGCCCTCTCTCTTGTGGCTACATTAAAAGTTCCATGGTCCCTTAAATTCTGGTGAAGGCGCGTGAAGGTGCGTTCACTAGATTCACGCCGGATCGGGAACCGCAATTGGTACTCCCTCCTGGCTGCAGCACTATTGCCGTCACAATATCCATACATCAAATGCATATCAGCTTGCTCCTCGTTTGAAAACATTTCTATGGTTCAATGGCACTAGCACTCCGCGAAGGCTACACGTTGTTGACTGAACGGAAATAAAATGTAACAACGTTGTGTGCGAGACTCCAGACGGTTTTCCAGGAATTTTTCCCTACGAAGACATCATGATACTTGGAGAAAAAGGAGGAACAAGAGAATAGGTATCCCAAAGACTACTTCTTTGAATACTCAACAAACAGTGTTCCTATTGCTACACCTCAGCAGATTTCCGGGAAGCAACCAGTAGTGCGCTCATGTCAACCTTTCTCTCTCCCCCTCCCTACCTCAACGCAATAATTTCTTAGCATTAGAATTGGAATCTGAGTATTTTCAAAACAGATAAGAAGAAATTTGAATACACCGTTTGAAAGCTCATTGAAAGACGAAGTTTTTAAAAGAACAAGTGATCATGTAGGTCAAAATTTGAAATCTTGAGAGCAATTTGAATTTTTCCAAAAAATCAAATTTGGCGAAATTTCAAATTGTGAGCGGTTATAAAAGCAACTACAAATTATCGATCGAACTTGAAAAGAGATGTTTCTTAAAGGAAATTTAATGAGCTTTCCAGTGGTTTTTTCAGTTTTTTTGAAACTCAAATGGTTCTGGAGATATGATGATTTTACTGCGACAATTCACGTTTCACTGAGAAAAACACAAAATTTGAAATAAGGTCACTATGGTTGAGAATCGGACATGGGTTCATATAGCTTTTTTTGTTGGGTTTGAGGTCTAGAAACACCTCCCCAATTTTCTGACATCTTTCACCAAACACCCTGTATATTCGCTATAATAAATTGTATATAATAGGTTTCAGTTTCTATCTAATTAAGTCTTCCACTGCGTCATTTGCGCATAATATCTATATTCTATTTTATCAACTTCTATATACATCACGCGAGAAATATTATTCTGTACCTACGCAGTAATCATTACCTACCGATTTCCAATACCTATATCTATCTCAAGGTACCTACCTACCTACATATTATTGATATTTTGCGCAACGTATATATTTCTACCTACCTATTTGAATTGCAGTTTATTGTATTGCTACATCTATCCCGACCCTGATCTAATACCTAGTTCTACTTCCAGGATGCAGTTAATCAATTATGCTATATTACAGCTTCTTTTTGCGACTACCTCAGTCAAACCAATGATACTCAACCCAAGGGCCTATAGTACCACTGAAAAAGATATCAAAAGAGAAACCGACTGGATCCTAAAAAGGGCCTGCAAGAAACGTAAAGCTATGTCACTGCCGGAAGTAGCACGGCCCTCCAAGACTACAGTTAGCAAGAATCCAACCAAGATAGAAGAGATTAAGCCTAAAAAGACTCCCTTACCATAAATATTCTATGAAGTCTAAAGCTACTCAGCCCTTGAAGATATAATTGAGAATATCCCCAAAGAGCAATTTAAAATCTCTGCTCTCAACAGAAAACGTTGGAAAATAAACGTAGAACCAAGAGATAACTGGAAACTGATTACAGAAAAATTACGTAAAGAGAAAAAACAGTGGTACATGTATAATGTGGACAGGCCAATCAAAGGTCAAGGCTAGCGTTCTACATGCAATATGCGAGAAAAGCGAAATTACTGAATACCTTTAAAAACAAGGCCTTAACATCATGGATGCGACCAACATCCTTAAGAAATAAAAAAGGAAAAACGAGAGAGGCGAAAAAACCATACAAAAACCTCTTCCTCTCTACATGTTAACATTTGATATAAACAAAATCCATGGTATAAAGAAAATCCTATTCAGAATGTTTTCTGGCGTGGCAGGGTCCAAGGTGTGAACGGCTCCAGTGCTGATGAAACTTCTGTCCACCTCCAGCTCTTGGGATAAAGCGATGTTCCCATCCACAACGGTATTTGGTGACACACCTGGAAAGGGTGTCGTGTGGCTGCACCCTTCTTGGTGGGGGGGTCCTGGCTTGATTTTCCTTGCAGGAAGTGTTTAGGAGGTCTGGCTACTACTGAGCTCCATAAATTGGAGCTCCTTACATTACATATGTTGGTTCTTGTCGATATTTTAACTACATTCGTTTTTCCGTGGTAGTGAGTAGCTGATGTTGTACCACAGCCACTGAAGGCTGATATAGTCCGTTCACTAGAATAATGCCCTCCGACCCTGCACTCTGGCGGAGAACGTGGAAATCATTTTCAACACGGAATTCCCCGTTTTTTTTGTTTTTCCCCAGTCCAGTGGCAGCACTTTCCCCCCGTAATCCTTTTTCTAGCTGAGTGTCAACCGTCATAAAAACTTACCTTTTTTCGTTATAAAAAATGATACTGTCATAAAAGCCATAGCGAATGAACGTAGCATTTCCCCGATTTTTGTAAAATCGGACCCCTGAGCGTGACTCCTTTGAGCTGACAGACAAACTTGTGTGTAATAGGATTTTTCTATGAAATGTTTTCTTGAAAATTAGGAGTACTTTTTTGAAAAGGTACAATGAGGTAAATAAGGAAATTTTTTTGAAGGTAGGTAGGTATAAAAGGAAAGATTGGAAACAAATGTTATTTTATTATTTATTTATTTAGTACATATTATTATTCATTTATTTAGTACTTACGTAATTTAAGTGTGGTAGGTAACACTTCTAATCAGAAAAATCCGAATCCTCATCGGAACTGCTATCAGTATCAGAAGCCCCCCCCCCCAACATTAATGATGAAACTATCGATCTCCGATTCGACTAAGTGATCTTTTTGACGGTAGTCGTCCTCAATTTTTTCGGTTGGACTGACATTTCTTCCACCTGAAACCGCTACTAACCAGTCGTTTCCGAAGGTAACTTCTACCACACTCGAGAGCTCCGTCACTCGCCAATTCCGCACAGTGTTTTCAATGAAGGGCACTCTTTCCGAACAATGTAGAATTCACGTATCTTGTTTCGTACAGCAGCATCGGTGAATTCATCAGCATCGATGACCTTCTTGTGCGGTGTGGACTTGGTTGGTGTAACAAACAAAGGTCTCGCCCGATCTGATGTTGTTTGGTTTCCAGCTTCCTTCATAATGTTGCCGACTGTTCTCGCAGAGACGCCCGTCGCTGCACTAGTCACATCGCGAACGTTGTATTTCGCGTCATCCTTTCTTCTTCCTCGTAAAATACTGGCACACATTGTACACAATTTCCCGTGCCTGACTCCTTAGAGCCTCTTGCGATAGCAGGTTTCCGGTTTCTTACTGACGATGAATGTTGATGTTCCATCGCGAGATCTGTGTAGGCGACACACGGAAACTGACGGATACGGGGGATTGTGATGATACTCAGTTCAAAAATAGGATGACGGGGATTGTGATGATTCTCACAGTTAAAATAAGAAGGGTTAATACGATGATATAGGTAGGATGGTGAAATAAAAAGCAAGATGCAAACAAGGAAAACATGATATGGGAACGGAATGAGCTGACCTGGAATGGCAGCACGGCTGCCAACATAACAGAGTAAAAGTCCCAACATTGCATCCCACTCAGGCTGCCGAGCCCTCAGCTTCTCCCATCCTCCTATAGAGTGCAGGGTCGGAGGGCATTATTCTTGTGCACGACCTATAGTATGCTTTCCCTTAGGAACGAAAGCTGTGGTTGGATCGAGGAAAAAGTTTATGGCAACACTGAGTTTTCCTGTTTTGTCGGAGTCAGCGCAAGTAGCAATACCAAGAGGTCCACATCCTCCCCCACCACAACGTTCTCAGAATCAGGTGACTTTTGCTTAGTCGTTACTATCAGAACATCAGCGTCCCAGTCACTCCTCAAAGCTTCACTCCCTTTTTGTAGGAGTTTCGGGATGAGGGCAGCAATAAGTCTTCATTTTTTCTTGGCATTCGTTAAGAACAGATCTTTAAACAGGCAGGGTCAAGGAACAAGAAACCTTCGTCTTCGCGTGAGGGTGCCACCCTCCCCCATTCTCAACTACCATTTCCCTACACCCACACACTCCCTTTGAACTGAAGCAATTTACGATGTCCACTGCACCAGCATGTCTTGCTGCCATAAAAACTTTCCTCCATTTTCCCAGGAAATTTGGAAATGATGCTGAAACATCCTAAATTTCCCCTCTTTTTCGCCTTCCCTTATGGAACCTCTTCCTTCCACCTCTAGCAACATAACCCGCTCCACTAGCGAACAATCATCAAGCTACTAGACACTGTTTGAAACACTGGAAGTGAAATTTACAGTTCTACAGATACCTAGAGATGCGATTTTTCCCCTGCGGAACCTAGAATTCTATAGCTCTCCGACTTAAACATCGACATCTTTCGTAAACAGCTGAAGTTAAAAAATACACTGAACGTTAGAGGGTCAATTAAAAATAGAAGAACCAGACTATAGTACTAAATTTTGACTTGACGTTTTCTGAAAATATGATCTCTAACATGCCAGCTCAAAAATACATAGCTGACTTACCAAATAAAGTGATTCGGCCTTTGAATGTGTAAATAAACGAAAACTTTTTCTTTCGATCTTCAATAGGCATATATAGAGCGGATTCAGCAAGCCTTCGCGCCTCCACAAGTCGCTTTTTTAAGGAGTTTCCTTTGAGATTTTTCACACGATCATATTCTTCCTGACTCTGCAACAACATTAGTATTCATAGGCAAGACATAATTTGAATGATTCACGTGAAAAATTAAGACGTTCGTGATCTTACCAATGGGGTTGGGAAATGCTGCAGGTAAGGCGTTATTTTGGTTGAGTGGACCCAACTTCTAGTCACTTTGCCCGGAACGTCAAAGAATACAACGTGATAATGACTCTGAAACCACAAAAACATAGTACCTACTTGACACAAATTCAACCTGAATACAAATTAAAATACAGTACGTAGACCTTTACAAGAAGTAAATGAACATAGAGAGGCTACACTCAAAATCGAAGAACACACGTTTATTCAACAGCTGCACTGAAACAAAAATAATGTCGAACATTGAAATTATACACGAAGGCCTCCAGACCAGATTCATTCAAAACATCCTCAATTTTCAAAACCGCGACCTATTTCGAAAATCAGAAAAATTATGATTCCTAAGATAACTAAGACAATGATTTACAACTAAAGCAAGGTTGCGCACGTTTACTCGCGTGTGCAACCCATACCGAATTCCTTATATTAAATGCATTCATAATCGGATTCTAGGAGAAATTTCACAACAAACAAAGAAGCCCAACCAGAGGACAGATCTTTCTGGGCCAAAAGCCAACCCAGACTAGTCCAGACCAGTGCCAGAAAGCTGACAACAAAATAGTGACAGGGGATTCCAACGCTCAGACTGGAAGAGAGGCTGCTTTTCCTAAGGAGGCTCCCCATCAAATTTCAGCTTGGTAGGATGAGGGGAAAAGAAATAAGCCTAAGGGCTCACTCAGCTGATGGGGAGGGACCCCATTCTGTCATTTGTACCCAGGCTTATTTCACTAGCAATGGATGTTTATCATTATCGCGCTACTTTCGTTCCCCTCTCGCGTAACGTTTTTCGGTAGTTTGGTCATGGCTAAAGCATGTTCATGCTAATACTGCTACACTGGTTGCTGTTATACCACTGTTACACGGTGATCAAACTATTATTCGCATTTTAATGTCTTTACTTTGGCACACAAACTCGAAAAGCGCTACCAAAAAGCAACAGGAAAACGCGTTATGCACCACTTCTGATGATTATCGCTTACAACCGATTCGTTCCTACGGAACTTCATGTTTGACATTTTTCATCGTACAAAAATCGTGCACCACTCGTTGTAATCGTGTGATTTTATTGAATATTTTCTTGTTAACCGTACCCCCGTACCTTAAGCGGTAGCTGAACTGAGCATGATGAAAAAAGGAGGGTAGGTAGCCAGCAACATAGGTAATGAAGAAAGTCACTATTTACTAGTATCGAAAGTGGTAACCTTGCACCACTGCCTAACCCTGATCGTGGTAACCTTGCAATCCGTAAATTATCTCTAAACTATTGTATTTCATTTCAACAAGTCCTGAATCAAGATTAAGGCTATGTCCTAATTGGGAAGGCATCGCGCGATCGGGCGATCAACGATGATCGCACGATCACGCGTTGATCGCGCGATCTAAATGCCTGTCCTAATAATTCATTTGCCCGTCGAGAACGCGATGAAAAACACGCCATAGCGCGACCATCTCAGTTCCGTCCTCATTTCTCATCCGTTCCGTTCTCAATTTTTCTCATCTTTTCATAGCTAGAAATGTTTTCCAGATGCATAGATGCTGAGTTTTTGTTTGGAAACGCGTATTTTCCGATGCTGTTTGACGAATATTCTCATTCTCAGCACAGAAGTAACCACAATGAAGTGTATCGAACCCAATCTAAACTCGGAGAGTTTCATCACCTTTATCGCGAGCTGCGAAGTCAAGAGGACATATTTGATCAGTATTCAAGAATGTCAGTTAACAGCATTTGACTATATCTGCAAGGAAATTGAAGGAGAGTGCACCCACCCACACAGTCACCAACTTCAAGAAACCGATTAGCGAGGAAGAAAGATTGCTGGTAACCATTAGGTAAGGTTCATAATATAATTCATATCTATTCACCCAATGCAAAGAGTTATTTATTTTCTATTTATGTAGCTTGTATAACTGAAAGTTGTAGTAAGTATGTAATTAAGCAAATAATGTTGGCTACATCAAAATATCAAGGGCAACAACTTACGCAATAAATTGTAAATATAAGAAAACATGAATGTAAGAAAATGATATTTAAGTGATTAACCAAAGTTAGGTATTGTACGTTAGGTGTCGTCACCAGTGTTCCGAGACTGTCTCCTCAACCAGATCGGTGTATCGCTCAGAAACAGTTGATGTGTCTGTTTGATTACTAGTGTACTGATTGTGCACCGGGGATGGGAAAATAATAGTGGGACTGGAAGAAGCAGTAGATGAACATGAGATTTCATCTGCGATGAGGTTTTGAATTTTGCTTCTCAATCTCAGTTTGTGTACTGGGTTCAGTCCCTTGAAGTAGGGAGCTAAAGATTTGAGGAAAGACGTGTCTTCATCATCAACAATTTCACGGGCTTCCTTGTAAGCGATAATTTTCTCCTTCTCGAATTGAAGGATTCTTTTCTGAAACTCATTCAATTGCGGAGATGTTGCTTTTCTCTTCCTTGACGTTGTATTTGAAGAGGAAGGTTTTCGGGCCGTTCTTTCAGAAATATCAAGCAGTGGTGAATCACGTGGAGGTGAATTATAGTCAACATCAGTGTTCAGCTGTTGGGCAGCTGTCGCTTGACTTGCTGGCAGGACAGCGCTGCCTTCAGGTTGCGAATGCTCCTCACACGCTGTGCCATCATCTTGTATGTTACTCTGATTAGTTGGTTCTTCATCGTAGTAGTTATCCTGTGTACGTCGGGGTTGCAATACATCTTTCAAAAACCACATATCATAGAAATGTGGCCATTTACCGGTGTAGTTCATGCTTGATGAGGCTGCCTTCTTCACCAGAGCGTGGCTTCGGTAATTTCTTTATCTCCTTCTGAAATACATCTCTCAAGCCCTTCCATCTACTTTTGATAGTCTCTTCTGAAAAAAGATGAAAAGAAAACGATATTGTAGTGAGTCGTTATTTTGGTTTATTATTTTCAATAATGAACCTTTGGAATGGAGCATGAAAAATTTTTTTTTAACCCCCCTCAAAATGTGATGGTTTTCGTTTCAAGGTATGTAGAATTCGAAAATGCAATATACTCGTAATACACAATACTGTATTCCGCAGGAATGCAGGAATGAAATTATGAAATTGGTACAACACTCCTACAATCACTCGACCCTAGGTTCTTTGATGTTTCGTTTATTTACCTATTTACTTTTGTTATACTAATTATATTTATGTATATATATTTTCTTTAATGGTTTCTCTCCACTGGCCTGCCATTTCGACAGCTCGCATTCACGTTTCGGATTTCAAAAACCGCCGTTGCGACCATTGTCATCGAAGTTTGCACTGCGATTTGGAAGGCTTTGAAGGAAAAGCACATGAAATTTCCGTCTGCTGAAGAGTTCAAATGTATAGCACAAGGCTTCGCACAAAAGCGAAGAAAACATATTCGAAAAACGAAAACATATTCGTTTGAAAAAACGTCTTGTTGTTCGTTGTTTTGTTAAAAAACGTTGTTCTGGAAGTATGTACTTCAACTACAAACATTTTTTTTCCATCGTGCTTTTGGCTGTTTGTGATTCGAAGTTTAAATTTCGAATTATTGACGTTGGTGCTTATGGAAAAGACAGTGATGGCGGAGTTCTCAGTTCTTCAAAATTTTACCGAGAAATTAACAATGGCAACTGCTGTTTACCAGGCGAAGAACCATTACCCAACTCGACAATTGTGGCTCCGTACGTATTTCTATGAGACGAAGCATTTCCTCTGACTAACTTCCTAATGAGATCTTATCCCCGAAGGCAATTACAGGGGCACGACTCCAGGACACTTTTTAATGCAAAATTATCTTCCACACGCGTGGCAGTAGAGTGCACCTTTGGCATTGCTTCCTCGAAATTCAGAATAATGCTGAAAGCTATCGAGACATCAGTTGAAAATGCAATAACAATCGTGAAGGCAGTTTGCATTCTGCATAACGTTATTATAGGTATAGATGGCCCAGCAACATCAGCAGAAAGTAACACTCCAAGAGTCAACATTCGGAATGTAGAACCATCTAGAGAAAACAATCGACCAATAAGGTCGGCAGTGAACGCCAGAGAAGTATTTACTGCTTATCTTAGTAATACCAACACTTGAAATTTAGGTACGCATCTAGTTCCTCCCTTAATTCCTTAACCAAAATTCCTAAATGAACTAATAATGTAATAATATAATACAGTATTTTAATATTGCAGTTACTTACTTGGTTTATTCATTTGCTCCGCTACTCTGTCCCACACATAATCAGTCTTTAATCTGTTCTTATAATGTTCACATCGTTTATCCCATAAAACTGGGTTCAAACGAATTTCTTTGATCAACTGTTCTTCGGAATAATTCATACCGCACTGCTGATCACGATCGCGCGTTCAAAAACAAACTAGTTTGTTTTTCAGCGATGAGGCGTTCGTCGCTCGCGCTGGCCGGTCGAAGGCAATGTCCTAATTGGTAATCATCGCGCGATCTGGCGATGGAAAAAAAATGTTTGTAGTTGAAGTACATACTTCCAGAACAACGTTTTTTAACAAAACAACGAACAACAAGACGTTTTTTCAAACGAATATGTTTTCGTTTTTCGAATATGTTTTCTTCGCTTTTGTGCGAAGCCTTGTGCTATACATTTGAACTCTTCAGCAGACGGAAATTTCATGTGCTTTTCCTTCAAAGCCTTCCAAATCGCAGTGCAAACTTCGATGACAATGGTCGCAACGGCGGTTTTTGAAATCCGAAACGTGAATGCGAGCTGTCGAAATGGCAGGCCAGTGGAGAGAAACCATTAAAGAAAATATATATACATAAATATAATTAGTATAACAAAAGTAAATAGGTAAATAAACGAAACATCAAAGAACCTAGGGTCGAGTGATTGTAGGAGTGTTGTACCAATTTCATAATTTCATTCCTGCATTCCTGCGGAATACAGTATTGTGTATTACGAGTATATTGCATTTTCGAATTCTACATACCTTGAAACGAAAACCATCACATTTTGAGGGGGGTTAAAAAAAAATTTTTCATGCTCCATTCCAAAGGTTCATTATTGAAAATAATAAACCAAAATAACGACTCACTACAATATCGTTTTCTTTTCATCTTTTTTCAGAAGAGACTATCAAAAGTAGATGGAAGGGCTTGAGAGATGTATTTCAGAAGGAGATAAAGAAATTACCGAAGCCACGCTCTGGTGAAGAAGGCAGCCTCATCAAGCATGAACTACACCGGTAAATGGCCACATTTCTATGATATGTGGTTTTTGAAAGATGTATTGCAACCCCGACGTACACAGGATAACTACTACGATGAAGAACCAACTAATCAGAGTAACATACAAGATGATGGCACAGCGTGTGAGGAGCATTCGCAACCTGAAGGCAGCGCTGTCCTGCCAGCAAGTCAAGCGACAGCTGCCCAACAGCTGAACACTGATGTTGACTATAATTCACCTCCACGTGATTCACCACTGCTTGATATTTCTGAAAGAACGGCCCGAAAACCTTCCTCTTCAAATACAACGTCAAGGAAGAGAAAAGCAACATCTCCGCAATTGAATGAGTTTCAGAAAAGAATCCTTCAATTCGAGAAGGAGAAAATTATCGCTTACAAGGAAGCCCGTGAAATTGTTGATGATGAAGACACGTCTTTCCTCAAATCTTTAGCTCCCTACTTCAAGGGACTGAACCCAGTACACAAACTGAGATTGAGAAGCAAAATTCAAAACCTCATCGCAGATGAAATCTCATGTTCATCTACTGCTTCTTCCAGTCCCACTATTATTTTCCCATCCCCGGTGCACAATCAGTACACTAGTAATCAAACAGACACATCAACTGTTTCTGAGCGATACACCGATCTGGTTGAGGAGACAGTCTCGGAACACTGGTGACGACACCTAACGTACAATACCTAACTTTGGTTAATCACTTAAATATCATTTTCTTACATTCATGTTTTCTTATATTTACAATTTATTGCGTAAGTTGTTGCCCTTGATATTTTGATGTAGCCAACATTATTTGCTTAATTACATACTTACTACAACTTTCAGTTATACAAGCTACATAAATAGAAAATAAATAACTCTTTGCATTGGGTGAATAGATATGAATTATATTATGAACCTTACCTAATGGTTACCAGCAATCTTTCTTCCACGCTAATCGGTTTCTTGAAGTTGGTGACTGTGTGGGTGCACTCTCCTTCAATTTCCTTGCAGATATAGTCAAATGCTGTTAACTGACATTCTTGAATACTGATCAAATATGTCCTCTTGACTTCGCAGCTCGCGATAAAGGTGATGAACCTCTCCGAGTTTAGATTGGGTTCGATACACTTCATTGTGGTTACTTCTGTGCTGAGAATGAGAATATTCGTCAAACAGCATCGGAAAATACGCGTTTCCAAACAAAAACTCAGCATCTATGCATCTGGAAGACATTTCTAGCTATGAAAAGATGAGAAAAATTGAGAACGGAACGGATGAGAAATGAGGACGGAACTGAGATGGTCGCGCTATGGCGTGTTTTTCATCGCGTTCTCGACGGACAAATGAATTATTAGGACAGGCATTTAGATCGCGCGATCAACGCGTGATCGTGCGATCATCGTTGATCGCCCGATCGCGCGATGCCTTCCCAATTAGGACATAGCCGAAGTCTCGAACTGATTAGGACACTCCCCTCAGGAAGGATAGGTTTGTTGCTTACGCGATGGGGCGATGTACGCGATGCGATGTCAAAACAAACAAGTGCGGGCGATCTTCCCCATCGCGCGAGCGCATCCAAGGTTCAAAGAGGACACCTTTACTACTTTGTTAAGTTTGATATTTTCATCGTCCGTGCAGCGACCATCGCGCATCGCCCGATCGCGCGATGATTAACCAATTAGGACATTGCCTAAGAAGAGGTTCCTTTGTTAATTGCGATTACCCGTTTTGCGTGCGAACAGGTTCCTTTGTAAATGGCGATTACGTAGTGTACGATGGATTCGGAAGTTTCGCCAGTTCATTATCGATACGTTCATTATCCTTTCTCACCCGACACCACCGACAAAGAAAAATAAACGATTCCTACAAACGCGATCGTCATCCGAGCGGAAAAGGAAATTGCAAGCCGAAAGACAAGGAGAATATTGTGCGCGTAGGAAACTGATGACTGATGTGGCCGCGAAACAGCCCAAGAAATTGAATGGGGACATGTGCCGTGCTTATCGCAAAACGATAAATGAAAACGTCTCACTGTGTTGCAAACTTGTACGCACGCGTTTCTTTGTTAGTGGTTTTGAGTTTTATTATATAATAGGTACGTAGTTATGAAAGTCGCAACAGGTTTGCAAGTTGTCATCTCGTGTCTTTCCAGAAGATCAGAGATGTACTTCTTCTGAGATAATGCGATGCCGTCATCCTTGCAATTGAATTCAATTCCCAGGCAATAATTCAAGACTCCTAGGTCTTTCATTTGGAATTTTTCATTGAGACGTACTACTTTCATCTCCCCGATCCAATCGTCTCTATTTGAAGCAATGAGGAGGTCATCTACATATACCCCAATCAAAAGCATATCTTCCTCCTCTCTTTTGATGTAGAGGCATGGGTCCGAGCTGGTTGGCTCGAGTCCCACCTCTGGAAGGGATTTATGTAGTTTCTGATACCATTGACGGCCTGATTGTTTTAGTCCATACACTGCTTTTTCCAGGAGGCACACTTTGTCTCCTTTGAGTTGGTTGAGCATTTTTGATGCATCTTTCTTCAGTAATGGATCAGACGATTTCATCATATGTTGTAGAGACTCTTTCAATTTCTCTGGTATTTCCATGTAAATGGTTTTATCGGGATCTCCAGCAGTCACAACGTCAAGTTGGTGAATTTTCATTTTTCTTTCAACTGCAGTCGCAACCATTGTGCGAATAGTACTTAGTCGAATCACAGGGGAGAATGTTTCTTCAAAGTCTATACCAGAGCGTTGAGTAAATCCTCTGGCTACCAGACGAGCTTTCCTCCTTTCTATGGATCCATCTGATTTGTATTGTGGTAAACCCACACAATCATGTGGTTGGTTACCGTTTTTGTTGAATGATGAAAAGTTGTTGTTGAGTTCTGGTTTGTGAATAGAGAATATATCGGGTTGTTCCGTGATTTGTTGCTGTTTTTACAATTGGGGGCCCGTCCAACAGTTGCGGAGGAAAGTTGATTGGTTAAAGGCGGAGGGGGATAATTGGTTGAACCATGCCTCGCACTAGAGCGCAACGTGCACGTAGTGAGCGGAATCTTTCGGGCCGCTCCCGTTCTTCGTCTCCCTCATCTGAGCCCGTGCGTCCCGTGAGGGTACCGACACTTACCCAGCGAGTGTCGACAATGGAGAACCTCCTGCAAGGCATTCATCGCCAGCTGGGGCAACTCACTCAAGTGCAAGTTTCTCAACAAACGACCGAGAACTCCTGCGATCGGCAACACTCGAACCTGCAGGCGTGTAATGGAGAGCCTCGTCACGACCTAGTTGCGCACGAAGGAAGTCTCATGCTCTACGATGGGAAACTGGCATGTGAGGAGTACCTTGTCCATTTGGAGGTGACTGCAGAAGCAAATGAATGGACGGTCGCTCGTAAAGGTAAGAAATTGGCCAGTGTCTTGCGAGGGCAAGCACTAACGGTTCTTACTGATATGTCACCAGAGGAGAGAACTGACTATTGCCATTTGGTTGAAGCTCTATCTGGCAGATTTGGACAGCGCCATCAAGCGTCAAAGCTACAGAAGATGCTTCAGGACAAACGGCAGGGGCAGAATGAGGAACTTGGGGAGTTGGCCATAGAGATTGAGAGATTGGTACGAGGGGCGTTCCCTGACGAGAACAAGGCTTACAGGGATAGGGCGGGGGTGCGAGCCTTTATTCACGCATTGGAAGACAAGGAACTGAGTCGCACTTTAACAATGGCCACGCCACAACCGGTACAGGAAGCCCTTGCTAAAGCTCAATTGGTTGAAGGGTTGAAACCCCGAATGGCGCCTAAACCACCGTTAGAGAGTGTCAAGTGCTGAGGGTGCAATACTGCTGGACATATTCGCTCCAGATGCCCTCATGCACCTAAGGCTGACTCGGGAAACTAGAAAGGGTTGAGGCAGAGGACCGTGCCTTAGCCTTAGATACTAGACAGGGTCCAACCGAGCCAAAGTTGTATCTTAATGCAACCAGGACGGGGAAAGAGGCATTGTTTGTAGATGTTCAAATAAATGGCAAATTGTGTTCGTTTTTGGTTGACACAGGTGCCACGGTATCAATTGTTAGACCTGATATTGTCAACACTCTAGCTCTTTGTTCAGTTCCTTCCTCTCACAATTCGCTGCAAACAGCCGGTGAAGGGGAAATCGGGGTTTTGGGAGAGTGCAAACTGGTCGCAGGGATTGGGAGGAAATTCGTCACTCACAATTTCCTCATAGTGCGCATTAGGGACAAAGGGATTCTGGGGCTGGATGTACTGGGGAAACTGCAGGCACAGCTAGACATTCCCAAAGCCCTAATGGTTGTTGAAGGGGAGTCTATCCCATTGAAGAGACGGTGGCAATGCGTGGAACGGGTCCTCCAGGCAGCCATCAACGGACATGATACCACATGGATTCAGACCGTGCTTGTCACTTCTTCGCTGAAAGAAGGGTCTAAGGACTATGGCTCGGCGAAAGCTTTATTTTTGAAATTGGCAGCACGAATGTTGTGGAGCATGCTATTGACACTGGTAATACTCGTCCGATCAAACAGGCGCCAAGGCGAATTCCTTTTGCACAGCTCAACTAGGTTGATAACCTACTGCGGGACATGATAGAGCAAGACGTGATTGAACCGTCTAAAAGTCCCTGGGCGTCGCCAATTGTTCTTGTGCCAAAGAAAGACGGTTCGACGCGATTCTGCATCGATTACAGGAAACTTAACGCCGTCACAAAGAAAGACTCATACGCTTTACCGTGTGTCCAAATCCTACTCGACACCCTGGGGGGATCGAGCTGGTTCTGCACATTAGACCTTCGCAATGGATATTGGCAGGTGGCGGTGAAAGAAGCGGACAGAGAGAAGACCGCGTTTACTTTGTACCAAAAGGGTCTATGGCAGTTCAATGTTTTGCCTTTTGGACTCTGCAATGCTCCTGCAACATTCCAGCGCTTAATGGAAATCGTCATACCAACTGACCTGGCGTTGGTATATCTGGATGACATCATTGTGTACGGATCTGAATTCGGCGAAGTTCTTCAGAAGCTTGATTTAGTATTGGAACGATTAGCAAACGCGGGGCTTCAAGTGCGGCCAGGGAAGTGCTCCTTTTTCACTAGGGAGACAAAGTACCTTGGACACGTCATCTCTGGAGAAGGTATCCGGACAGACCCAAAGAAGACGAAGGCAGTGGAAGAATGGCCAGTACCTAGGGACAAAAAGCAGATCCGTTCCTTCCTGGGAATGTGTTCCTACTACAAGCGGTTTGTCAAAGGATTCTCTGAAATGGCCAGGCCTCTTTACCAGTTACTACTAGTTTACCAGTACTGAAGCATATTCACCCTTCTTGTGGACGGATGCGTGTCAGCAGAGCTTCTCCTCTCTCAAAAGGGCTATGATATCGGCACCTGTGTTAACGTACCCGAATTTGCAAAAGCCGTTCATCCTGGATTGTGATGCCAGCACTCATGCAATTGGGGCAGTTTTGTCGCAAGAGGTGGATGGCCAGGAAAAAGTAGTAGCTTATTTCAGTAAATCATTGAGCAAGTCGGAGCAAAACTATTGTGCTACAAGACGGGAGCTTCTGGCAGCTGTATGCAGTGCGAGGCAATTTCATCAGTACCTGTATGGAATGCATTTTACCTTGAGGACGGATCATGCGGCGCTCACGTGGCTTATTACTCTACGCAATCCAGAGGGTCAGTTGGCAAGGTGGTTAGAAACGCTCCAGACCTACAATTGTAAGATAATCCATCGGGGAGGAAAGCAACATGGCAACGCAGATGGTCTATCGCGGAGACTCTGTGCAGGACATTGTAAGTATTGCAATAAACGGGATGAAATGGGAAAAGTCAACGCCCTTAATTTTTGCCCCTCTGAACCAGGTAAACTATCTCAATCTCAGGATGTCAACACCGGACCGGTCATTGAGTGGTTGAAGAAGGGCAGGAAACCGGGGGGCAGTGAGCAGGAGGGTTTATCTGCCATTGTACGTCAGTTTTTGGCACGATGGGAATCCTTAAAAGTCATTGAGGGGCAGTTATACCACAAATGGGAAGAGCCTGGTGGGGGATTCCGAATGCAGTGGGTGGTGCCTTCAGCAGATGTTGAACGGGTCTTGGTTGGATGTCACAGTAGCCCGGCTGGTGGACACTTTGGATTTTGGAAGACGTTGGCTAAGGTTAGGTTGTCCTACTTCTGGCCTGGGATGACTAGGCGTCAAAGCATGGTGTAGAACCTGTATCCAATGCCAGAAGACGAAAGGTCCACATAGAAGGGTCCCAGCCCCGCTGCAGCAGATGACGGTGGGGGGACCTTTTGAACGCCTGGGTTTGGACATCCTTGGCCCTTTTCCGGTGTCCCAAAGAGGAAATCGATTCATTTTGGTTGCGGTCGATTACTTCACCAAATGGCCTGAAGCCATAGCGTTGCCCAACCAGGAGGCTCACACGGTGGCATCTGCGCTACTAGAGCATGTTTTCAGTCGTAATGGAATACCATGGGGGAAATCCACACAGACCAGGGTCGGAACTTCGAAGCAAAGCTCATGGAGGAAGTGCTCACTATCCTGGGATCCCGAAGAACACGCTCAACAGCACTCCACCCTCAGTCAAATGGATTGGTGGAAAGAATGAATCGTTCAATCACCAGGTTTCTATCGATGTTCGTAGACCAGCAACAAGCCGATTGGGACGAGAAAATTCCACTTTTCCTGTTGGCGTACTGATCAGCCCCCCATGCCACTACAGGTTACTCGCCGGCGCAACTCCTGTTTGGAAGAGACTTGCATCTCCCAGATACACTGATGAGGCCGCCAGCAACCCAGCCTCCGGCACTATCGGGCTCTTATGCCCTCCAGCTCCGTACCCATCTTGCAAACGTGCGCGATTTCGCCCAACACAATGCGGGGTTGAAAATGAGAGGACAAAAGGAAGGTTTTGATCGCCGAGCGAAACAACCCCCATTTAAAGAGGGAGACTGGGTATGGGTGCACGATCCAAAGCGAGAACGAGGCAAGTGCCCGAAACTTCAGCCACAGTGGACGGGACCGTGGGTCGTGACGCAGAAGAAAAGCAATGTCCTGTTCCAGGTGAAGATGGGAAGGAAGAAAAGACTGCTTCACTCCAACAGACTGGCAAAAGCGGACGTAAGGCCTGTGGGCGGGCCATTAAAAAAAGAAGAGGGGTAGTGTGGTAAACCCACACAATCATGTGGTTGGTTACCGTTTTTGTTGAATGATGAAAAGTTGTTGTTGAGTTCTGGTTTGTGAATAGAGAATATATCGGGTTGTTCCGTGATTTGTTGCTGTTTTTACAGTATTTAGTTTTTAGGATCAATCGGCTTGTGATTGCTTTGCGATCTGGAGGTCTATCACAGATTCTCCAGGTTTTATTCTTCAGAATTGATGAAAATTCGTCAGTGATTGCATCCTTCCACTCGTTTGAATCAACTTCCCCCTCATCTGCTAGATAAACCATTCCTGCAATTTGTATTTCATCCAGATGATTTTAAGCAAGATTGTCATCACCTTGGAAGTTGGTTGAAATGCTATCTCGGCGTACAGTCCCTGGAACCATATGGAATTCTCTCCTAGGCCTACCTCTAGTAGGTATCATCTTTGGTCTACCATTGTTGGAGGAGGTGCGTGAAGCGCGTCTAAATCTGGTTCATCCGCATCTGAAAAACCGTGGAAATCAGAAGATTCAGAGTCGGAGTTTGGTTCGTCCCAGTCAGGATTAGGTTGGCTTGTAGGGGTCAATGTATTCGGTGGAATTGATGTAGGGGATTCCTTAGCATTTTCAATTAGCAAATATTAAATTATTTTTGGTTCGTTTTCTTTTGGTCCCAAATCAGGGTATTGCTCCTCTAAGAATTTAACATCCCTGGTAACAACAGATTTTCCTTTCTTCAGTGAGCCACACTCTGTAAGCTTTACTGACATTCGAATAGCCTATACACAGGGTTTTGAGCGCGGTTTGAACTTTCCTTTTTTTGGTTTTTTTGTCTAACACGAAAGCCTTGCTCCCAAAACATCTGAAATATACTACAGTTGCCCTTCTCTTGTACCAAGCCGTGTATGGAATTTCGCCATTCAACGCGCTAGTAGGGCATCTATTTCGGATGTGATTGGCCGTTGATACTGCCTCTGCCCAAAAACCTACTGGGAGTTTCGGATCAATCAACATACACCGGGCCATGTCGAGATATGTTCGGTTTATTCGCTCAGCTAGGCCATTTTGCTGGGGAGTATCTGGACAAGTCAACCTTCGTTGGATTCCAGAGTTCTTAAGGAATTCGGAAAATTCTTTGGATGTGTATTCACCCCCATTGTCAGTTTGGAGATATTTAATTTTCTTGCCAACAAAATTTTCAGCCCAATTTTTATATTCTTTGAACGCATTGAAAGCTTCACTTTTATTTTTGAGAAAACGAACTTCAGTCCATCTTGATTTGTCATCGGTGAACGTGATGAAATAACGGGCTCCCCCAAGTGAATTATTTTCCATTGGACCGCAAATATCACTAAGTACGATTTCAAAGAGTTCGGTATTTCGATTCGAGCTAGGTGGGAAGGGTAGTCGAGACATTTTTCCTCGTAGACATATCTCACAGGGTGGTAGTGAGCCGCTCAAGTCGCCAATCCCAACTACACCTTTATTCGCCCCCAACCGTTTGAGATCCCTCTCATTCAAGTGGCCAAATCTTTTATGCAAAATTTCTATTTTTGATCGCTCTGAAATCGTCATTGTCTGTTCTTGTTCTGCGATTCCGGCCATTTCTCCATCAACAAGATACAGATCTCCAACCCTGTTTGCTACGACGATTACGCTTCCAGTTTTGACGATGACTTTTGCTGATTTTCTGGAAAATAAAACATCGTAATCGTGGTCGGTAATTTTTGATACGCTCATGAGATTTGTGCCCAGCGTCGGGACACAGAGCGTCACTCAAGGTAATCTTCCTGTCAGGCATATTTATTTCTACTACCTACTCCTCTGGAAACTACAGGCGTTTTGGATTCGTCAGCCAAACTAACGGTTTCAGATATCACAGGGTTTGTTTTGATAAGGTCTGCTTCAGACTTGTTCGTGTGGCTTGAACAACCACTATCCAAGCACCATCTCCCTGTCGGAATTTCGTTTATCCCTGCAGATAATACAACATTGAAAGTCGTATTTTCGCCTTGGTTGGTGTGGTGAGAATAATTATTTTTACATTGTGCAAATTTGTGACCTAATTAGCCACATTTCCTACATTTACCACGAAATTTCTTACTTGTATTCGAGCTTGGATTTGCCCGTTTCACAACAAACGCATCACTTGAAGAATCTGTCGATTTTTCGCGACTAGAATCGCTTTCCTCGACAATTTTTATACGTAGGGATTCCGGTTTTGGCAGGTCATCCCTCGACTCGATAGCACAACGAAAATTTTCAAAATCGTCGGGTAGGCTGTAGAGCAACATGATAGCGAGGAGGTCATCATTAATTGATATATCTAGGTCTTTTAATTTATCTACTATATCAAAAAACTCGTTTATGTACACTCGCACATCGTCACTGCTCTTCATTCTGCTAAGTGTTAGCCGCTTCAACAAGCTAGCTCGAGCAGGTCCTTTCGATTGGTATATAGAGTGGAGTTTATCCCATACCTCTTTTGCTGTAGAGCAGTCCTTAATTTGCTTCACCTCGCACGGGTTTATCGCTAAGATAAGATCTGACTTGGCTTTTCGGTCGTTCTTTACCCATTCAGCAGCAGCAGCGTCTTCAGCGGGTTTCACAGTATTCCCGTCGATAAATCCCCACAGATCGTTCTTCACTAGTAGCGCCTCTATTTGGATCTTCCAGGTGTCGAAATTTTCGCGGCCCAAGGCTTCAATTCGCGTCGGAATGAACCCAGACATTTTAATGCACACGGCCTAAACAATGTTTGACACTGGTACCTATAAATCTTGACCCATAACCTCTTAGAGTACACGCAGATTTATAAGAAAGCACTATTGAACATTTGAACTGTGTGAAAATATATTGAACTGTTCTGTTGAGTAGAAATGAACGGAATTGTTTAACATGTGGGCTAAACTCATAGAAACGGGGAACAACAACTCGTGTGTAAAAATGGAGTCGAGAGTGTGAACTGGTAGGTAATGAAGTTTCCGTTCAACAAGTGGTTCAAATTTTCAAAAAAATAAATAAATATTAACTAAGTAGGGACCTACCTACACAATAAGAAGTACCTAACATAAAAAATTAAGCGTCCAAAAAAGTGGTCAGTTTTCAGTGCCAAAAAAATGACAAATTTTGTCACTGAATTTACGATTGTCTACTTGAAAGGAGAAACAATGCCATCGATTTTTCCTAACAAAAGAAGTATTCATATAGGTTTTCGTGTTAAAAAAAAAACATCTGAAAGGCTAGGAAAAATCGCTCATTACGCCATGCTGCGTGACTGGCACTGGGGAATTTATTACCCTGGATTTTACCACTGGGCGTATCTGGGAGAGATTTTTTCTAAAGATACATCACAGGTATAACTTGGAGGATTGTGAGTATGAAATTAAGAGTCGATGTTGAAAATAATGCTTATTGTTCTAAAAGATAAGTAAATAGAATATAGATAACCAAAAGTTTTATAATATCACTAGAGGACTGATTTTTAGAGACGAACGTATTTCACAACACATCACAACATATTTTTATTTTACTTTTAAACACAGCTTTTTTCCGCTTATCACAACTGAATGATAAATCTTTTTCGAAAAAATTACCCTAGCCAGCCTTTAGTTAAACTTGATTTCTTAAAAAATATGTAACAGGTAATAAAATGACTATGCTACAACGAAATAGCCCATTGAAAACCAGTGGAATTGAACTGCAAGGACACATCACACAACTTTAAAAATTAAAAAAACTGAACGCACTACAAAATATGGGTAACTTGAAAAACGTTATGTTAAGCATGGAACAAAACCATAAAAAAATGTGAATGACTCAAAATATTGACTTGAAAAATGAAAAAGAAATTAAGTCGATCACAATGACCAAAACTTGAGTGCTTAAACGAATTTTTTTACTTTAGAAGTAGGTACCAGTGTACAAGATATATTTGAGTTTTAAAAATCCTTTGGTTTAACATTATAATACTTATTTAGGTTTGGAGTGTGGCCATTAGTCTCATAGATGACCAATGATGCTGGCTTCTTGGTTGCGCAGTAAAGCTTCAGAGGATACTTCCTGCATACGCTGAAGAGTAGGTTTACTAATTATGTTGCTCTTTTTTGTCCTTTTCTTATTTACAAACTGTCTCTGAGGGTCGGTTTTTTTACTGACATTTACTTTTTCTCGGCTTATAAATGCTGAAGAATGAGATCGATGATTCCGTGCAGCGTTCATTAAAGGAATCGCACTTTTAATTATTTTACCAAATGCGAGCATCTCATCATCATTCTGAATCTCATTCATTACTGAAGAAATGCTTTCCTCAACGTTTGTTCTGATGTTGTCACTTTCGGAAGAACGAAGGCTGTCTATAAGAGCTCTTGTTTCTGAGTTTTCAGGTTCGTCGTTGATAAAAAGGTCTTCAGAGACTGTTTGACGCTTTGCACACGAAACTTTAAATGTTATAAATAACAAGAACTCGTGAACATTTCTGTAACTGAACGATTTATATTTTTCTTTTCAATAGCAAACAGCTAGCACCAGATAGTGCCCAGCGGCCAAAACATCTTCTTTTAAAACGAAAACCGACGCGGGGCTGGGTACATCTCGGCGAGTAGCAGTGACTCCCTAGTTACCTACAGCTTCCGTGAAGCCCGAACAGAGACATCATTTAGATTCATCTGAATCTGATGCTCCAACTCTTGCGAAGAGACTTGCAGATTAATTTCTCCTTTTTTTCAGTACGTTCGTAACCAAAAACCGACAGAGTAAATGGATATGTTTGCACATATTCGATTTAATACAGAAATCGATGCAGGTACATGAAAATTTGTGAATACATGCTTCACAGTGCTGGCAAGAGATTGCGCAAGAACAGGAGCGATCAAACAATGTGATGGTATAGTCTTGAAGAGAATACGGTCCACGAATCAGTGGAAGAAGGCAAAATTCGGTCCATAGAGATGGAAAGAGCTGTTTTGTGTCGTTTCCTTAGTTCGCGAAGTTTGTAAGACAGCTTTCGTTTTTCTACAACAATCAGTCTGTCAAAAACTTTTCGATTGATCAGCCTAGTCAAAGCATGAATCGTAACATCCAATCGTTTCACTTTCCTTCCTTTCAAATAAATGTGTTTTATTACACCATGCAACCGTTCTAAGTGCATATTAGTATTAACACCTGCATATTTCCGATGACAGTATGCCGACTGCATGCAGTTCTTTGAATATTTGCCTTTGAAGTAGATGCCGAAATCGTGGGTTTCATGATTCTCACACAGCGAATGCACAATGGAGGGCAACATTTCCTTGAACGCATTTTCATCAGTCTCGGTGAGCAAGGTGTACTCTTGGTCGTAAGTCTCCTTTCTCTTCTTTTCATTTTTGATCGTGGCTTGCAGTTTTTTCTGCCAAGCCCTTATTACGTGCCAGGTGCAAAACAACCAGTAAGTACAGTTACCCATCACAGAACTCTAGGCAATGTAAAACGTTTCAGCCATATCTGACATGATGGTCTTGGCGTTTATAATACATGTTCTTTCCTTGATGCTGCTCAGAAACACTTCTATTCCAGCTATCTTGACGATTGGAAATAAAGAATGCAGCTGGGAACCCTTGCTTCAGGTCATCCAAAACCATCACTGTCGTTAGTTCATAGCCATAGCTGTTGGTTCCGTGAGTTGAATCTATACAGATAGATCCATTCTCACCATACTTCTTTAGAATCTCTTGCTGGCCTTTAGTCATTATCCTATCAGAAAATCGTCTTTATTTATCTCAAGGTATTGAGAGGAAGTTACTCCCTTCGGTTTATATAATATCCCACACGACTCCTCGCCATCAGCTTTTTATTTTTCCACCCAAGCCTCAACACTTGTTCAATCATCTGAGTGAAGCACGTAGTCTCGGTCCAAACAGAACTCCCTTAGGCTAGCTTCACACTTGCGAGGTTTCACGCGGCGCGGTTCAGATTCGGTCGATTTAGCGCGGTCGCCTGATATGTGTGAACCGAGAAACCTCGCCGAACCTCTCCCGTGTACGAACCGAAGAGGCGCCGGATTACGCCGCTCGCCCCCCCCCCCCGAGCCGCGGCGGCATGAAGAGGTTCTTAGAAGGCTCCTACACGGGTCGAGGGTCCACAAAGTCAAGCTAGCGTCCACACTTGCGAGGTTCAGTTTCGGTTCATTCGATGGTCGGTTGGTGCTTCGTCTCCCTGCATTTGTCTTCATTCTCTCTCAACTCCTCGAACAGTGTATAAAATGCACCACACTTCCGTCTTCTTATCAAAATAGGATGGACCCAGTGGGCCCGTCAACCTTTTGGTTTATTATTCTGTGAATAATACACCTATGTATTCGCTCAGCAAAAAATTTTTATAACACCCCCTCAAACTTTTTTCTTTTCCGTTTCAAGGTGCGTAGATTCCAAAAATGCAATGTCCGTCCGCCGTACGCCGTATGCCGTACGCCGTATCACGTGTACAGGCTTCATTTTAGATCTAAAAAAGTCGTTCTTTCGCACACATGCTCCATAGTTGTGCCCCTAGTTGTGCCCCATGCTCCCTAGTTGTGTCCCGAAACTTTTCAGCCCGATCGGAATATACCCAGGGGTGTTATGAGTGAAAATGTGTGTAAAAATAGGTACTTTTTGCGTTTTAGCAACATGTTAGTAAAATGAGCTTTTGAGGTATCGTTTTCCATGTTTTTGTGGACGAGAATACCGAATATGAAGTCGATTTTGACCAGAGTGGAAAATTGACTTCTACCAAATGTTCAGCTCCAGAAATTGATTTTTTATGAGTGAAAAACCTGGGAAATCGTCTGGAATCACCATCAGTTTGTATAATAACACTGGAAAAAGTGTCAACACGTGGATCAAGGCGATTAACTGGCACTACCAATGATCAAAGATAGTTAAAAAAAAGAAAAAAGGAGCATACCTAATTTGTGTTTTAGGGGCCAAAATTAATGGAAACTATCAGAAATAGCTATTTCGATTATTGCGCATGAAAGAAACAATAAATGAACAGTCAAAATTTCTGTAGGTATGTCCAAAAGTCCAAAAGAATAATAAACCCATGTGACAAGGACTGCAACGTTTTTTTTTTATCCTTCTGTAGAGGAACAGCATCGCAATAGCACGTCTTCTGTCCATGGTGAAACTGTAGGTAACTGGTTGATTCTACCGACTGTAAACCTCTTATGAACCTCGGAAGTGTGAACGGGAACTGGGTTTTCGAGGCGGCTGCCGAAACCTCACCGAATCCGCACCGCGCCGGTTGAAACCTCGCAAGTGTGAAGCTAGCCTTACAATGCTCCATAAATCTTGCATAGTGTTGAGATGACTTCGCTCTAGATCTAGATCTTTATTCCCATCAAAACTATGTTGAATTTTATCAAGAATATCATCAAGAGGAACTTTTGCCGATATTTCGGAGGCAAGTTCTCTCTTTTTTGGAGATGGGATAGGCACAAAATGTGTTCTACAAAAATCTGGGAGAACAGCACCGTTATCAAGAAATGTAACTGTGATTCTCGCTGTACAGTGGTTATTAGATTTACACGAACCTTGGGTTTTCAGCTCTCTCTTTCTGTTCTCTTGAGAAACATGGCTGCGAGGAGGGCCAGATCGATTGCATCCATAGTATACACGTGTATTGTTGGGAGACTTCTTACTAACACTAGTCTCAACAAACTTAGTTTAATCCTGGTTTTCGGTGGAGCGTAACCAGGCCTTGAATTCTTCCTTCGAACTGAATGAAAATTCGTCATGAACAACTTCCACTCCGTGCGTACCCTTAATGTGACATTCGAACGCCTGATTACTCGAAAAACGCCCACTGCACATCCCACAAACCATTTTTTGATCATGTAAGGGTTTCTTGGTGCGATAAGGATGAAATTTGTTCAGATGCCTCCTTAGGCTATCTCTGTTCTGTAGGTATTGCCCACAATGTTCACACTTCATATTTAATATTACGAACTTACATAGACACTCCTACAATTTTTCAATATTTATTACTAATTTCACAACACATTACTCAACTCAGGCAGAACTTATGTGCGAACAGACTAGCTTATGATGAACGGCTTAACTTATGAGGTTATGAGATAGGGCGTACAGATAAAAGATAAGCCGAGGAGAAGCTCCTAGCGGAGAAGTGCTGTTTCACCCCTAGCGGAGGTCAGACGAACCCGGCCCAGCTAATGTCCCTAAGGTCGAGTTACCTCTTCACGTAACCTATTCTCAACGATTTATCCACAGCTGGGAGAGCTGAATGGTGGAAATGATTGATCGAAATAGTAGAGCTTTATTGATGCCAATATAGATACAGGTGCCTCTTTGTTGGCTAGAAGGTGATGGGTGGACATATTGTTCTATGGTGAATGGATACACATATAATCCTTACGTGGAATATAAGCCAGACAGAATGAGATGCAGAATATCTTTGGTGGGGAGAGGATAAAGCTCTAAAGGATTCTACTGCACACGCCAGATGAGTTCCAAAATGGGGATTCAGCAAGCCTGGTGTATCAACCACAACTAACAGTATATCATGTATCCACTATGCAGTACAAAGAAAGTTGCTTTTGAATGCTTTAGAAATGTCTCATTTTATACTCACAGCACTCTTTTTTGACAGGTCCTGAAAGTTTTCTAACCAGTAAATGTCACTGGTTTCTGGGCAGGGGTCAACCATAGCAGGCCACCATGGGAACTTGGCTAGTTTGGCCACTACAACAGACCCAAAATGAAACCTAATGTTGATGGCATCCTCATCATCCTCACTGTAGGACGCTGTAACAGCAGAAAAGACAGAAGTCTAGAAAAATGAGAGAGAGAAAATAGAAGACTTGAAACAATACCATGAAAGTGGTTGAAGGAGTGGCCACAATGCCCCTGTAAGCCAGTTGGCGGAGTTACATATTCACACATTCTATTAGGGCCAGGGTGTCCGAGCGGGTTAGAGAGTCCGATCTTTATATCCCCGTTTGGGATAGAGATAAAAGTTCGCTACATCTCTGGTTCGTGTCTCGGCCGGGCACCAATGAAAGCTTCGGAAAGCTGCATGTGCTTATCCGTGACACTCGAGATATATCTTACCCGACCAGCGATTAGCTCTTCACCTCTGATCGAATCATGTGAAGCCTACAGGGACTAAAGGTTGAAATAACAAGACACTGTCTGATAGCTTTCGAGTAGAAAGGTTCCCCCGATATACCCAGTAGCCTTAAATCCTGGATTATATTTGGAAGGGGGAAAAATCATTCTACTTACATATGCCAGGATCCTCGGTATCACACATTTCAAGGTCTTTTCGTAGGTAACTGAAACAGAAAATGTTGTCCAGGTTATCCCCAATAAAATTCCAGTTTCCATACCTCGATAAAGTGCAACAATTTCATCATTTATACGCCATTACTTATACTCAACCTGCTGTTCAGTATCAGAATTGTTTAGTACTAAACGATTTTATCTGAATTGAATGTTTTGGTTTATTATTTTCAGTAATGAACCTTTGGAATCGATCCTTTGATCCCCTCAAAATTTGATGGTTTCCGTTTATTTTTTTTTTTTTCACCAAATGCATGATAATGCATGATTCTACCGTGTACCTCGTTGAGACACTAGTCTCCTGTACATTGATAAATAAATAAATAATCTTTTTTCGGATAAAATACAGCGTGGTTGGTGATATATAGCGTTCAAAACAGAAAACAAAACACTCACTACAATCAACCGAGGAGGGATTAATTGAAAGCTATTTTAAAAGGTACTACACTAGCTGAATTACCCGTGGGTTGCACAGATCTTCCTAGTTGGTTCTATCGTGGGCTCTTTCAAAAACTGGAACTGTAACAAATAAAAAAGAGAAACTGTGAGTGGTAGAGTCATGACAGGATCGATGTAATGATTAGACCATGGAAAAGCCATCACAATGAAGCAATAAAAGATAACAAAATTTACCCGCTAATAAATAATTAATTTGTGTAAACAACGATCAAAACCAACAAGTCATGAATTGAATTGAAATTTTCATCTGCTTCTGATTTGCAAATGGACTGAGATATTTTTATTATGGATACTATAGAGGTTATCTAATAAACTGACAATGTTACATTTAACTACCTGGTGCGATATGCTGAAGCTCGTTACGAAAAATTCCAACAGTACCATACAAAGTGGGTGGGAAAATCGACGGTAGATAGCTGCTGAGAAATTAATTTGGGCTTCTACCACCTAATTTTGCTTGGACTTTTCGCTTCCTTAATGAATAAACCATAAGAACTCCATTTCAGCTTTTAACTGGCTGTCAACTGTATTTTTCCTTTTACCACAGTTTTTATACCCTAATTTAGTAAAATAATTCAGAAAAACTACACTTGGTAGAAGCCCAAGCTAACAGGGTAACAAATTTGAGCCTAGCTGTTTTCCCGTTTTTCACACAAGGGTGTCCTTGTCAGGATCAAGAAAGTGAGAGAACAATCTGGAAGGATGACCTGTAAACTAAAAAGTATAAAGAGTTTGGAGGGGTGTGTTTCTCTCTGGGAGCTGCTCCCATTTCTGGCATTGCTTGTGAATTTGGATGCATTTGCCTAGTGAAGTCAGGATAATAGCTGTGACAGAGGGGAGAGAGTGACGGTGGACCCTCGAGAGTCACCCCTCTATACCAGCGAGATTATCACAGGGTAAGAAGGGACATCGATTAGGCTTCCCCAAACGACCCAGTCTTCACTGGTCCAAAAAAACTACTCGAGAACAGCCAGAACGTCACACTCCTCCCCACATGACATACTTCTGAGTAGCAGAAGTATGAGAGGGAAAAGGGGGAATGAAAAGTAATATGAAGTTCTGGTTCAGGAAACGACATCTTAACAACTTCAAGGTGACTAACCTCCATCGTAATGGTATACCTCATTAATATTTTACTGGTGGAGAACAAAGCTCCTACATCCGAGTATTGGCGGAGAAAACAATTTTGTAAGAGGTTGTCCAGTGAATTGTGCTCATCTGGGCAACCTCTAGGTGATCAACCTCCATCGTTAGGACGGAACAACTACTGGGACTTGGAAATTGGGGCACGGCATTGCTCGCCGTCAAATGAGCTCAATATATTTTAACTATATTGACATTCTAAAGGGGGGAACGGGAGTGCAGAAGCCAATAGATGTATGTATTATCAAAGGGACAGGATGTTTGTAAAAGAATCCTTCCGGAAACCTTTGGGCTTACCCTTCTGGTAAGCTCACAAAAAGTGGATGGAGTATGGTGAATTACTCAGCGCATACTACCAAACCACACTCTGCTACCATGGTACAGAGTGGAGAGAGCCCCCCCCCCCCCCCCCCCCCCCCATCAATACCAGCCAGATTATCACCGGTTAAGAAGGGATATCGATTAGGCTTCCCCAAACGACCCCGTCTTCACCGGACCAAAAAACTACTCGAGAACAGCCACACGTCACAGAGCTGTAGTCCATCCAAAAGTTTTCTTTGGATCTGCTGACTTCTTGCACTGAGAAGGAAGGGAACTAGGCCTGTCAAAATAAAACTGGTTGAAGAAAAATCATTGAAAACTTGAGGGAATTCCTCTTGGTGAACATCACACGTATAGTGAAGATAAAATGAGCAATACATCCAAAATGATTCCCAAACTGGGGTTCCTTACAAAACGTGGAAACCCATTCCAAAGAACACCAGAGTTACTTAAAGACTGTCTACTTCTACTAATACATGAAAAATACACTATTATATCGGTTTCGGTGATCAAACCATCAATACCAGTAACAAATAACAATTGAAGGCACACTGGAAAGAGGTGACTTTATAAAATAGAAAGGTGGTCGATTGGTGGTCAGTAACAAACAAGTAACATCAGTTATTGTTTGTTACTCACACACATAGCACATAACCCGATGGGCAACGGGGGTTTGAACCTCCGAAGACGTTCGGCCGTCAGGTCGGCCTCTTCCAGTCAGAACATGATTACCCTGAGCAGCGGATCACTCGGCTCTGCGCGACGCCGTGTGAACTGCAGGACACATGAACATGGACATTTTGAACGCACGTTGTGGCCTTCGGATTGCATCCAGGCCACGCCTGTCTGAGGGTCTTTTGTAGGACCCACCCATTTATCCGGGTAGTGGAAATATACAACCTTTAAATAACTCAGTTTTTCTTTGGGTTCCTTCCCCGCAGCACTAAGGCTGAACACATTTCACCTGGTACAGAAAATGTTAAGGAATCGGATGTTACACTATGCAATAAATGTAAGGAGCAGAACTAGAGTGGACTGGGGATCTTGAACCCAAGCCACGAAGCGCCAGGCTTCTTCCAAAAGCGCTCGCTATAAAAAAAATTAACTTTACTCTCCCTCAACCTAACCTAAATCTATAAATTTTACTGCATCGGGCCAACCGTAATTTTTGTGTATGCGCAAACATGAAATTCTAGTAAGCCCCTAAAGTTCACGAAAAACTACATTAGCAGGAATACACCCAAATTCTGATGGGATGTAGGGACTGGATTGTCCGCACATGGCCAATGCAGTTAGTTCAACATATTATACAGCTTGCGATAGAACATTTATTCTGTTTTGCGCAAAACAAAAAAATGTAAAAAATAAGGTAATGAGTGAACCATGTAAAATAACTATTTCAATTACTGCGCATGAAAGAAACAATACATGAACAGCCAATATTTTTGTAGATATGTCCGATAGAATAATAAACCCATGTGACAAGGATTTTGCAGCGCTTTTCACTTTCCGAAGTTGGGCAATTTTGTAGGCAATAATAGAAGCAAGGGCTTGCCGTGATTCCATTCCAGGACAAAATTAAATTTACAACTTTTCACACACCTACACTCATCGCATGGACTCTCAAATAGAAATCTCGAGACTTTCTCTCGAGATTTTGTCACAAGTGGACACTTAGCTTTAGGGACACTCTCATGGTAGTCTCCAGTCTTCTGTCAGGTTTAGAAGAGCTGAGACCATGTGTTGAGATCACGCTAGTTTTTAATTTAGAATTTGCTCAGTAATAGGTTTTCCTACTTCTTCATAGGTATAATCAATAGTTTAAAAATCCAATATTGAAGAGATAGTTACTCGAATATGCCTACCTGAAGACAGAAAACGAAGTGTGACCATTAATCTGTCATGAACATCATGTAATTTTGACAATCTGGTGTTTTATTACATTGAAAAGTAGTTCAAATTACACTGCAGATATCCAAATAAAATTCCTGAACTGTTGTGCATCTTCCAACTGTAACTCATTTACGAGTATTGAACCTATTCACTAAGCAAAAGAGAAATCTATTTTTGCAACAACTCGCTCTTTTGGCGAAAGAGATTTTTATAATATCCATGACTGGATAATTCATTAACTTCTAAAAGAGACAGTTGGCGGCCATTTTATCATTGTCTATCTCTCTCAGAAGAGACACCCAATTACGTGTATTTTCTTGAAAGAGATAGTTTCTTTCTCATTTCTCGTTTGTTTTATAGTGATATCCTTTGTTTATCCGCTATCAAGTATTTTGATCATGCATCGTTCACTCTGACCGTGTATGTTTTTCGTCTCATAAAGTTGACTGCTCATTAAAAATATAGGTATAGTTATTATCGATTCATGAGTGAAAACGTCTAAGTACGGGTTGAGGTAGGTGACAGGAGCTATTCAGTAAAATAGAGAGGGAGACTATCCCAGGAGATTTTCAAAATAGTAAGCTCTTTTCACTATCTTTTTTAGTAAATAGGCCGCCAGGCTCAAATTCATTTCGTCGATCCACCTTTTTCCAACACTCCTTTTCTTCAACTTCCCATTTCTTCGCAATTTTATATGCAACAAGAAAAGCTAGGGCCTGTCGCGAAACCATTTGGAGAAAAAATATAAAAAATTAAAAACTTGTCAGTCACACACTGACAGCGAGTTGGCTCTCAGATCGACACAACATTGAAATAGTCACGAGACTGCAGTCTCACTCAACTGTCTCGACAGTGTAAGTGATCTCAAATGGAGAACACCCTGATACCAATCTTGGGACTGTCCCTCAACATTTTCTCTCAAGTGGAAATAGCATGGGCGTTTCTCGCGGAAATATTGACCTTTATAATTATTGACCTTTATAAGTAATGCCCACCCTGCTGGAGTTTGTGGAGTACTGGCAGCCTTTTTTGAGAGCTCCCAGCCACAACCCGGGAGAGTCAGAGGTGCCCCAGCCTCCACCAGGGATTCCTTGCACCACGTAATGTGTAACCCGGTGTTGGAGGACCAGGCTTACCCTTACCCACCACTACCTATGGCTCAGTCACTTTGAAAGACTGGGTCTCAAAGGATTACCTTGCTATATGACGGTCACTTTTGCCTTTCTTCACCCCCACACATTTTCTGAGCGATTTAGCGGATAAAACGAACATTCAGACATTTTATTAAAGCTGTACTACACTAATAGTAGTGGTGCCTATACAAAAGTCATAGTTTTGGATAGGCACCTATTAATAAGCCTTTTTTAACGAAAATAATTAACAAAACAACTTGTTTAAAACAACTAAGTATAGGTACCTGATAACTTCGAAAATTAGTGATCAAAAAAGAAAATGATGGATTCCTTTTTTCGACACCTCAAATTAGGTAGAATATTAAATGTTCACAAAAAAAGTTTCCTGAATTAATTAACAAAGGAAACACGATGAAACCTTCTTGTATTTTTGTTACAAATTCACTAGTGCTGATGAAGCTCAAACCCATTTTGACAGAAACGATGTATTTTGGTATTGAAACAACCCTACACCAATTTTTTATAAATTTAAATGTTTCACTGAATGGATAAAAGGACAAAAAGAGAAATCAAAAAATGGTTTACAGCTCTCCTACGTGGAAGGTGTAAGAGAATGTTGACCGGCGTGCATGCATTTGGAGGAATTTCACTGGCGATCCAGAACTACCTAGGCCGCTTTGCAACTTCAGTGGTCCTAGAAGAGTGAAAGAGTCATTCAACTTTGAGCATGTTTTTGACGCTTCATTCAAGTTTGAGTAGGTATAGTTTTTGAGAGAGAACGCGTCTTTTGGAACGTTCTGGTCATTGCATACAGTGAAAGAAGGCGGGATGGACATGATGCCACCTTTAACTCATTTTCGAAAATGGATTATAGGCCCCTTTGGAATGGGACGCCTCATTTGGGGGATTTACTCGTGGATTTGGAGAGATTTTTTGCTGAAACGGGTTGGCTCTGCCAACTTGGCAGCACTGACTAGGTCCGAGCATTGTAGAGATTGCAGGAATTTAGAACGAAATAACATTTTTAATTACTTTAGGTACCAAAAGAATTGGTGTAACCCTCACTTAGGCAGGTAGTAGTTATTTCACTGCTCCCCACACACCCCTCCATATTCGAGTTCAGAGAACCTAGTCAAACAATTATGGCATGCCGCACGCTAGCGTGAGTTGCTAAAGCGTTCCAAGGCTCTTGGGGAGGGCTAACCCTAAAATCTGTTCACATTTCAAGTTGCCTGGCAGGCTGGTACTCGGATGATTCTTTCAGCATTGGCAAGCGGAATTTCTGGTTATATACTCATGGCATTCCAAGAAGTTCTATCCAACCGAATTTAAATGAAATTCCGTAGTTAAAACATAACTTTACACTACAAGCGAGGTTAATCGAGCCTCATAATATTCGAGGCATACCTTCAGTTCGATGGCCGTCCAACAAGCGGGAACCGGTGGCGTTGCAAGCCCTATCCCCAGCCATCTCCGATAAATAGCAACAATAAAGCATGATTCACGTAAGCAGGTACTTAAACCGGAAGGTTTAACGCTAATAGGGCTGCAGGGAGCCTTCAGAATTGTACCTATTCTAAGGAAGCACCTACGTAGCATTATAATTTCCAGATATATTGAAAATTTCTGAGCTTAACGGTCCGCCCGATGTTCATAAATTGAACCTATTTCAAATTAAAAAATCTACCCATTTCCGCAAATAAGACAACTACCATTCAGCAACTGCCCTTACATCGACAAGTTGTGTCAATACTACCCGCACGAAAGTAGAAAATCCTTCAAGCTAAGAAGGAAAATCCTATGTTGCTGAAGGGACAAAAAAAATAAAATGCCGCACTTCGACAGAACTGAACAGAACGCCAATTCATTTGAGTCAAGCAAACTGAGTGGGGGAAAAAGATCTCTGTCATAAAGCTAAGCACCCACCTATCTTTTGACGTAGATCAGCGACCGCTTCGACGGCCACAAGCACCGACAGCGAGGCGATGATACCACCAGTACAGCTCACAAGTTACAACTGCCAAGAATCAAGAATCAAGAAACCAAGCAAAACTCAAGCGTCAAGCCTCAAGCTAATTCAAACAACAAAAATAATGCTGGACGTTCGGGTTCGGGCCTTCGGAGTGGAGTCTGGAGTGGCAAATTCTCGGCTTATTTGTCCTCTTTTAATGTCGGACATAGGTAGCGTGTTCTAGTGCAGTTCTTCTTGTTCTTTATCTGACTTGGCCTCGGCCATGCTAATCACAATTTTTTATTGTGGTTGAGGTTAAAATTAATTACACAATTTAAAGTAGAATAAAAGCAAAACAGAAAAAAAATCAGAAAGAGTACAAAAAAAATTGATTTCAATTTACAGTATATAAAGAAAATGATTATTATAATGTAAATAAAGTAATGGAAGAACGTGAATGTAACTTGTGTTTACATGATTACGATTTTGCTATAGCGTTTTAGAAGAAGGTAAGTTATGAAAGGAGAGGAAGAGAAAATTGATAGAAAGGAAGTCCAAAGGGAGAAGAAAAGTGAAAAGGAGAAGCTGATTCCTGGCTGTGGAGAAACTTGGTTGCGTGGGTCCTGAAGGACCCAAGAGTGGGGAGCCCTCAGTGGTAGGTACCTAATGCCACAGTTTGCCCCCAGCCACACAAAAACTAAGTTTAGATCTTTGGCAAGTCGCTCTGATGAGACGCACAGAACAAAGACGTGAAGATGGACCATAAGAAACTAAGTTCTTCAAGGTCTACGTCCCCGCCGTGTGACCCGGGCACACCTTGAGTGGAGGGTGGTGGTGGTCCCTTCAGGTTTTCCTGGGGTACCCCACTTAAAGCTTTGGCGGAGGCAAATGACCCTCTGGTGGAAGGGGGGGGGGGGGGACTCAGGCCAATGGGTTCCCCGTCCCTCCTCTCCGTTTCTCCTCACTATGTCTGACAGGAACGACTGGCCTCATAGCCCCTGCCGGCCCATTGGTACGCAGGGTTCTCGCGGAGATGTTCAGAGGCACCCCAGGAAGGGGCGTTGGCCTTCCTCTCCTTCTTCTCCCTTCCCCTCATCCTTATCCTCTGTCCAAGTAGCTGCCCATCAGTGTGCCCATTGTGACCGTGCGTTTGGATCCAAGTCTGGCCGCGGGCTCTACGTCAGATGGAAGCATCCAATAGGGGCCAACGCAGCTATAGATATAGAGTGTGAGAGGCCTAGGAATGCTTCCGAGGATTTACGGCAAGTGGCCTCTTGCGTAGGTGCTCCGCCATAAGGTCCATATGCCTGAGGCCCCACTATAGGCAGCTCATCCAGGAAGCTGTCCTCCCCCGCATCTCCCGTTGCTGACGTGGAGCAGCAGTCCGCCATCCAGCAATCCTCTGATCTTCTTGGTAGTTCGAAAATCGAGATAGAGAGGCTCGGGGAGCAGGCAAGCAGGACTGATGGCTATGAGATCGCCTACCTGCAGGGTCTGGCGAGGCGGGCTGTTGAGGGGATTCCAGGCTTGGAAGACAAAGTCGCTGCCTATGTAGGCTGTATTTTCCCACGGGTTGAGGAGGGGACCGTGGCACGGCAACATAGGAGAGTTCCTCCAGCACCAGTGCCGTGTGGAGGTGGCAGAGCAGCCAAGGGAGCTAGGAGGCGGGAGTACCAGCGGGTTCAGAGGTTGTGGAGGAAGTATCCTGGCCGGTTAGCCAAGGAGGTACTGGAGGGTACTGGGGCAGATGAAGTAATGCCCACCCTGCTGGAGTTTGTGGAGTACTGGCAGCCTTTTTTGAGAGCTCCCAGCCACAACCCGGGAGAGTCAGAGGTGCCCCAGCCTCCACCAGGGATTCCTTGCACCACGTAATGTGTAACCCGGTGTTGGAGGACCAGGCTTACCCTTACCCACCACTACCTATGGCTCAGTCACTTTGAAAGACTGGGTCTCAAAGGATTACCTTGCTATATGACGGTCACTTTTGCCTTTCTTCGCCCCCACACATTTTCTGAGCGATTTAGCGGATAAAACGAACATTCAGACATTTTATTAAAGCTGTACTACACTAATAGTAGTGGTGCCTATACAAAAGTCATAGTTTTGGATAGGCACCTATTAATTTTACTCCCATTACCATTTCCCACATCCATATATATTCTTCATCAAAACAGTCCCTCCGTCGTGAATCACCATGCCACATAACGTCAGGTGAATTACTATTGATTTTAGCAATTTTTAACCCCCCAAACATCCAAATTTGACCCATATTCTATACGAAAAACCACAGAAATGACATTTTTCTGACTTTACCCACCATTCCACACCACTTTCAGTAATTTTATACAATTATTGCTGGTAATTTTAGCCGTTTTTACCGATTTTAGACCCCCTAAAAACTCATATTTGTCCCACTCAGAATTTCTGAAAATTGCTCATTTTCGAACTCGTCTTTTTGTTTGACAATCCGAACGTTCTGGCGAAATTTGGAATTTTTGTCATGTACCATGAGTTTTTATCGTCTGGAGTAAACAAATTGAGAGCATCCTGAATTCATCCCGATTTTTAAAAAAAATTCTTGAAAAATTCATGTAAAAATGTTGGACCCATTGCAATAGCTTCATTTTCTTTGAAAATTCGATAAAAGGAGAGGGCTTCATATGAATGTCTTCACACTTACTCTGAACACCTCTGACACACCTGACTGATACACCTGAGGTTGGCCATTCCCACCCCCACCCCCAACCCACTACAAGCTGTATGCTCTTTCCGAAGATTTTAAGGCCGAAAGTGCCCGAAGGCGAATGAGTGTCGGGAAGAGCTTGATCCCGGAGGTGAGGGGGCAATGCACACGAATGGTACCATCTACTGGTGTAGTACGGGGTAAAGAGGGTGTCTCTCGGCAATTTCCTAAAGCGTGTGGCATTCAGCAGGGGTATCAGCTCAGCCCGCAGCTATAGATAGGTACCTAACTTGTTTGAAGCGTTGCCTTATGGGGTGAAGGCTGGTGAGAGCTGTCATTTGAGCTCTGATGTATGCTGACGATGTCGTAATTCTGAGTCACCTGCTGACCTAAGACACAACGTTGTGGGACTGTAGGAGTAAGTACCTATTGTGCCGCGTGGGAGACCATTAACCAACCTGGCAAAATCTGGGGTTTTAATAATAATAATAATAATAATAATAATAATAATAATTTATTGACGAGTCCCACCTCGCATGCCAAAATCGGATTTAAAGTGTTACAGTTTTTAGGTAAATAATAAAAAGGCCTGAGGGATATTAAAAATAAAGATTAAAAATACAGGAAATTATATAAAACAGTGTGCATATTAGAATAAACAGGATGATAGAAAAGAAGAGGAAGAGAAGAGAAGAAAGAAGAAGATAGACAGAGAGGGGAGGGTGGAGGAAAGATACCAGAGAAGGAGAGGATTCTATCGCTCCATTAGGAAGTGGCGCTCAACGGCACCCCTGAACGCACCAAGAGGTGCAACGAATCATCACAGGGAGGGGATTCCACAATGTCGCTTCTGCAATTAAGACCGACTTGTTCATGGCCATGCTGGAGTACCGAGTGATGGCAATATTGTTGGCATGAGATGGCCCAGGAAGAAACATAATAATATCATTGATAAAGTAGGGTCGACAGCCGTTAGTAGCAAGAAAAATTATGTGGAGGGATTGAATATTGAGGTATATTTGACCTACCCAGGACCACCCATTATGGAGGTCATAAGGGAAGAGTCAGAAAATGGTATGTATGTGGTAAAGGGGGGGGGGGGGGGGTAGTAAGTCCAAGGTTGTCTGACTAAAATGCACATTCACTCAAATTACGTTAGCGCTACAAACACTTCAATTTTACTTGAATTTGAGTGTTTTTGAAAATCGCTCAATCTTCGAATTCATCTTTCCTTTTGAAATTAAAACATTTTGGCGAAATATGAAATATCTATAGCTTTTTTCGCAGTGGCTTTTCCTGAGAGTCAACTGAATCCTAGAAAGCCGTAAGATCCATGATGGTTCAATCAGGGTTTGATCGAGAAGGCGTTTGGACAGACACAGTTCTGGACTCAATACTGAAAGGTTCTATCCCTTCACTTTCACACACTGGTCCAGGTTTGTGTCCAAAAATAAACCACAGAAAACTGGCCTTGGATAGTCAGGAAAACACTGGGAACAGCCCGTCTATGAATACGTTACAGCCAAAAAAATTGTCTGCGAATCACTGCAACCGGCCCAACACCTTTCTGAAGGTCAGATCATGTCAGATGGTCACTGGGAATGAACCTATGGTCGTAGCCAAGGTCCGTCTGGAATGGCACACACTTGCTTTCTGAAAATGAGGGATAGAACAAACTGTCCTGGATAGAGTCCAGAACTGTGTCTGTCGGAAGGTGCACTGATGATTCCGAACCGATAACCTGAAACATGGTAATGGTAACGTTCCACATAAACTGAAGGTAGAAGCATCAAGTGCGCATGTGCAGGATCAACAGTCCTTTAAAAAAATCCGGGAATGGTAGAACTAGTCCCAAACGAGGTCCTGGACTGTCTGTCCCAACAGCCAACTCTCAATCCAGGGCCAGTTCTGGCGCTGTCCAATGCAGAAAAACTCTGCAAAGTCCTTGTCACATGGGTTTATTATTCTACTGGACATACCTACAGAAATGTTGTCTGTTCATTTGTTGTGCAATAATTGAAATAGCTACCTATTTCCGGTGGTTTCCACCAATTTTGCCCCTCAAAACTTGAATTAGGTATACCTACGCTATTTTTTTTTTTCAAATTATCTTTGATCATTGGTGGTGCCATTTAATCGTCTTGATCCACGTGTTGACACTTTTCCTAGTGTTATTCTACAAATTGATGGTGATTTCAGACGATTTCGCAGGTTTTTGACTCACAAAAAATCAATTTAGGGAGCTGAACATGTGGTACAACCTCAATTTTCAACTCCTTGGTCAAAATCGACTTCATATTCGGTCTTCTCGTCCCCAAAAACATGAAAAACGATACCTCAAAAGCTCATTTTACTAACATATTACTAAAACACAGACGCTGCAAAGTCCTCGTCACATGGGTTTATTATTCTGTTGGACATACCTACAGAAATGTGTGCTGTTCATTTATTGTTTCTTTCATGTGAAATAATTGAAATAGCTATTTGTGATGGTTTCCACCAATTTTGGCCCCCAAAACACAAATTAGGTAGGTACTACGCTCCTTTTATTATTATTTTTTTTTTCAAATTATCTTTGATCATTGGTACATTTAATCGTCTTGATCCACGTGTCGACACTTTTTCTAGTGTTATTATACAAACTGATGGTGATTTCAGACGATTTTCCAGGTTTTGCCTCATAAAAAATCAATTTTGGCAGCTGAACCATTGATAGAACCTCAATTTTTCACTCTTTGATCAAAATCGACTTCATATTCGGCCTTCTCGTCCCCAAAAACATGGAAAAAGATACCTCAACAGCTCATGTTACTAACATATTACTAAAACACAAAAAGTACTAATTTTTATACACATTTTCACTCATAACTCCCCTGGGTATATTCCGATCGGGCTGAAAAGTTTCGGGACACAACTAGGGCCCAAATGGAGCATGCGTGCGAAAGAACGAATTTTTTTAAACCGAAAATGCAGTAGATATGCATGATACGGCGGACGGACATTGCATTTTCGGAATCTACGCACCTTGAAACGGAAAAGAAAAAATTTTGAGGGGGTGTTATAAAAATTTTTTGCTGAGCGAATACATAGGTGTATTATTCACAGAATAATAAACCAAAAGGGGCGTGGCTTGGATAGAATGGTCTGGTACGGTCCAGGACTATCTGCCTGGTCTGAATGAACCTTATGTTACTAATAAGTTATAGTAATAACTGCGTTATACACACGCGCGCACATGCATGCGCAGACTTGGGAGCACTTGATCCTGGATTGTGCGGTTCTGGAGGCGGGTCGCTCTCGACTAATGCGTAGGGTGATGATGGCGGGATTTAGCTGGCCTCTCGCGTTTGAAGTTTATTTGGGAGTTTAATGAACAATAATTTTGTAATTTTATTAACAATATTGACTTTAATTTATTTGGTTAAACATTTTAAAAGCTATGGAAGTGTGATTGATTTTGTTGATTGAGTTCTTTTTGTTTTAATTGATTGATGAGTTATTTTGTGAAATGCATGTAGTCAGAATATGGGAGCATGCAGAACTAAACTCTTCCTGCATAGGGGCACTATGCAGGGAAACCTTGGAAAAAAACACACACATAAAAATTATCTATATTATACATTTTTGTTAATCTAGCAATGATTCAGAACGCTCTGAAGCGAAAAAAGTTCAAGTCTGTAATAAAAATTTGGATCCAATGTTATTGATACTCAATGGTTAGTTTCCTGTTAGCTAAGTAGTTAGGATATAACTATACTACTCTGGTGTATTTAGCTCCTTGGAGTATTTAAAAAAAAAAATTAAATGTTATTGATACTCAAAGGTTAGTTTCCTATTACATAGGTGGTAGGATATCAATCAGTACGTGTTCCCCATTAGGTTCGTCCCCATCAGGTCACACTCTTCAGTGCCACAATAATTGACCTGTGAGAGGTAAAGAGCGGGAAATTTGTAAATAAGCGGGAGCCGAACGAACCCGGAAACTTCCGAACCGACGTGCTGCGGCCAATCGGAATGAGCCGTAACCATTTCCCAGCTCCAAGCAGCAAAGTCTCGTATCCTCTGTCCTCTGTCGTATTCGCCATTAAACTATCAACAACGTAGCAGGGAAGTGGTGGCTGCTGATCGCGTACGATTTTTGAAGTTCCCATCGGGTGTGCAGGTTTAGGAAACATCTCATTGCTCAGCCGGGGACTCGGTTTCGTCCAGGTAAGCGAGTTTTGATCAGATTGCTCCTATAATATTTCCGAAAATGCTGGTTTTTGTCCCGTTTTCGCACCCAAACTCCTGTCCACGAGACGTAGGGCGCATGCGCCAATTACTAGCCAAGGGCCCCCATGCATTTCACAACTTCGGGACCCTTTTGGGCTTCCCTCCACTTTATGAACTAGGACGCGTGTGTTGAATGGTGATGATCTTACTTCGATCGAATATCTATTTTGCCTTGCCTTATCGAGACCCCAAACCCTTATTCGTCTTCGTGTTTACTTTATGGCTTGAAATCTGCGTGTAAAAGTTAGTCTACCCATTCTTTTGTGGTAGGTACCTATCAACTTTCATCTCTGTCCCTGATGAAGTGTCAAAGAACTGCGCAGTTCGAAACAACTGATAGGTATGCTATCACTCCCTTTCCCCTTTCCCCCTCGTACGGGGTTCTGGACACTGAACTGGTACCTTATCTAGGTACTAGGTGCCAGTTCAGTGTCCACCTGCATTGATTAATTACCTACCTGCCTTGGTTCTCGTTCTTGTAACTAACGAAAAATAGGAGCATTAGGCCCATCGCCTGTACCTTTTTTTAATCTTTGAAATATTGAAAATAGGTATAGAAATAACTAACCTTCCTAAAATTACCTACCTATCAGTTTCAAAATCAAACATTTTACTTGATTGTTTTAGCCACCAATCCCAACGGGTCCCAGTTTGAATGATTGTTTTATGCATGTTTGTAGGCATTTATTTATTATTTATGTAATGTAGGTATGTTTTATGATATTATCCAGGTACCTAGGTAGATACAGATAAATATATATACCTACCTATCTTGTTTTGGGTATGTAGGTACTTAACTGAAATTTAAAAAAATCCAAATTTCAACGAAATATTAGCTATTAGGTAGAATTACATAGGTAGTACAAAGACATTAGGATAGGTTGGTAATTCCGGTTTCTTTAGTACAGAAGAAAGCATGATTTCGAAGACCTGCCATTTTTTATTAATTAAAAAAAGTCAAATTCAAGTTTTTGATCAAGATCAGACTTTTTTCCCATCTCCAAAAATACCAGACCCACATATGAAATCATACGTTCCAAAAGAAGTTTAAAAAATTTGAAAAAAGAAAGAAAAATTATCATTTTGATGGCAGAAGTTACCTGCTATTTCTTCAAACAAAGCCTTGCAAACCCTGAGGGGGTAACTCTATCAACAATTATTTTTGATCTTCAGGGGACAACTACAACCTTAACGGTCGATCAGAAACTAATGGGTAAGAACAACAACTGTAGCAATGTTAGAATATATACATAATACACGGTGTACAACGAACCATTATTTTGATTAATTGTGCTGGTGACTCACGCGCGGGTCTCGACCTTGCGGGTTCCACTTTGAAGAGAGTTTTGTTTTCTTGTGTAGGTATTTTGACAAAGTTGTGTACGTACTTACTCACGCACAAATAAAAATTATTATTTTTTCGAAGAACGTGGTCTTAACATTAGGTAGGTATAGTTCACATCATAGTATTTCATCACAGGTACATTTGTTTGATGTATTTTATTTATTTTTTCACCGTGGGAATAAAGAAGATCGATTTGAAAAATACGGAAAACTTCTAGAAGGCCAAAAAGCACTCCCAAGCTCTACCAAGCTAACTAAATTTTGCTTGAGACAAGCCACCTCCCCCCAGGGTGGTCCATCTGAGAGATTAGCAAAATGTTGTATAATGTTATGCTCTGGGGATGAGAAATGGTACCTAGGTACGTGTAAGTATAAAAACCTAAAGCCTCGAGAAGAAATAATCGTTTTATAATTGAAAATGTTGTTTTTGTACAAGTGAAATGGATAATTAAATGTATAGAATTGTTCATAAATATGTTTATGTCTGCAACACGCATAAAATTTATGTGTGTTTAATATATTTAATATATTGAAGATCCATCGATTTTTGAAATAGGGCTGAGAATTTGGTCGGCTCTAGCACAAACGTGAAATAAAATACTTGCCGCGCGCACAGGTTCTTGTCATCCGGAAATCTCTGGTTGTTTGGTTACAATCAACTGATCATTACGAATTTCACGGGGGTTATTCAATCGGATTGTTGAGTGGTCCCATATAATGATCACTTTAATGTTCCCATCGTCAGATCGGCCTTCGTCTTCACAAGCGCCAATGATACCCATTGAAACGCAGCTTCGTTTTTATGGATGAACTTTCTGTAGCTACTGAACCTGTGCAGTCGGAAGCAACACCTTGTTCAGAATGATAAAAAGTGGCGGAATGCGTCGTTGACTATTTTATTGATGTAAATATTGAATTTTGAAAAGTATGATGTGTACCAACTTAGTAGGGTTTGGCAGATTCTAGGGGCTGAGCCGGGGTATTCATGTAACCTTATATGTTGTAAATTATGTACAGCCACGTGGTTTCCTTGTTATTATGTACATGAGCGCATGCCTCCCAGCTGCGCGGGCTTTGTTGACTAGTTAGGTATATAATAGGTTCACTAGTTAGGTAGTAGCGGAAGCCTTTACTTTCGAGAGGGAACAGTTGTTGCCCTTCAAAATCAAAATTTCCACTTGCAGTTTTGGTTTCATACCATTCTGTACAATTCGATTCCGTGTCTGTCCTTCTGTTGGCCATTGTGACAGCAAATCTTGCCACGCGTATTTGAACTGTACGAACAATGAGGAGTACTTCTGTTTATTTTACTTCCCCATTTTGGTTTATTATTTTCAGTAATGAACCTTCGGGATTCGACCATGACGAACCCCCCCCCCCCCCCCTTTCAAAATTTCATGGTTTACGTTTCAAGGGACGTAATACGAATATCGAATTTAAAAAAATTCCGTCCGTCCGCCGTACGCGGCTTTTCGTTTATTATTCTGTGAATAATACACCTATGTATTCGCTCAGCAAAAAATTTTTATAACACTCCCTCAAAATTTTTTCTTTTCCGTTTCAAGGTGCGTAGATTCCAAAAATGCAATGTCCGTCCGCCCTATCACGTGTACAGGCTTCATTTTTGGTCTAAAAAAATCGTTCTTTCGCACACATGCTCCATTTGGGCCCTAGTTGTGTCCCGAAACTTTTCAGCCCGATCGGAATATACCCAGGGGTGTTATGAGTGAAAATGTGTATAAAATAGGTACTTTTTGCGTTTTAGCAACATGTTGGTAACATGAGCTTTTAAGGTATCGTTTTTCATGTTTTTGGGGACGAGAAGACCGAATATGAAGTCGATTTTGACCAAAGAATAGAAAATTGAGGTTCTACCAGATGTTAAGCTCCCGAAATCCCAGACAGTATGTCAGCGCGTGGATCAAGACGATCAACTATTCGTCGTAGGAGAGTGTGTAGTTCTTAAAAACCTTAGAATTCTTCTTGTTCCAATCAGAAATATTAACATTAGTCATGGGTATTCCTCATTGGTTGAAATTTGAATTAGTGGCCTCATAAGCTGACTGCAACATTCGTCTGCGCGTAGAAGGAAAAGCTAAAATGTATGGTTACCCTTTTATTTTCTGCGGTTTTCACCTAATAACGGACCTTGAAAACGGATTATGATGAAGATTTGGCAGAGTCTTCTGTAATGCCCTATTATATTCGGTTATTTTCTCATATACCCGAAGTTTTTTCTGTATTTTCTTGTTAATTTGGCATCTGCATAAATATATTATCCAATAAACAGCGAACAAATGTAAAAACCGCTATGTAAGTAATCCAAAGGACCCAATGAGTTCAGGCGCCGTACCCTTCATTCTCAAACCTACGTGCCATTACATCAGGCGGCGCAGCACGTATAGTCATGACGAGTCCTTGAAACCAATGAGCTCATCCAGTAAGCACCATCTTGTTCGAGCTGCAACATAATTAATTAGTAATCACAGAAGTGAGTCGAAAAATGAACCCCTCTTTCACTTCACATCGTTTATTTCTAGCCCCATTTTGTCCTTTCGAAATCAAATTAACTTGAAATGGTTCAATTTCAAATTGAAAAGGTTTAATTTTTAATTTGGCATTTTATAATATAATGAGGTATTTTAAAATTTTGGTTAATTATTTTCAATAATGAACCTTTGGAATCGAGCATGAAAAGAAAAAGAAAAAAAATACTCCCCCCCCCCCCTCAAAATTTGATGGTTTCCGTTTCAAGGTATGTAGAATCCGAAAATGCAATAAAAACATTTCTGTTCGCCCTACTGAGCACTTTTCTTGGTTAATGAACCAAAGTTGATGAAATTCGGTTTATAGGTCCCATTTGGGGCCTAGTTGGTCCTCGGAGCTCGGCGTTAATGTGAGTCGTCCCTAAGGGGTGAAAAACAGGGGTTGAAGTCTCCAGGACGCCGTGATATTATTTCATTTGAAAAATAATGGCTCTTATGGAGTTTGTTGATAGGTAGTGAAACTTGAACAAGCGTTGAAGTATTATTGATGGGTAAATTATTGTACAATGGTAAATTATTACACAACGGTTCATTATACCATCGACGTAGAAGGGGCTGGAGTTTGTTGGTAGGTACTTTTGCAACTTTTTTCACTCGACATCAACAATTTCCCTTCAGAACTCTATTATTTACGTTTATTTTTGCCATTTTAGGCACTATTATTTGTCATCAGCAGAATTATTTTAGCAACATTTAATTCGTGATTTAGGTAGGTACCTAATAACGAGTACTGGGTTAGGTACTAACCTACGGAGGATCTGCGATCTACATAATATGTATAGAATAGTTCATATTATATAGACGGGTTATCTATACATAGAGCTGTGATCTGTAACAGAAGGGTATTCTGTACAAAATAATCCGTTGTGCAGGGATTTGCAGCGTTTTTTAATTTGTCGGCAAAAAGCAAGTTGGCGGAAAAAACGCTGCGAAGTCCTTGTCACTTGGGTTTATTATTCTATTGGGCGTACCTACAGAAATGTTGTTGTTGTTCAATTATTGTTTCTTTCATGTGAATTAATTGAAATAGTTATTTTAGATGCTTTCCACCAATTTTGGCCCTCAAAAACACGACCTTGGCTCCGGTTTTTTTTTTTTTTTTACAGATTATCTTTGAACATTGATAGTGCCAATTAATTGTAGTTGGTTAATTAATTGTTGTTGTTAATTCCAGTGTTATTATACAAATTTATGGTGATTTCAGACAATTTCCCAGGTTTCTGACTCATAAAAAAAGAATTTCGGGAGCTTAACCTTTGTTGCAACCTCTTCACTCTGGTCAAAATCAACTTCATATTGGCCTTCTCGCCCTAAAATAGCATGGAAAACGATACATCACAAACTCGTGTTCACTAAAACCCTCGAAAACCCCTATTTTTCTCCCATACGCCCCTGGGGGTATTCCGATCGGGCTGCCGAGCTTAGGACCCAAATGGGGACCCAAACTGTCTGCGGAAGAACGACAATTTAACGTAAATTTAAGGTTGAAATTTCGTTGTTCCACTCATTGGTCAAAATCGACTTCAAATTCGGCCTTCTCGTCCTAAAAAACATGGAAAACGGTACCTCAAATCCTCATGTTACTAAAACACAAAGTACCTATTTTATACCCATTTTCACTCATAACACCCTTGGGTATATTCCGATCGGGCTGCAAAATTTCGGGACACAACTAGGACCCAAATGGAGCATGTGTGCGAAAGAGCGAATTTTTTAGACCAAAAATGAACCCGGTATGCATGATACGGCGGATAGCGGACGGACATCGCATTTTCTGGATCTACGCACCTTGAAACGTAAAAGAAAAAATTTTGAGGGGGTGTTACAAAAATTTTTTACTGAGCGAATGCACAGGTGTATTCACAGAATAATAAACCAAAAGCTATATACAGGTTCTTCAGATCGGATGTCAATAATTGAAGGTCATATTGTAGTACATTTCAGCGCCAGTCACGATTATTCCATATGTTATGGGTGGCTGAATGGACGTTTCCACTTTTTTGGGCGAAAAACACCTAATACAAAGTCAAGTCGAAAAAACCTCGGAATAAATATTCTAGGAATTCCAGTTCTGCGTCGAATGAGACGAAACTGACCCTCAGGTAATGTTTTAAATTTGGAATTCATAGATTTTCGAGGGAAAGATTTGCAATACCTAGATACTCCTGATCGTCAGAATTCTGTTTCAGGAATTATTGATGTTAACCTTCCATAAAAAACCTACAAATTAGGTGTGTGTGAATTTTTCGCCGTGGAAAATTATGAATTCCAAATTCGTCATGAAACATTGAAATTTATTAAAAATTGTAACAACACACCTTGAGGGCTCAGATTGTTCTCATTCGACGCAGAATTATATTTCTTACAACAATTATTTGACATATGAAATAATGAAAGTGTGCCAAGGTTCGGCACACAGCTTCCTCGTAACCATTACGCTTGATCTCCATGACCGTTTTACTGTATAAACTGTATAGGTAACATTCAAATCTGTCGTTGACATCAGTTCAGTGTTATAATTGATGGAGTGTCCACTGTGGCACGCGCAGACGTTAATTACAGCCCGAGTTTTATAAAACTCATTAATAAATAGATCCGTGAAAAACCCCTGATCAGCTCCAGAGCTATGCATGTGGCATCTCATATTTGCACACGCCTGTTTCGTCCGATTGTGACAAAATTTGTATGGGCCTATCTAGGTTCTAACACATTTAAAAAGGCAACTCACGCGGCTAGTCTATCATATGGTATTTATGCGCGTTAGAAGGATTTCCTGACACACACACACACACACACATGTACCTAACCAAATTTGTTCAGAATGGTCTAGGTACATACACAAAATGCGAGTGGAAATTGCGAATTTTGAGGACAAACGTAATATCATTTTTCCTCCCAAAAGAGATCGCAAGGCTTCCACTCTACCTTGCTCAAAACACCGCAGCTGGACGCTTTTAGTTCTTCAGACCTAAATAAAGGTATCTGTACAAAAAAGTGTGTGCTAATCCCCCCCCCCCCCTCCCGGGCATTGTTACTGGTCTCATAAGCTGTCTAACGGTTAGACGCGAAAGATAAGGGCCATGCACAGCTTTTGGAGTATGTTGGAGGTCCTCGTCTAATGCTGCGTGGTCTACCATCCTCCAAGGAGTTTTCTTATGATTTTCCAAGTATGTGCCAAATCAATTTTGAACGCTTCGGAGTTTTGAAACACCAGTTTATTACTAGTTTTTTCATGCAGAACAATTTCGTTGCAGTTAGTAAAAGAGGTACCTAAGAATGAAGAGGTATTGAAATCGATTTTTAAGAAGAGTCTGTGCAATCAAACTTCAGACCGAGACCGTTCAGAAAGAGATACTACAAAATGGTTAGGAAATGAGAACTGTGCCCAAGTTAATGTCAAACTGACGTTCCAAAAATAAATGATAATATTATAATCACATGTTGCGTTTTTGTTTCAGATCACAATGTCAACTGAGGTACAAACTGCTGTCAAAGTGGAGACAACCATAGAAAAGTCTGTCAAGAGGCAGAGGGAAGCGCGTCGGTCTGTGAATCTTGGGAGCAGTGGTGGTGGACTGGCTGGTAGTGGCAGCGGAAAAGGCCGCCAAAAAGGTGGCTCAGGCGAAGACAACAAAGGCCGCCAAAAGGTACGTTCCCAGTGTTAAATTGGTGAATCTATAATGATAAAATCGTAGTTTTTATAACAAAAAATTATATACCAGTTAATAAATAAATAACGATGTGTTGAGCGTGAGATGAAATAGAGTAGGAGATTGTTAACACTGTGTTATCCACTTCATACACTTATTATTATAAGATTAATAATTTCTCCAAGGGTGGTGGTGGTGACGACGGGCGGCACAAGTTCAACCGGAAGCGGTCCCAGAGTTTTGCAGGGGGTAGGGCTATATTCCTCCCGCACAAGAAGAGGAAGAAAGAAGGTGCTGTCCCACCGACCAAGTTCCTTCTTGGTGGCAACATACGCGACCCTTTGAATCTCAACAGCCTTCAGGACGAAGAAATTAACAGGTGGGTTAATGACACAGGTGGGTTAATGACACAGGTGTGTTTATGACATTTATAATCATAGGTGGGTTGAACGACTTCTTTGATCTCCCATTCAAGCACGCAACGAAGCTTCGCTGGTAGATATGTCAGTGGTAGTCCTATGATATGTCGGTGCTAGTCCTTTCATATAGTCGAGAATGTGGGAATCTTCTCAAAGTGAAGAGTAGGATAGGGGGTTCCATGAGATTATTAGCCGTTACAAATGTTACCGTGATAGAACAGTTCGAGGTCCATTTAAACTGGTCCTAACAAAAACGCATCATCGATTTAAAAAAAACAGTATGGCAATTTTTCATTCCTTTTATTTTTCTGATAAGGCAAGACAAGAAAAAATCCACTAACAGGATAGAGAATTCTTATAAAATCCTTCCTTCCGGTTATGGTAAGATAATATGCTGATTTGTAAGGTCAACTAATTAGATATTGTAGGTTTCAATATAATTCTCATTTTGCTGTTAGAAATATATTTAAAGTTTCGTTTCATGTTGTCTTAAAAAGTGCTCCCCAACCCCATTGTCAATATGACTCGATTTTGGAAATTCCTGTCCACTTTCTCTACCGTAGCGATCGAAATTTAGCCTTACTAGTTAGCCTTAATGTTATCTGTGGATCGTCCGAGAAATGGATTTATGATTGCTCCATAAGAAAAAATCATATGGGGCTACGAGTGCACTGACCGCTAAAGATCCCCTCTCAGGGAGATGAAGTACCCATACCCAGCGTTCTCGCAAAACTGTCATTACTTTTTGCTCCGTGTGGGACATGACACCATCCTGCTGGAACCGCACCTGACTAAGATCCATTTGTTCTGGAAGAAAAAAGATCCAAGAGCAGGGTTTTTGATCAAGAGCAGGTATCGGGCAGAAGTCATTGTAACAGTGCACTCGTTCTCCTCGAATAAATAAGGACCAATAATCTCAGTTCTCAAAATGGCACACCCAATAGCAAAGTACACGTTCTCAGTGAAGGGGCTTCTCATGAATTTCCCTGGGATTGTGGTACTTGTTTACGCATCCACTGGTGTGAAAATTGGGTTCATCACTAAAGAACACAAGCATGTCGTGAGGCAGAGATTCAAGAAGGGCTTCACAAGACCATTGCCTGTGGACAAAATCGCGCTAAAAAAATAGTGCTTGCTCCATCATTTTTCTTCTTTCAGGTTGTACGGTGGTGAATAAATTACTAGTCGTTTTTCTTTGCAATTCTTCAAGCTCGGCTTTTTATAAAAAATTATAAAAAATGCTTTATTACGCCTATTTGCACCCTGATTTATGGCATACAGCACTGGGGTGGTACCTGGTACCAACTGCCTTATCAGGTGGGATAAACGAGTTCCCTTTGGATCTCTGAAGTTGAGATTCCTCAAGCGTAGTTATTACTTGGATGGGTGACCGCTGTGACACGTCCAAGTATGACCCATGTAGCTGTTGGGCGAACCCCTCTCCACTTAAGGGCAGTGAATAGCCAAGAGTGAAATAATCAGATCGAATTCTGATCCTCTCGTTAGACGACAGCTGATCACGTTGTCAACGCTGGCAGGGCAGTCGGACAAAAAGCCTAAGTCTGAAATGGCTGTTACTTTAATTTTTTTACTTTTTACTGGGGTGGTGCACTGTCTAATGTTTGCAACTCCCTCCTACGCATCTTTACAAGAGCCCGTAGTCGAACTAGAATTAAGACTCATTCCAAACCTTCGAGGTATTTCCTCCTAGACTAACTTATATGTTTTGTTCATTAATTTATGCCCAGAAAACAAAACAGTCATGTTCATTACGTAGTGAAAAGCGAATATCAAGAACTAGTTCACAAACCTTAATCTCAATACCACGCCCTAATAACGACTTTTTACTAGGCAGTCCTCAAGGCTGTGCCCTAAGTTATACTCAGCACTACCTGAGGTTCTTCCAGCGTGAGATCATATAACCACATCATATAACAACAAATAGCAGAAACTAGAGCTTGGGAGGTGGTAGTGATGTGGGAGGCCAGTGATATTCGCGTTCGCTCCTCGTGTGTAGGTCAACACTCCCTCCTGTGCGCATGTCGATGAGGAGGTGAACTCCCTTCCAGGCCTTGCTGGAGGTGCAAGAGCGGTAAGCGTGCCCAGCTCTCGAGACGAAAAGGCTCACAAAGTTCTACAGCGACTCGCCAGATTTCTCTGGCTATGGATATTCAATATTCTAGTAGAGTGTCTATGGTGGTTCCTTCATGTTAGCTCTATAGACCAAGCATGTTATCGGAATAAAGCGACAGTAATCGATGTCCTGCAATCGAAATCAAAACCTGGGCTCCTGAAACTGGCAGGTAGGTCCTGGGACCTAGTGTTCCCATGGCCCCTGAGAAAAGTGGCCTGTCCGCGCATGCTTGTTGATTGCCACGCGCATGCTTATTGATTGCCAAGCCCACTTTGGGCCTTGTCCCTAGAATCTGATTTACACTCCAAAATCTTTCCTTTTCACAATCAATTCAATCCCTTCAATTTGTCATCTCCATAAGAGATGCTTCTTCTTCTTCCGATTTGGTTTTGTTGTCTCGTAAATCTTATTCCCTTTGTCTGTTCTCTTTTGTCAGTTTTCAATTTTTTGCGTCAAATTTTGTGCGTTTTGCATTCGGTCCGGTTCCGATGACAGATTTGTGTTTGTGGTACCTATGGGCGTTTTGTCCTGTTTGCTGTTTGTGGATTGATTGGCGTCGTAACACACAGATAACTACCTAGCTTCTAGTCAAAGGCTTCTCCATTCAAGTACCTAGGTATGGGGCGACGGGCCATTGTTTTGTTGTACGAGTATTTTAGTTGAATAATTTTTGTAACACATGAATTCGGTGGCTGATTTGCAGTAGAAATTGTCGTCGTTTTCGTACGACGATAGAGTGTTGATTAAAAGAGGTGAGCTTTGCTGAAGTAAGTCAGTAAATAAGGGCAGGGTGTTGTTGTAGGCAGATCTGTTGGTTTTGTGTTCTGGTTTGGTGCCCCCACCGTTTTCAGAGCCCACGCACTGCTACTGGTCATAATATACTTCATGCATTTCTTTCTTAAGCGCCGTTGCCTAGAGACGTATCGCTCGTAGTGTGAATGTCTCCTAAAAGGAGAGTAGCTCTGCACAAAATCGGAATGACCGGAGGGGGATTTAGGCGTTTCCTGTCCGTGTTCTAATTGTACTAATCATATTAACTTATTACTTTTATTCCAGTAATTTGATTGATTCTAAATTAATTTCAAAAGGAAAATTTGACTTGAAAATAACGAATTTTGGCTATTGAATATCTATTAGCCAAGTATACTGTTACATCAGGTAGTTATGGCTCTGTTCCCCGGTTACGTTTTCACATGCTGGTTTTGTCTCATTCAGGCGGATGAATGCCGTTACCCCCGAGTCTTCACCACTGCCGACCCCGCAGCACAGGAAGGGAGAGATCGAAGTGATCATTCCAGCCAATATTCGAGACCCTCTCAGTTTGGCGGACGAGGATAACGACGCTTACGCCGCCTCATTCAGGACGACGCCTCTCAAGAGAGTCGGTCGTAAGAAGCACAAGAAGAAGAAATCGAGGTCTTCAGCTGGCTCAGGAAAAGAGGATAACGCTGACTTCAAGTGAGTATAGTAACAGTTTGTTCCTTGTAGTTTGTTTGCATTTATTTACTTATCTTAGTAGGTAGACATGTCCGTACTAATTGCCAAAACCTCAACGAATTTTTCACATAGCACAAGTTCTTGGAGTATAAATAAAAAGTAGAGATAGTCTTTTGGTTCCAGCATTGAACCATAATTATGTTCCACCTCCGACCATTTGGAGTAGTTTTACGGTAGGTCATCACATGTTAGTGTTTTTCGTATAACCAAGTTTCATTCTTCAATCTACATTTTAGTTCATTCAATCTACAGTTCTCCACGTTTGACATTCCAAGTTTGAACCACTTCGGTGGTAGATTTCTGTCTCTAAAAGCGCAAGTGGCACGCTCTTTTTTCGGTTACTGGTTGCAAGGATATTCACTGGAGTTATTCCCGTATTCATGAATTGTATAAGTATGATACAGTGAATAATTCATTTGCGCAGTGTGCGTGCATCACTGCTGAAACTGTTATATGATTGGTCCGTTTTGGTTTATTGTTCTGTGAATAATACACCTATGTATTCGCTCAGAAAAAAATTTTATAACACCCCCTCAAAATCGTTTCCTTTACGTTTCAAAGTAGAAAATGCGATGTCCATCCGCCGTATCATCCATACCGGCTTCATTTTCCTTCTAAAAAATTTGTTCTTTCGCACACATTCTGCATTTGGGCCCTAGTTGTGTCCCGAAATTTTGCAGCCCGATCGGAATATACACAGGGGTGTTATGAGTGAAAAACGCTGCAAAGTCCTTGTCACATAGGTTTATTATTCTATTGGAGTTCTAGAGATTTTTGTTGGCTGTTAAATGTATTGATTCTTTCATGTGGAATGATTGAAATAGCTATTTCTTTTGATTTCCACCAATTTTGGACCCCAAAACATGAAATAGGTACTCTTTTTTTTTTTTTTTTTTTTTTTTAAGATCATCTTTGATCATTGGTAGTGGCATTTAATGGTCTTGATTCACCTGTTTACACTTTTTCCAATGTTATTGTACACATTGATGGTGATTTCAGACAGTTTTCCAGGTTTTTGACTCATAAAAAACCAATTTTGGGGGCTGAACCTTTGGTGAAACCTCAATTTCCGCGTCTTTGATCAAATCGACTTCATATTCGGTCTTCTCGTCCTAAAAAACATGGAAAAAGATACCTCAAAAGCTCATGTTACTAACATGTTGTTAAAACGCAAAAAGTACCTATTTGTACACACATTTTCACTCATAACACCCCTGGGTATATTCCGATCGGGCTGAAAAGTTTCGGGACACAACTAGGGCCCAAATGGAGCATGTGTGCGAAAGAACGACTTTTTTAGACCGAAAATGAAGCCTGTACACGTGATACGGCGTACGGCGTACGGCGGACGGACATTGCATTTTTGGAATCTACGCATCTTGAAACGGAAAAGAAAAAATTTTGAGGGGTGTTATAAAAATTTTTTGCTGAGCGAATACGTAGGTGTATTATTCACAGAATAATAAACCAAAATGGGTATAAAAATAGGTATTTTGGTTTATTATTCCGTGAATAATACACCTATGTATTCGCTCAGCAAAAAATTTTTATAACACCCCCTCAAAATTTTTTCTTTTCCGTTTCAAGATGCGTAGATTCCAAAAATGCAATGTCCGTCCGCCGTACGCCGTATCACGTGTACCGGCTTCATTTTCGATCTAAAAAATTCGTTCTTTCGCACACATGCTCCATTTGGGCCCTAGTTGTGTCCCGAAACTTTTCAGCCCGATCGGAATATACGCAGGGGTGTTATGAGTGAAAATGTGTGTAAAAATAGGTACTTTTTCCGTTTTAGCAACATGTTCGTAACATGAGCTGTTGAGGTATCTTTTTCCATGTTTTTGCGGACGTGAAGAACGAATATGAAGTCGATTTTGACCAAAGACGCGGAAATTGAGGTTTTACCAAAGGTTCAGCTCCCAAAATTGGTTTTTTATTATTCAAAAACCTGGAAAACTGTCTGAAATCACCATCAATGTGTATAAGACCATTAGAAAAAGTGTAAACAGGTGAATCAAGACCATTAAATGGCACTACCAATGATCAAAGATGATCTGGAGGGGGAAAAAAAGCGTACCAATTTCATGTTTTGGGGGCCAAAATTGGTGGAAATCATCAGAAATAGCTATTTCAATCATTCCACATGAAGGAAACAATAAATTTAACATCCAACAAGAATCTCTAGAACGCCAATAGAATAATAAACCCATGTGACAAGGACTTTGCAGCGTTTTTTGTGTTTTAGTAACATGAGCTTTTCCATGTCTCGTAGGTATAGTTTTCCATGTTTTTTGGGACCAGAAGACCGAATGTGAAGTCAATTTTGACCAGAGAGTGGAAAATTGAGGTTCTAACGAAGTTTCAGCCTTAAATGTACGTTAAATTTTGGTCTAAAATCGTCGTTCTTCCGCACACAGTTTGGGTCCCCATTTGTGAACACATTTGGGTCCTACTTGTGCTCCGAAGCTCGGCAGCCCGATCGGAATACACCCAGGGGTGTTATGGGAGAAAAATAGGGGTTTTCGAGGGATTTTTGAAGTTTTCATTAAACATGAGCTTATGAGGTATCGTTTTTAGGGCAAGAAGACCGAATATGAAATTGATTTTGACAGAAGAGTTGAGGTTGTAACGAAGGTTGAGTCCCGAAATTCATTTTTTATGAGTCAAAAACCTGGGAAATTGTCTGAAATCACCATAAATTTATATGATAACGCTACAAGGATCAATACAATATTAAATGACACTACCTATCAATGAGCAAAGATAACCTGTTAAAAAAAAAAGAAAAGTTTTTGGGGGCAAAAATTGGTGGACACCATCAAAATAGCTATTTCAATAATTGCACATGAATGAAACAATCAATGAACAGCCAACATTTCTGTACGTATGTCCAGTAGAATAATAAACCCATGTGACAAGGACTTTGCAGCGTTTTACGGCAGTTGTCTTTGAAATCGAAAAATTAGTAAAATCGTCGTAGCTCTTTTTTTTACCTCGGAAGCTTGTTCTCATCTCAGATCGATGGAGATCAGCGAGCTGAACAAAACCCAAAAATAAAATCTGAAAAAACCCCTATTTTGTGGAAGTTATGACCATTCGAAATTCCAACATACATATATGTACATACGTACGGAGCGACATCAAGTGGAAACCCATTTAGAAATTCGTTTTGAGCACTTCTCAACGAGATTCCATCGTTCCCCTGTCGCCATATCCCATAGTTCCACTCCTATGTAGTAGAAACATGGAATTAAAAACAGCTAATTAGTGGTAGGTTTTACTGGAGGTACGTGAGGCTACTGGTCGGCGGACCCACTAGTTTTGTGGATGGATTTGAATCTTTGAAGTTTTAAACTTGATGAATTTGTGGCTATAAGTAGAAATCCAATGCCAGATTGAAAAACAGTTATTATCTTCGTTAATAAACTTGAACCAATGTCAAGGGTCTTACTCAGGTCTTACTTTTGGGTTTCTGAAAAAGTAGAATGAAGAAGGTCGTTGCACCCCTTTTTGGTATAGACCTTTTTCCCTAAGCGTAATGCGCTTGCGCGGCCTTATCACAAATCTTCGGCCGCCATATTGTGGTACCATCGGTCACTCCCCGTCCATATCCGTGACTCTGTGCAACTATCTACACTTGATCTCAGCTAGTTACCTTACTATTATTATTTTTTACCTTAATTACCTTAATATACACTGTGCGTTCGTTTCCTGCTTCAGTTAAAATAATAATTTTTCACAAGTGTGCTCAACTAGTCTGAAAACACCGAAGTGCAATTAAACGTGTAAAGAAACTGCAATTCGTTGAAATGTTCTTACACCTACTGTAAATATTGTTGGTTGTGGGGAAGGGTAGAATGATAGTTCCCTTTTGTGTTCAGTGGTATATTGGTCGAGTACTTTTGCCCATAAGACCTCTTCAGGAGTACCTATACTGTGATTTTAGTTATACATAATTAAGAGTAGTCTTATGTTGTAACCTAGTTCGTTTTAGGAAAGCAGTTACGATTAATATTGCTGCACGCTTCATTTAAATTACTTTACCATTTTTGTTCTTTGTGCTGTGATGTTTAATATTGTCCTATTTTTAAGAAAGCTGACTACCAATAAAAACAATTTAAGTTCGTATTTCGAATGTTGTACTTATTTTATTAATATCCTTGCTTGATAACGTTTGTTCCCTGACTTTTCAGGATTTGCAAAATTCCCTGAGTTTTACATGTCCGTATGCACCCTGAATAAACCTGTAAGAAGTACTAATAGTTCAGTTGCTACACGTTTAATCTATGCATATAATAAAACAGTGTCTGTCTGTTTGTTTCTTTGTTTGTTTCGGCATCAATTGAGAACGGCTGAACGTAGAAAGTTGCGGCTGGTACCATTTGACGCAGAATTTATCTGGGAAGGTTTATGAAAAATCCGCATTTGAATCTGTCCATCCGTTGAAACGCTATGAATGAAATACTACTAAAAAACGTGTTATAATCACTTCTATGAGGACGTTTATGCTTATAATATTTTTGAACGGTTGGACGTAAATCCGTGCGGCTGGTACCATTTGACGCAGAATTTATCTGGGAAGGTTTATGAAAAATCCGCATTTGAATCTGTCCATCCGTTGAAACGCTATGAATGAAATACTACTAAAAAACGTGTTATAATCACTTCTATGAGGACGTTTATGCTTATAATAACTTTGAACGGTTGGATGTAAATCCGATTGTAATTAGATTCTGGATTCAGCTCGACGAGTACATTCAAGTGGTAGGTACTTCAATCAGGATGTTAGTGGGAGGGGGGTACAGGTTATGAGAGGGGGGGGGGGGGGTCTACAGAAATTTCAAAACTACTTGACCAATTGGAGTGCAACTTTGGGAATTTGTTGTGTGAACATTGAGGAATGTTTCTAACCAGGTAGGGAGGGTTCATAGGATACGGGGGGGGGGGGGTTAAAGGCAGTTAGGGTTGGCATTGGGGCAAGACCGTTGGCTCCATTTATTTAAATCGCAGCAACACGCGTCGGTTCAAATAGTATAATCTATACATATAATAAAACAGTGTCTGTTTGTTTGTCTCGGCATCGATAAATGAGAACGGCTGAACGTAGAAGGTGGTATCTGTTATGAGTGGGGCCTGTCCTAAAGGGGGTGTCTGTTCTACCGTTGCGAAGCGCGGGTACACAGCTATTTAAGTATAAATAGTTGTCAGTTGTTATTCCGTTTCGTTTCAGTATAGGTAATTGAACTCATGAACACTCAAGATTTCAATATATAGTTTATTTCGTCAAAAAGTACAAAAAATGTGTAAATAACAACAAAAGTAATGAAAATACACTGCCAAGGTGATGGCACAGGAGCTTCCTCGTCACAATCAGAGTGACCCATTATAAAATAGAACAGACTCGGAAGCAAAATAACATAACATTACATTACATAACATTACATAACGTTAAATATACATATTACATAACAATACATTACATAACATAACATTACATGAAATATACATATTATACATAACATGACTTCCATAATACATTACGTCCATTATACATAACTAGCCTGACCGCTCGCTTCGCTCGCTATCCGAGATTCGCTGTACGCAGTATCGTGGAACCAACAAACGATGGAAAAATCCCATACCCTACCGGGTATTTGTGCCCAATTTTATCAAAATCCGTCAAGCCATTCAGGAGTTGACCATGGTCGACCATATTTCCGCGATGGTCAGGGAATTAAAAATGCGCCTACGTTCAACTTGGGAGGCTACCGGATATTGGTGCCAAATTTGGTCGATATCCGTTGAGCAATTCGGGATTCGACCATGGAGGGGCCCATGGATGCGCTAAGGTCGACCGCGGGGGTAGTCCGAAGGGTCGATCGTAGATAGAATTTCACGTAGATTACGAATACGCGATAAAAAATAGGGGTTACCATTTCAATTAACGAAGTTGACCATGGTCGACCATAGTTCCGCTATGGTCAGGGAATTAAAAATGCGACGTTGCACAACTTGGGAGCCTACTGGATACTCGTGCCAAATTTGGTCGATATCCGTCAAGCCATTCAGGAGTTGACCATGGTCGACCATAGTTCCGCTACGGTCAGGGAATTAAAAATGCGACGTTGCACAACTTGGGAGCCTACTGGATATTCGTGCCAAATTTGGTCGATATCCGTCAAGCCATTCAGGAGTTGACCATGGTCGACCATAGTTCCGCTATGGTCAGGGAATTGAAAATGCGACGTTGCACAACTTGGGAGCCTACTGGATATTCGTGCCAAATTTGGTCGATATCCGTCGAGCCGTTTGGCCGTGCATAGAAGGACAGACAGACAGACAGAGCGCATGCGCAGGGCGAACCGCTGGCTCTATCATGTTGAAATTTATATGGGACCTCAATGGGCCCTACCCGCTTAATCCCTGAGAATTACATTGAAATTGGGTGAAATCTTTGGTTACTACGGCTGTAACAAGGAAATTGAATCTATTTCACGCCAGCGCATGCGCAGAGCGCACCGAGGGTCCGATCATGCTGAAATTCATACTGGAACTCACTAGGCCTTGTCCAAACAACCCTTGAAAATTTGAGCGAAATTGAATCAAAATTGTGAAAGTTATGCGTGTTTGTTGAATTTAACGTTAGCGCATGCGCAGGGCGTACCGCTGGATCAATCATGTTGAAATTTGTATGGGACCTCAAGGGGCCTTATCCGCACCATCCCTCAAAATTTGAGCTGAATCAATTCAAAATCGTGGAAGTTATGGCTGTAACAAGGAAATGCGGACAGACTCACAGACTCACAGATTCACAGACCGACAGACACGGAACCAAATTTGTTCAGTAGGCTTTGAAACGCAAAATGCAAGTGGAAATTTTGATTTCTGAAGACAAAAATTTTTTGTCTCACGAAAGTGAACACAAGGCTTCCGCTGCTTCGCAGACTCGGAAGCAAAAAGTGTATACATTGCCTATAGAAAAAAAATTTTTTTGAGGGTGCAATATTATGTAGGTAGACGACATATGGAACGTAAGGAATACAAAGTAGGTAGGTACTTCATGTTCGAGAAATGATTGATGATGAACAACGATTCTTTTCAAAATCTTTAACCATTAATCTATAATTAAAGGTTTACGAAAATTTAATAGGCAAGCACAAACACAAACACTTTGAGACAAAATGTGCAGAAGACGCAGCTGATAAAAAATGTGGTACCACAATATGGCTGCCGTCCCTTATCAGCTCGCGCGTAGGCTCCGCCCCTTTCTTACGGAAAAAGGTCTATTTTGGCAACATCCAAACTGCATAATGGAGGAAGAACTTCACAGCGTGACGTCACTGTGTACTAGTAGGTAGGTAATTTCTATCGACAGATCGCAAAATATATGCCACTTTTTTGAATTTTACAGGGGAGCAAATTTAAAGTTGCTCTACCCCATGATAACTCGGATGTTACGTTCAGCTGAAAAGTCTTTTCGCAGTTATTTAGGTAATTTAATTGGGAATGAAATGGTGGTCAGCTCAACTCCCCATCTCGCTACCAGCAGCTGTGTTTTCAGAATCCCTGAAGGGTATCCTGACATACGACACATCGGCATCTTCTTCTTCCCAATTTTTTTCCATTATGCAAGAGGAAATGTCGAGGGTTTCATCAATTTAACAGAGCTAAATAAATTTGTTTTTGTTTTTTTAATTGTACACAAATTATTGTTTTGGTGGTGGAAATGAGTATGTTAACATTTTTACAACCAATTTTTTACAAAGCAACACTAATTTATTAATTCTTTTTTAATTAATGAAGCATTTTTATTATTCATTAAAACAGCATTTTAATGAGGTACAATTTTTAAAATAGTGAAATTTAAGTAAACAAAATAAAATTTTATCGAAAATTCGCCACAGCTGACGAAGATGGTGGTGCAGATTCGTCATCCTTATTATTCACCACTTCACTTATAATAAGACAGCTTTCATTGCTGTGCACTAAAAGTAATGCTCTAAACTTGAACTTTTCTCCACGTTTTGCTCAAATCCACGTTATTACAATGTTGTAATAAAAATGAAGGGAAAGAGTAGGAATTGAATCGGGGTTCGTTGTAGAATGAAGAAAAAACACGATAAGCGTCGCTGTTTATTTAGAATCGTGCAAGTTTTTGTTCCCGCCTATATTGGTTTGGACAGCCGACCGCCCAGTTTTAGCGGCACACGTTTAATTATGGCATCTTCTTTTTGGTTTATTGTTCTGCGAATAATACACCTATGATTCGCTCAGCAAAAAATTTTTATAACACCCCCTCAAAATTTTTTCTTTTCCGTTTCAAGGTGCGTAGGTTCCAAAAACGCTGCGAAGTCCTCGTCACATGGGTTTATTATTCTACTGGACATACCTACAGAAATGTTGGCTGTTCATTTATTGTTTTTTTCATGCGCAATAATCAAAATTGCTATTTCTGATGGTTTCCATCAATTTTGGCCCCTAAAACACAAATTAGGTACGCTTTTTTTTCAAATTTTCTTTGATCATTGGTGGTGGAGTCTTGATCCACGTGTTGACACTTTTTCCAGTGTTATACAAATTGATGGTGATTGCAGACGATTTCCCAGGTTTTTCACTCATACAAACGTTGCTAAGTCCTTGTCACATGGGTTTATTATTCTATGGGACACACATACAGAAATGCTGGCTGTTTATTTATTGTTTCTTTCATGTAAAATAATTGAAATAGCTATTTCTGGTGGTTTCCACCAATTTTGGCGCCCAAAACTTGAATTAGGTACGCTACTTTTTTTTCAAATTATCTTTGATCATTTATACTGCCATTTAATCGTCTTGATCCACATGTTGACACTTTTTCTAGTGATATACAAATTGATGGTGATTTCAGACGATTTCGCAGGTTTTTGACTCATAAAAAATCAATTATGGGAGCTGAACATCTGGTACAACCTCAATTTTCTACTCCTTGGTCAAAATCGACTTCATATTCGGTCTTCTCGTCCCCAAAAACATGGAAAACGATCCTCAAAAGCTCATTTTACTAACCTGTTACTAAAACGCAAAAAGTACCTATTTTTATTCACATTTTCACTCATAACACCCTTGGATATATTCCGATTGGGCTGAAAAGTTTTGGGACCCAAATGGAGCATGTGTGCGAAAGAACGAATCTTTTAGACCGAAAATGAAGCCGGTACACGTGATACGGCGAACGGGCATTGCATTTCGGTTTATTATTCTGTGAATAATACACCTATGTATTCGCTCAGCAAAAAAATTTTATAACATCCCCTCAAATTTTTTTCTTTTCCGTTTCAAGGTGCGTAGATTCCAAAAATGCAATGTCCGTCCACCGTCATCCGTACGCCGTACGCTGTACCACGTGTACCGGCTTCATTTTCTGTCTAAAAAACGCTGCAAAGTCCTTGACACATGGGTTTATTATTCTATTGGAGTTCTAGAGATTCTTGTTGGCTGTTAAATTTATTGTTTCTTTCATGTGGAATGATTGAAATAGCTATTTCTGATGATTTCCACCAATTTTGGCCCCCAAAACATGAAATAGGTAGGTACGCTTTTTTTCTTTTTTTTCAGATCATCTTTGATCATTGGTAGTACCATTTAACGGTCTTGATTCACCTGTTTACACTTTTCCAATGTTATTATACACATTGATGGTGATTTCAGACAGTTTTCCAGGTTTTTGACTCATAAAAAACCAATTTTGAGAGCTGAACCTTTGGTAAAACCTCAATTTCCGCGTCTTTGGTCAAAGTCGAAAAAAATGTTAAATGGTACTATCAATGATCAAAGATAACTTGAAGAAGAAAAAAAAGGAGCGTACCTAATTCAAGTTTTGGAGGCCAATATTGGTGGAAACCACCAGAAATAGCTATTTCAATTATTTTACATGAAAGAAACAACAAATAAACAGCCAACATTTCTGTAGGTATGTCCATCAGAATAGTAAACCCATGTGACAAGGACTTTGCAGCGTTTTTGGAATCTAAGCACCTTGAAACGGAAAAGAAAAAATTTTGAGGGGGTGTTATACAATTTTTTGCTGAGCGAATACATAGGTGTATTATTCACAGAATAGTAAACCAAAATCAATTTTGGGAGCTGAACATTTGGTAGAACTCAATTTTCCACTCTGGTCAAAATCGACTTCATATTCGGTCTTCTCGTCCCCAAAAACATGGAAAACGATATCTCAGAAGCTCATGTTACTAAAACACAAAACGTTGCAAAGTCTTTGTCACATGGGTTTATTATTCTATTGGACATATCTAAAGAAATGTTGGCTGTTCATTTATTGTTTCTTTCATGTGAAATAATTGAAATAGCTATTTCTGATAATTTCCACCAATTTTGGCCCCCAAAACACAAATTAGGTAGGTACGCTTCTTTTTTTTCTTTTTTTTTTCAAATTATCTTTGATCATTCGCAGTGCCATTTATCGTCTTGATCCACGTGTTGACACTTTTTCTAGTGTTATTATACAAATTGATGGTGATTTCAGACGGTTTTCCAGGTTTTTGCCTCATAAAAAATCAATTTTGGCAGCTGAACCTTTGGTAGAACCTCAATTTTCCACTCTGGTCAAAATCGACTTCATATTCGGTCTTCTCGTCCCCAAAAACATGGAAAAAGATACTTCAAAAGCTCGTGTTACTAAAACGTGTTGCTAAAACGCAAAAAGTACCTATTTTTACACACATTTTCACTCATAACACCCCTGGGTATATTCCGATCGGGCTGAAAAGTTTCGGGACCCAAATGGAGCATGTGTGCGAAAGAACGAATATTTAGACCGAAAATGAAGCCTGTACACGTGATACGGCGTACGGCGGACGGACATTGCATTTTTGGAATCTACGCACCTTGAAACGGAAAAGGAAATAGTTTGAGGGGGTGTTATAAAAATTTTTTGCTGAGCGAATACATAGGTGTATTATTCACAGAATAATAAACCAAAAGTACCTATTTTTGTACACATTTTCACTCATAACACCCCTGGAGGTATATTCCGATCGGGCTGAAAAGTTTCGGGACACAACTAGGGCCCAAATGGAGCATGTGTGCGAACGAACGACTTTTTTAGACCGAAAATGAAGTAGTTACGCGTGATATGGCGGACGGACATCGCATTTTTTGAATCTACGAACCTTGAAACGTAAAAGAAAAAAATTTGGGGGGGGGTGTTTTACAAATTGTTTGCTGAGCGATTACATAGGTGTATTATTCACAAAATAATAAACCAAAAACTTGCTCGAGAGAAAAAGCTGCCAATTTCAGGGCCATAGGTACTCCTAATTATTAATCGAACGCATTGTGTTGGGGGGGGGGGGGGGGATCAATTCAAACCCAACTCTTGAAAAATTTGTTGCCGGATGTCTTTAGAGTTGAACTCGTTGAGGTTAGAATGATTAGTAGGTATTTATTTGTTCTTATTGTAGCAGGTTAATGTTACAGCAAGAATCCCAGTTGATCGATCAGCTAACTTTCATTGAGGTTACCATTCAAATTTCAGATCTGATGAATCCAAAGGGGATGAAGCCATTGAGCAAGACATCAAAAAATGCGACTTGGAATCCAAAGAGGCTGTACCCCTGTCAGAGGCAGAAAAACGGAAAGTTGAATCGAAAGACGTGGAAGCCCCAACCAAACCTAGTGTTCTCGACCTTAATGTGAAAGATCCACTACGAAAGGCGTCCAAAGGAACTGACGCATCTGCAGAGAAGGCCAAGCCACCTCGGAAAGTAAATTGCCATTCGGTATTCCTTTAATCAACCAGTTTTCCTAAATAATATTCTTACTACTGAGTTTGTTTAGTTAGAAGAGTGAAGTAGTTCGTCCATACCATTATAGGCTTCCTACATCCGTCTGCCTTAGTTCTAATACGAAACAAATTGCCCTTGTTTATTCCAGTTGTTTGACAGCAAAGACAAAATAGTGAGTCCAGTAATACCCCAGCCGGGAGCTTGGGTGGACCGACATGCTTCTCACAGGTTTCGAAAACTGGAGCCACGGCCGGTTCAAAAAACTCCAAAATTCAAGGAGCAGGATAAAAAGTTTCAGTATGGAAACTACCATAGGTGAGTTTCAACATAGTTTCTAGTAGTGATGCGCCGAATATTCGGTTACTGTTCGGTATTCTGCCCATTCGGCGATGTTTTGAGTAGTTTTGAATAGTAGGCCCCATTATTCGGTCAAACCGAGTATTTGACCATAATGGTATGTTTTGAAATGAAAGAAAAAATTAAGTTCATACCAATTAATATATTTCTTACGATTTTTAATTATTATTAATTAATGCTTTGTAAAGTTTATTAATTACCTAAGTGATGTTATTGAAAATCATATAAAATATCATGTTCAAAACTAATGAGAGGTAAATTGTGGTGCAGGAAAACTTGTATTCGCAGTCCATGTAACACTGCCAAATTGGAGATTAATTTTTACTTATAGTAGTCGACGTAATGAGATTAATAGGTGGATACGACATGCTACTCAAGATGTGTAACAATAAAAAACTGACGAACTTGAAGTGATAGGTACTGAACTAACGCCTGACTAATATCAACAGTTCAGTCTACTGAGTCAATATTCACATATTGTCAACAGACTGTCTCGTGTCGGCTTAGGTACAGGGGTTATCGACGAGAACTCACTGTTCTCAAGCATCACCCCGTGAAGGTAAAACAAATACATCCAACTGTATAATTACGCCGAATATTCGGTATTTAGAAAAAACCCTATTGGGCGCATCACTTGTTTCTAGTAATATCTCATTTTCTGTTGTAACAGACTATCCTTTTGAACCAAGTCGTCCCTGGGTTAAAACGTGCTGGGTTAGGACTGGGAATGAGGGATGCAGGGATGTAAATTTTCTAGTGAGGGTTAAAAATGTGTTCAGGTCAACAATGCCAAGAGCCCATTCAAATAATCTTAGAACGCTGTAACAAGGGTTTTTATAGTTGGGAACGTCAACCTGGTCTTAATCATTGGAAATGTTGTCAGTGCTGTTTTTGCTTCCTCACTACTTTGGATCCGTGATAGCGTACTAAAAAAAAAAAATGTCCTCCAAAATGAAAATTTCCACTACCATTTTGCGTTTCAGACATCAAGGAACATTTTTGGTTCCGTGAGTGTCTTGTCTGTCTGTGGTAATTCCTTGCAACGCCTATAACTACCCGAAATAATGGTCGAAATGGGCTGAAATTAGGAGGGTAGATGCGGGTTGGGTCACAGATGTTCCCATACCTAAATTATTAAAAAAGTGTTGTAACTTTCGTCTGCGCATGCGCAAACGCGAAATACTTGAAAAGCCCATAACTACCTTAAATGTTTGTTGAAATGAGTTCAAACTTGGATGGTAGATCAGGAATAATAGGAATAATACTTTGGTAGTTACATACGAATTTCATTGAAATCGTACTGTAACTTTCGTCTGGGCATGCGCGAACATGAAATGTTGACTATTTCCCTGTAACGCTGCTAGCTAACCGTAGAGAGCTGAATTTCTGAGAGTGTACACGAGTTGGATAGCAGATAATTCCTTATCAAAATCATTGAAATCTTACCGTTTGTCTACGCCATGTGCAAAGTGAAATACTTGAAACGCCCATAACTACCTTAAATATTGTTGAAATGAGGTCAAACTTGGAGGGTCGATCAGGAGTAGTAACTTCGATACTTCCCTATAAATTTCATCGGAATCGTACTGTAACTTTCGTCTGGGCATGCGCGAACATGAAAGTTGACTATTTCCCTGTAACGCTGCTAGCTAACCGTAGAGAGCTGAATTTCTGAGAGTGTACACGGGTTGGATAGCAGATAATTCCTTATCAAAATCATTGAAATCTTACCGTTCGTCTGCGCCATGTGCAAAGTGAAATACTTGAAACGCCCATAACTACCTTAAATATTGTTGAAATGAGGTCAAACTTGGAGGGTCGATCAGGAGTAGTACTTTGATAGTACCTATAAATTTCATTGGAATCGTACTGTAACTTTCATCTGCGCGTGCGCGAACATGAAATGTTGAAATGTTTGATCTTATTACGCGCGTTAGGTAATTTATTACTACTCTATTTATTGTTATTCAATCATTTTGACGCATCATTTTTTTACCAACTGATTCTACACGTCCATGTTTCAATAATTGAGGAAGCTATATACCTACTGCCCACCCAACTTGGCACACGTTTTTTCAATACAACAGCTGTGGAGAGGGGGGTGGGGGTGGTATGGACTTCTATTCGAATAAAATATGACCTTTTTTAGTTGGGCGGCTCCGGGCCTCTGTGCTGCTGTTCCACAGGGCCCTATTACCCCCCCCCCCCCCCCTTCAGACTAGACCTTCTTGATGACGCCGTTCCCAGGCTTTCCGGAAAAGGGTGCTAACTGTGGAATCACTGGCCGACAGGGGTTCATCTGGTGAATTCAATTGTCTCCATCACCTGAAATACATCAGGCCTGTGGGAGTTCTTTATCAGTACTTCGTTAAGTCGTTCTCTACTGCTTCCTGACTATTTCATGCTACATTTCAGGTATTATGGATACAGAAACCCTAGTCAAGAAGTCGACCCGAGGTTGAAGATGCTCGCCAGAATAGACAGCCTCTTCTTGGACAAGGACGTTCTGGATGTTGGTTGCAATACAGGGAATGTAGCTGTCTGTGTGGCAAGAGATCTCGGAGCCCGGAAGGTTGTTGGTCTAGACATTGACCGAGCCCTCATAGAGAAAGCAAGGTGCAGTGTAAAGAAATACAGCGGGTCCCAGGGCGGAGCAAAGTACCCAGTCTCAATGCCTCTGCTCTATGGCTCCCTCGATGTGCCTGGTCTTCCCCACACAAACCATTTTCCGCACAACTTGTCATTCATTCAGGTGAGTTTGTATTCCACTGTGGAACTTAGTGGCTAGAATATTATACCAAATGCAGCGTAATAAAAACTTGATGAATATTCCGCATGTGTCCTTCATTATTTTACTCATATAGCTTGAATAATCGCTTTAGAGATATGACCTTATGAGCGATATACTGAAGAACAGGTCCTCACCAAAACCGTTCTACATCCTGGAAGCCATCTACTCCTAGCAATTTTTGGTAGTTTTTTAAATAACTTCTTGAAGATTTCGGTGGGGAATACCCACATGTTTTTATTTATTTAAGTAGAAACTGAGATGAAATATTTCTTTTCTGAACGAGAAATTTTTTTGAGCTCAAGATTAGATAATTTAAGAAACATCATTCTGTTCTAACATGATTAAAAATCAGTCTCATTGCCCATGCTTCCATGCTTCCATCCCCTTTGCCCATGTTATCAAGTCGTGTCAGGACTAAGAACTATCAAAACTCCATTTTCCCGCGACTTGCAGTTTTGAATTATCCGAAGGGGCGTTCGTACAAACAGTAGAAAAATAAAGAGGAATAGTCTTATTTAGTCGGAACCTTGGATTTGTGTCCGGATGAAGCGCGACATTGTGGACTTAACAGTGTACATAAATCGGCGAGTACCATGTAATATTCCTTTTATCCCACAAAAACCCATTGTTTGCGTTTAAAAAGGAATGAAATAATGATAATTCCATTGCAGGGCAATTATGTGCTGGAAAGTGACGTTCTCCTCGAATTGGAGCAGCCTCAGTTTGATGTCATCCTCTGCCTGAGTGTTACCAAATGGTTTCAACTCAACTGGGGTGACGCTGGTCTCAAGAGGGTTTTCCAGCGGATGTTCAGACAACTGCGGCCAGGAGGGAAACTCATTCTAGAAGCGCAATCTTACTCGTCATACAAACGAAAGAAAAACCTTACAGTAAGTGTAGACAACCACTTCGAAAACATGTAGATCCAAGATGGTTCTAGTTTGTCGGCCATTTTATAATACTTCACTGTGTTGTTGAGATTTCGAGGTGCTGTCATCAAAACAATTTCGTTTAGTTTGTTTGAGTTCATCATTTCATTTTAATTTTTCAAGGGCTACAAACAAACAAATGGCAGTTATGTTGGACGAGTTTTTATGGGTGGGGGCAATCTATTTATTAAAACGTGGATGATGTGTTTTATCGGTACTTACAGAATTTGCATCGTGAGCAGAGGATGTATCTTAAGCGCTAATAAGTGAAGAGCACTAAGGTGAAATGATTGTAAGCATTGTAAGCATTTTCATTGCTTGGACTGATTTTCAACTGACTAGCTATTGTAATATTATGATGTGAGCTTGAAAAGGTTTTTCTGGTCTTTGTGGTTCGATGGTTCGAAAGGGTGGACAGGCATATTATTTCGAATTATTAAGGGGTTGAGCGACAGTGCAGACCCTGGTTTTTAGTTCTCCCACAGCGGGCTTCAGAGAAGGCAGCGCGGCAGTAGAGAATTGGCAACGTCGCACTTCAGGCCGGCCGTGACAACCACCTACTAATAAGCCAAGGTTTGTTTCCAGTTTTCGATGGGTTACCTATAGTTATCGCGAAAATTAAAAAAAATATTGTTCACAAAATTTACTGTATTTAATGATAACAAAATGGAGAACTGTTTCATGCCAGGGTGCAAAAGTAATTACGGAAGTACAAAAGAATGTGTGACTTGGTTTTGTTTTTCCAAGGATGAAGAGAAGAAGTGGATTCCTGCGATTGCCAGCACTAATTGGGAACTAAAACCAAGGCAGTGGATTTTTTTTTTTTTAAATGATTTATTTCCAAAATAGATATACAAGACATATATGCATAACAAAAAATTGCCAAGAAATGAACTAAACTGCCTACTTATGCAACAGAGGAAAGAAAAGGAAAGAGAGAAAAAAACTCGGCGCTGCGCGCCTCGCCAGGGGGCAAGCCCCCTGGACCCCCGGATTCTTACTGCTTAGAGCCTACGGCTAAAATTCAAGAAACATGGAACATGCTTTAGCCGCGCTCCTCTCATAACTTCAATAAAGTGCGGGTTTCGAAGAAGCCATCCCACTATTTACTCATTTCAATGAATACGAGGAAAACACGAACTTTACAAGTTTGTCGAAACTTGTCTTAAAAACATGCTTCTGTAGCCGCACTGTTATGATTTCACTTCCTCACCAGGATACAACCAAGTGACAACCAAACAAGCGTCATTGTTTACTATCCATTTATAACATCCATTTATATAGTTATAGTATGAAACTAAGAAATAAATACCAAGAACAAATACGAAATAAATTCGTGATAAATCAAGAGCTTTCCAACGAATGGAAAACGATTTTTGTCCGATGAAAATGAAAGAAGTTTCATTTCCCTAGCAACTACTCGGTTGTACGTGAAAATCATCGTTAAAATTTCGTGACACTTCCGCGTTACCCATCCCGCGTGACATTTTTCGGCTAGTTAGTCCAGGGCTAAAGCATGTTCCATGCTAAGGGCCGGTTCCAAAAAGCTGAACCACAGGGTTGGAGCCAACCCCAGGGTTCGCCAACCATGGTAAGAAAAAGTGCAGTTCCAAAAAAGTTCGTAATCGATTTATTTTGCAATATCTCGAGAAAATAACTGTGGTTGGACAACCCCAGTGTTCGCTGGGGTTACCACGGTGAACTCGAATTCTATTGGTCGAGAGGTGAAGCCCTCACTCGCACGCGAGCGCGCAAGGTAATTGCATATGGCGGCTATCAACATCAGCTGTTTTGTGTTTGTCACTCGTCTGCAAATTGCGATTAGGTATTATTCAATTCAATTCAATTCGTAATATATTTCCGATCCGCGATGGATGATTTTTATAATTTCATCGACGATGAAGACGACGATGATTTTTATGAACTGGCGTCAGTTGTTGAACCACTCAGATTACGTCAACGACCCCGGCATCCCAACTTCAATCATTGGAGTGACACCGAGTTTTTTCACCGGTTTCTTTCGCCTTTCAAAAGAAGGAGCGTCGTTCGTTTTAAACCTGATACGACAAAGTATAATCGCAGACAATAGGTAATGCTTGAAATGGTGTTACATTACACATTACATTACAGTTATCCCACGTCTTTTTGAAGGATCGTGCTATTTCGTTGTGACCAAGTATGTTGCAGCTTCATTTTTGACAGGAATATCTTATATTATCGTATTGACATAGATTATATCTTACCGCTCGGGGTCAGTCAGAATCTTTTCAGGTAACTGTGAAGTCAAAATTTACTAGGGTTTTGACTTACAACCAACCCGTTGCTATCAATATGTTGTAGTAACTTCGTTAGTTTTCATCGCACGAAAATCGCTCTCCATTCGCTGGAAAGCTCTTGATTTATCTAGTATTTATATTTTAGGTATTCCATACCATTATGTATCATGTTTCAGAGGCCACCCAGTGAGCCCTGAGGAGAAGATTTTATGAGATTCGTTTCACTGGAAGAATGAGATGGGAGGTTGTTATCAGGTTGCAGATTCAAGCGGGCGCGCGCGATTATAAAACAGTGTTACCAGAAAATTGCTTCGGATTCGTTATTTTCAGCTGAAAAATACATCAACCCTGGTACAAAAGTCTTGGATTTGAAGTATCCACGAGTAGAACAGAGAAAAAATAGTATCCATTGTCAACTATCCATGCAAATATCCAGGTTCAGACGTTTTGACGCAACTAATCGATTCAACCATGGTTACCACGATCGATGAAACTTTTTGGAACGCACACACCGTCAACGCCGTGGTCACCGAAAAATCGAATCGAACCCCAGGGTTACGTGACTATCGTGGTTGCTGATTTTTTTGGAACCGGCCCTAAAACCAGCATAGTTCAACCTTGCATAAAACAAAGAGGAGAAGTCTCTTATCATGTAGCAACACTGGAAACATAATCCCCAACGTGGGCTAAATGCCCGATGGGTTTGTATATAACATTTTTCCGAAACTGATTTAGGTACAGTAAATAAGTAGTTACCTTCAGCAGGGAGAACAGAAAGAATGGACCCTTGCAAAACCTAAAGATACGTAGCTACAGTCAACTACAGTGATTATTATAGCAAATATTCTGTGATATTCGTCATTGAATGTTATGAACATTTTAATCTCAAGAGTTCGAGAATAATGGGTTTATTATTCGAGAATAACATGGGTTTATTATTCTACTAGACATACAAAAATGTTGTCTATTCATTTACTATTTCATGTGTAATAATTTATTGATTAAACGAACTTACCTAAGTGAAGTTCAATCAGAATTATTCCTATTAAACACTCTAATATGTACACAAAGTAGTAGTATTCCATGCTACGCCACTTTTACAGCAAATAAAAAGGATATAGGAAAAAAGCGTCCTATCCTGCCCGTATTCCTTAACCATGCATCCCGTGTAACCTCCCCGTGTGCAGGTTAGGTTACCTCATCTATGAAAAGAGAGACCGGAGCCGCTACCGGGACAGGCAACGCCCGGGTGGGATGCTGTACATATTAGAGTGTTTAATAGGAATAATTCTGATTGAACTTCACTTAGGTAAGTTCGTTTAATCAATAAATTATTCCACATACAACACTCTAATATGTACACAAAGTAGCTTGAAAAGAGTTCACACTACAGGGAAGGTAGCGGACACAAGGCCCCCACCGGAAGGAGGGGGTGACCACCCTCTCCTAAGAAACCCCCTAAGCACCTTAAGTGGAAAGGGTTTCATCAAGCAAAAATTTCGAGAAGACCGTTGTAAACAAGTCATGAAAAAACGATCGCTTTAATGTTCCATTTTGGATGTAAAACGTACTATAGGGACATTGTTAAAATATACAGCTTGTATAAGGGTTCTATCTGACAATAGTCGATTGTCGAACATACTGTAGGGACACTGTCAAAATATAGCTTGCATAAGGGTTCTATCTGACAATGGTCGATTATAAAATTTGGCAAAAGTTTCTGACCTAGTAGACCAGCCCGCATTCCTGCAGATCGTATCTACGGAGAGTCCACCTCTGAGAGCTGCTGATGAGGCTGCATGTCTAGTCGAATGAGGTCGGAAAATAGACGTATCGATACCTGACTTTTCCAGAGTTGATGATACCCATCTAGAGAGTGTGGCCTTGGATGCAATCTTATGAGGTCGTCTATGGGTAATGAAGAGGAGGACCTCCCCTGCTGGACGAAGGTTGGAGGTATCCGACAAGTATCGCTGTACCAACGAGGCCACACACAGGTGCGGTTTCTGTTGAAAAAACGGAAGCTTTAATAGGGGTTGATATCTATTGGGCCCAGAGGTTTTAATGAAGTCTGGAATCTTTATCTCCATCTGTACCCCCGGTACCACTAGAATCTGATCTATCCTGATCAGTGAAATAGTCTGTAGACGCTGACCCGTTGCCAGGAGGAGAAGAGTAACTACCTTCTCAGACAGACCCTGAAGATCAATAATTTCCTTATCCAGAAATGACAGTACTAACTGCGGGTCCCATGTTTGGTCATACCGGGGAGTCGGAGGGCGGAGTTTATAGACTCCTTTGAGAAATCTAGTGACTAAAGGATGAGTGCCCACAGGTTCTGTCGCCAATAAGGCGAGGGCCGACCTAAATGAATTTATTGAATTATATGATACCTGTGACGAGTCAAGAACATGTTGAAGAAAAACGATGACGGATTCGGATGAGGGGCACCAAGGATCCGAGCCGTTCTGGTGGCAGAAAACCCACCATCTCCTGTAGCAAGACATATACTGGGCCAAAGTTGACTTGGATAACGACGCCATCAATGTTGAAACAGTGTGGTCTGGGAGCCCCCTCATTCTGAATGCTTGGCTGACAAAATCCCGACCATTAGTTGCAGGGAGGTCGATAGAGGGTGTGCCTCGGAGCTGAAAGGAGAAGTTAACAAAGCTGGGTTAGGGCCGAAGATTAGTAATTTCGAATCAAGGAGGGACATGAATAGAGGGTACCAGGGTTGAGCCCCCCATCGAGGAGCTACGACTATCCCCCTGGCCCCATCATCCTGAATCTTCCGTAAGGTCCTAAGTAGAAGGGGGAATTGCGGAAAGGCATAGAATTTTAGGCCCGCCCAGGATAAAGAGAAAGCATCCACAGCGAATGCCTGGGGATCAGGTACCCAGGACACGTACATAGGGCACTTGGCCGAGGCTGAGGATGCGAATAAGTCAATTGACGGTTCCCCAAAATTTTCGATTATGCTAAGGAAATGAGTCGGGTGTAAGGCCCACTCAGCTCCCTCTGGACACCTTCTGGAAGCCTCGTCCGCCCTAAAGTTATCTTTTGAGGTAATATATGTGGCACGAAGGAGTATGTCCTTCGACTCACACCATTCCCATAGTTGTCTAGATACTGACAGTAGGGACTCCGACCGAACTGTGCCCTGTCTATTGACGCAGGCAATAGCCGTACTATTATCGGCTCTAACAATCACATTGCAACGGTTTAAGTTGTAGGCAAAGTGTTGAAGTCCTAAAAGAATGGCTTTTAGCTCTAAAATATTTATGTGAAGCCGTCTTTCTTCTTCAGACCACCAGCCACTGATCACCTCCCTTCCTGACACTGCCCCCCAGCCTGTCAAGGAACTATCGGAATCAAATGACAGGGAAAAGGAGTCTCTCCGCAATGTATCCGTTAGGTTATTTACCCTAACGGACCACCACTGTAAATCTGAAAGAACATAGTCGGATACATACATTCCCGCATTGTAGTCATAATCATTTAAATGTAACAATCGAGATTTTTCTTTCTCCGCCCTTTTCACATGGATCCACCCATAGGGACTTGCCGGGCATAAGGAAACCAAATTGCCAATTAACCTCGCAAACTCCCGTATGGAACATGACCTGTTGTTAATAAACCGGTCAATTAAATGCTTCGTTCTATCTGCCTTCTCCGGAGGTAGGGATATTAACATCCTCTCGGAGTCAAACAGAAAACCCAAGTAGGAGAAGGATGTCGACGGTGTAAGACGACACTTATCTAGATTAATGTTAAAACCCAAGACGGTAAGTAATTCTACCAGTTTATTAGCGTGCGCTGAGCAAACGGCCGCAGAATGGCCTAGGACCACAAAATCGTCGAGATAATTAGCGAGTGTTACACCCTGGGAACGTAAATGTGCCAGTATGGGCTTCATGAGTTTAACAAAAGTATATGGGGCTGACGATAACCCGAACGGTAGACATTTGAACTGGAAGAGGTGATTGTCCACCCTAAAGCGCAAGTACTTTCTGTGTTCACGCGCCACATTGACTGCATAATAAGCGTCGGAGATATCCACCACCGCACCGTACGCCCCTTGCCAAACAAGCTGTCGGACGGTTCGGTGATCCTCTAACCTAAATGGAGGGGCTGACACGAATTCGTTCAATCTTTTAAGATTTAAAATTAGTCGCTTACCTCCTGACGGTTTGTCCACCAGGAAAATTGGAGACAGAAATTGGCCTTTCGTGTAATTGCAACGTTCAATGGCCCCCGACCCTTCTAGGTTTGCTACTAGCTCCCTAATATACGCTAAATCCTTAGTCGGGAAAAACATCGTTTTCCCCGGGGCCTGAGTGGGGGTTGTCGTAAAGGGAATTTCATACCCAAGTACCCAACTCAGAACAGTGCGATTGTCGGTGATGGAACACCAGTTGTTAAAATGAGATTTTAAGGTGGCATGACGCCTAATTGGAGTTCTTACCTCCGTTACTTGTGGTATTTCGACCGGTTGTAGCCGTGTCTGTGGCGGGTCCTGCTGTTGTTGGGTCCTTGATTCCGGGGTTTGGCCGGGGCGTGTGCTCCCCCCCCCCCCCCCCTTTTGGAAGGAGCCGGCCGCCTGTAGTTTAAATGGTTCGATGCCGAAGGTTGTGGCTGACGCTGTTGTTGTTGCGGCGGAGCCGACGTCGGTTTGGGTAGGAGGTCCTTAGCAAAGGAGGAAATGCCCTGTTGGTCTCGAACCATGGATCGAAGGTCATCCCCAAACAAAAATTTGGAAGGTACCGCCTTAGCTGATATCAAACGCAGTGGACCCGGTAGGGCGTCACAAATAGTTTTCTTACGGAAACGTGAAATATCGCAGTGCAGGGCAACAAGGGATCTACCAACATCCCAAAGAGGAGTAAAAACGAGCTCATCGTCAACTGTGCGGTTCATTAATGTAGAAAGTGCAGTACCTGTCGCTGTGAGAGCCGTCGCCACCTGACGCTGAAAGGTTATGAAATGGTCGTCGCGTTTCTTATGAAAGAGGCTAAGTGACTCAACTAACTCCGGATTGAGTAACGGCGGAGTGACCCCAACCAGATTAGCAGGTGGTGGGTACCTGTCCTTTACCTCCGTGTATTCGGCATACGGAACACCCTCACGCAGCCAGATGGACCATCTGTCTGTCAGGCTACTGTGCAAGATGATCTCCGAGGATTTGGCCGTGGCCGGGTTTTCACCCAGTATCTCCCGTATCTTGGGCGGTAGTTGACTTTCGGAACGGTCCCCATCCGCCGATTGAGGTGTTGAAAACCCTTTGAAAACGGGAGACTCGTGGCCCTGGCCTTCACCCGAAATCGGGCGAGCCGAGAGGACGTCCATTATTTCAGGCACGTTGATTGAGTCTCCCGAGCGATCTTCAGCGGACCTGGGAACATAGCCCCGTAAAACCTCACCCGGTTCCCCGGTGTGGGTTTGGTCCGGTCCCACATGCGGACCGGCACGATCGCAAGAACGATACAACGGGCGATGCCCGATGTCCGGTGAAGACGAAAAAGATGTATAATCAGACGACGACGATCGATGATTTCGGTGTCGGGACTTATGTCGACGCGACATCCGAGAAAATTTCGTGAACATCTTCTCAAAAAAAGAAGGCGACGGAGAAGAAACACGAGGTCTGCGACGGCGAGGTGATCGCGAGCGGCTTCTAGACCGCCGGCGATGCGACCGACTTGCAGGATCCATCGGAGCACGAAGGATGAAAAAAGAAGATGAAACGAACGCAGGTTCTATCCAACTCGAGAGAGAAGACAAAAAACGGAAGGAAAAACTAAAAAATTTACTAAAATTAACGATTTAGAACGGGCTTACTTTTTGCGTGTAATTGTCGACGGCAGCAAGAAATAAGATGAGGTAACCTAACCTGCACACGGGGAGGTTACACGGGATGCATGGTTAAGGAATACGGGCAGGATAGGACGCTTTTTTCCTATATCCTTTTTATTTGCTGTAAAAGTGGCGTAGCATGGAATACTACTACTTTGTGTACATATTAGAGTGTTGTATGTGGAATAATATTGATTGATCCGACAGTTTTCACCAATTTTGGACCCAAAAACTCGGATTAGGCTATTTTTGACAAGTTTTCACCAATTTTGGACCCAAAAACTCGGATTAGGCTATTTTTGACAAGTTATCTTCGATCATTGAACTTTTCACTGAATTGTGCTGATTCATCTGTTGACGTTACCTCCTGTGTTATACAAATGTCTGTTAATTACAGCCATTTTCACAGGTTTTTGAATTTTGAGAGTTGAATATTGAATTCTGAGAGTTGAAACTTGAGAAGCTCAATACTAACTGTCGGTGGTCAAAATCAACTTAATATTTGGTCTCATCACCCTAAAAAACGTGGAGAACGATACCTCACAAGCCCAAGTTCAAACCCAATCAATTTTGCACCCATAACACCCCTGGATGTTTTCCGATCGGGCTGCCGAGAAAGGGAGAGATGCAACGGGCCCATACGGAGCCTGTGTGCGAGAGAACGATTTTTAAATACTGAAAATTAAGGTATATAGATGACATAGAGGACAGACATTGCGTTTTTGGAATCTACACACCTTGAAACGTAAAAGAAAAAGTTTGAGGGGGTGTTCCAAAATAAATTTCCGAATCCAATACAGATGACCTCCATCGAGACCTCAAGATGGAATCCGTCAGCGAACTGGCCAAGCAACATGCGATGAAATACGAACAGTGGCTTCATGAACACATGAATCCGGAAGTTCTTCGACAACAGCAACGCCACCCGGCGGCTTGATAGCACAAAACCTTTCGACCTTGTGGTGTGACAATGTGATAATTGTAGTGATTGAGTGTTCTCTTGAGTTACAGCCACTGGGCTAAAAACTCTACAAACAGTTGAATAATAGTATAGCAACCTAACTTGATGGGCTAAGCTCAGTTGTTATGTTACTTATATACTCGTAGCAAATATATCGATTATTTAAAAAAAAAGAATCCAATACATAGGCTGTGTAAGTGTTTTCAATGAGTAATAAACCGAAATGACAGTCGGAACTTGAGGAAGTTCCAGAAGTAGAAGACTAGCAAACTATAATTCATGTTCCATTTCTTTTTATCCAAGTCATCTTGTTTGTTCCTTGCTGTTGTTCTACGGATTAGTTCAATACCTACCTTCCTTTTAAATAAAGCATTATTCAGAAGCCGGTTGTTTTCATTACTTATACCTACTCGTAATAACAAATAACTGAAGCAAAGCCCGTGGTTCTCCTCTAGGATTTTGAGGGCGCTCTCTTAATCTACACCATGCCTTTGAGAGGGTTAACGTGATTGTCTAGACCCTCCCTCTGATTGCTCAATTTATTCATTCATTTTTCAGGCTCATTTTGTTTATTTGTTTTCTAGGAAACGATTTGGCGGAACTACCAGAGCATCAAACTCCTACCCAACCAGTTCACAGAGTACCTCCTCTCAGAAGTTGGATTTTCCAAATGCGAAGTCGTCGGTTCACCTTACCACCCCTCCAAGGGTTTTCAAAGGCCCATCAAAATCTTCTCTAAGAGCATGGGAAGTCCTTGGACTGAGGCAGTTTTACCTTCAGAAGACTCTGTCGATGAACCTCCCACGACCCGATCGTCCCCAATGGAAACCCAACATTTACCAGCAACCAGTGAACTGAACCAAAAAAGTGACTTGGAACAGACAAATGTGATACCTGTTGAAAAGAACTCGGACACCACCTCAAATGATTGATAAAACCACAGACCACCGTCGAAAGTCAATTTGTTATAATCTCGAAAGCCAAAGAGCTCTATTTTGTACATGTTGTATTTTATTTATTGTAAATAACTCTTGTATATACTTAACTTCAAAATTTATTATTTTTCGTTTTTTCACGTACTTGTATAGGATAGTGTTGTTTGAAAATGGGCATAGCCTAATGTGGTCATAGTTTGATTAGGTAGTACCTACATAGTAATCCGTGCTGTAGATTCACTGATTTGAAGAGTATTTTTTAAATAACAATTTTCTTCGTACTCTCCTTCATTTGATTTTGGCTCTGTCATTTCCAAGTACAGCAACAGTCCTGCTTAAACTTACTGAAAAGTGCTGGTTACGTTTTGGTGTGCCTTTTCACGATTTTTGACGTAGTCTTGCTTCCATCCGCAGCTAGTTCGATAGCATTGGTCAAGATCAATGAAAAATCTGTTCAATTAACGCGATAGGTAAGTTTAGGTGATACTTACCAAACAAATGGACGATGCGCTACATGCGTGTGAATTGAAGCATGGATTATAGATTTATTTTTAAAATCAGCAAATTGTAATGAACTAGGTAAACAGTAAGGAGATGAGCGGGCTGTATAAGTGTCTTTCCCCCTTGATTTTGTATCAACGCGCCAAATTTACATTTTTCGGGGAGGAATGATAGTATTTCACAGTTTGAACCTCCAATTTTTTAATCACATCCACCAAATTTTCATTTGTCTCACGATACACTTAGGAAACCGTGAATAGGATTTGTTGAATCAGTTGTTTTCAAGGAACGTGCAGGAACACATTGGAAGACATTTTGCATACATTCAAAAAATATATAAGTTATCAAAGTATATGACGCAACAATATCCACGCACTAAATAACACGTTAGTAAGTGTAACGTCATAGTACTTGGATACACCGCTCATATTCTTATTATCCTAAACCACAACAAGATAGTATCAATGAGAATTTGAAACAATTGAGTTGTTATTCATGAAGCCAAAACACATGGAGCTTTTAGATTAGGTGTAACGGGGCTACCCAAGGAATACGGTTTGGTCTGTTCAACTGTAGCACGGAAGTAAAATTGCTAAGAATTTTGATGGCATTTGCGCCTGATTGCCGTTTTTGAAATCCGTTTTCAACTTGCTCATGTATCCATGTTCACTTCGATGCTATTTAAGCCATGTTTGCTTTGGAAACTGATATTTCTCAGCTTTCGGCAATGAGGTAATAACCTCAACCTGTGCGGCATTAATACTGATAACTTACTGTCGTCTTACCTATTACCTGGTGTACCCTACAGTTTGATTTCCCAATTAATGTTTTCTTTTTGTTATTTAATATTGCTGGCTTTCAATTTAATCTGCAGGTAAATACAGAAAAGCATGGAACATTATACCTATGTAAATATTATTTGTTGTACTCTCATTTTCTGATAGTCAGTAGCTTTGAAGAACCTATTGCTAAAGCTTCTGAATGGTTAGCATTTTTTCATACTAAACCACCATAATACTACGATAACTTCTTACCAGCACTCGAGTTTGAAAAGGAGCCTTATGTGATATAAATACATTACATAGAAATGACTATTTTGATCTCCTTTATTGGTATAGAGTTTGTTTTCATGATGCATATAAGTAACATTTCCTTGTAAAAAGTTTCAATGGGAAATTGCGTACCTATACCTAAACGTTTATTTAAAAAGAAATGAATATTGAGAAATTGCCGCTTTTCACTTAACCTTTATCACATTAGAATATGGCTGAAAATATCAGTCTTACCGTATCATCCATTTGTCTTGTTGATTTGCGCCGGTGCATAACTGTTTTGGCAATGCATCATTTTCAAAGGTCAGTGAAATACATTGCCATAACACAGCATTTCAATGATGACCAATGGCAAATGGCATTGACACTTCAGTATCACTGTTAACCCTTTTTCCGAATTCATTCAGTGGTTTTTGAAAAGGACTGCAGGCCATGTGGACGCCTCTGTGGCCCTATTCACCAAAGAGATTATATATTTTGAAAATCTCCCGGGAGACAGTCTCTTCCAATGTCTCCTGGGTTTATTTTGCTGAATACCTCCTCCCACGGCCTACCTCAACCTGTACTTGGACGTTTTTACTCATGAATCCATAATATGTATATATTTTTATTGAACAATAGACTTACCTTCTAGAGACGAAAAAAAACATCAAAATGACCGATATGGTAGTGGATGAACGAAGGATGATACATGATGTCACTATCAAACAAATGAGAAAGACTGTAGAGAAAGACCTAATTAGGTGTCTGAAAGAGATAAAAAAATGCCAAGATGGCCACCAACTCTCTTAGAAGTTACTGCTGAATAACCCTGTCTTTGATACTATAAAAATCTTGCCTAGAGTGACCGAAAATATTTCTTTTGCTTAGTGAATAGGCTTAAGCCCTGTTTACACGAGCGGACCGGGGCGTGCAGCAAGTGTGTCCGTCTGCCCTGCCGTGTAAACGCTTCTCCAGGCCGGTTATGGGCGTTCCCACTTGCTAGGGAGGATCGATGGAAATGCTTCAGATCTAGGGTCACCCCACCCGTTCGCCCTGTGATGTAAATGCATATCCACTCAGGATCTTCTCCAGGAATAGGTACCTACCTACCTACCTATAAACATGCATATAGTTTAAAAAACGCTGCAAAGTCCTTGTCACATGGGCTTATTATTCTATTGGACAACCTGCAGAAATGTTGGCTGTTCATTTATTGTTGCTTTCATGTGCAATAATTGAAACAGCTATTTCTAATGGTTTCCACCAAAACACGAATTAGGTACGCTCTTTTTTTCCTTCAAATTATCATTGGCAGTGCCATTTAATGGTCTTGATTCAGCTGTTCACACTTTTTCTAGTGTTATTACACAAACTGATGGTGATTTCAGACAATTTCCCAGGTTTTTGACTCACACAAAATCAGTTTTGGGAACTGAACCTTTGGACCTCAATTTTCGCCTCTGGTAAAAATCGACTTGATATACGGTCTTCTCGTTCCTAAAACATGGAAAACGATACCTCAAAAGCTCATGTTACTAAAACACAAATTTCAGACAATTTCCCAGGTTTTTGACTCATAAAAATTGGGAGCTGAACCTTTGGTAAAACCTCAATTTTCGCCTCTGATCAAAATAGACTTCATATTTGGTCTTCTCGTTCCAAAAACATGTAAAAGGGATACTTCAAAAGCGCATGTTACTAATATGTTATTGAAACACAAAAAGTACCTATTTTTATACCCATTTTCACTCATAACACCCTTGGGTATATATTCCGATCGGGCTGAACAGTTTCGGAACACAACTAGGGCCCAAATGGAGCATGTGTGCGAAAGAACGACTTTTTTAGACAGAAATTGAAGCCGGTATGGATGATACGGCGTACGGACATTGCATTTTCTGAATCTACTCGCCTTGAAACGTAAAAGAAAAAAAATGAGGGGGTGTTACATTTTTTGCTGAGCGAATACATAGGTGTATTATTCACAGAATAATAAACCAAAACGGTGGAAATTGTTACACAACGGTTTATTATGTTCTTGTAGATCACTGTTTTCTGTGGTCAATGTCTACCCTCGGCCGTCCAGACAATGAACAGTAACGATGACTTGTGTTTATATTAAAGTAGGTTTATATAAAGCAGGTTCCATTCTAAGAATTTTGAGACTAACCACGCTCTCCTAGGATGAATTGTTCTTGTTCTATGATTTTTCAAAGATTCCAGTGGAAAACTAGTCTGTACACGGTCCTGCCGTGTAAACGGCTGCCCAAGGGGAAGGAAGCCCTGCCCCCTCAGAGCGAGTCAGGAGCATCGGATTTATCCGGCCCGGTCCGCTCGTGTAAATGGGGCTGAAGACAGTGCTACACACCACATTCACATGGCACTGAACTGGATCCAAGCCGCCTAACCTCCATAATGCCCCCTTCATCAAGTAAGGTTTGCACAACAACGGGAAGTTCGGCCATAATTCTTGTATTTATTTATTGAAGTGAAACTTATTTAGGCCGGGTCGCACGACCCTGCTCCCACCCATTCACCCTCCCTCTACCTATGAGGCTTTCAGGACTGAACTGGTGATCCTAACCTCACTCCATTTTCACAACTCCTCATCCCCCATCCATTCATCAGCCTCTCCCTCCACCCCTCTACGTTCCTATCGTTATTTCCTTCCCTGCTCGCAGGTTTCCTCACTTAGTTCACATAGTACACAACTATGTACTACATAGTTCACCTTTCTAGCAAGTGCATTTACCCTTAACCTTATTCTGTTCAAACAAAAATGTTTTGAAAGAAGCGGTTTTATTTTAATGCTGTGGATGGAGGAGCCACGGAAAAATACCAATACTGTGGAGTTGAAATTAGCATTTTAAAAACGACAATACTTGTATAACATTATGTAGATAGGTTGTAATTTTTCACTGCATACCAAGGTACCTAATGATTTTGTGATGTATACATATCTGCCTAGTCGTTGAAGCTTTTCTAACATTATACAGGTCATACTTCCTATTTTCGCATGTTCATTTGAGTCTACAGAGTGGACTGCAAAATATGACGTGTTACTAAACTAGTTACAAAATGAAAATGTATATTGAGCTACGTATGAGTACATATTATAACGATTTTATTTAATCAAACCTATTAAACCCCGTTTTCATGATTTTTAGAGTGGGACAATTAGAGGGAGTCTGTTGAACTGGTCCCAAAGAACGCATCCCAGAAGTGACTGAACTCTTGGAATTGAACACATCTTACATATCCCTACCTCCCTTCCATTCACAGAAGTTGCCATAGAAGATTACCAAGTTAACGCTTCGCTTCCTTCGCCTGTCCAACTTTTTTTCCCCATGAATTTGTAATAATACGACTCAATGGATATACAAACTCAAAATTAATCATTAGGAAATTTCAACATGGCGCACACGAAGGTAGCACTAACCACGACAAAATCCCTGATATCTGGAAAATAATATCCACGCTTCGTCGTACCTTCAGTGCCCATGTGTGTGTTGGCAAATGAAATTTAAACACATTGCCAATCCATGCAAACAAGGCTTTGTTTGATTGGGGGGAGGGGGGATTCCCAATTCAGAGAATGATAAGGGCGACCAAATAAAATGAGACCGAATCAAGTAATATAATATATATAACACAATTTGCGATTGCAAGGATTTACTTTACAACTTACATAATAATTAGGAATAAGAGAAAATTAGTATTTTTCAGTAATTCACCAAACAATACGCAGCGCACGTACCGGTGTAGCATCTGAAAGAGTAAGGAAACAAATTATGACAATATTCACCACAATGACATGCCAAAGGGGGGGGGGGGGGACCTGCCAAATTTAATGACAGCTTCCTTGTATCAATAGCATGATTGAGATCAATTAAACGTTTGCACATGCGTGAGGACCATTACAATGATCAGATTGTTCTGAAATTCGTAGGGGACAATCAGAGAGCTATCCACAGAATTTGAGCAAAATCAATTTTGATTTGGGGACAAAACATTGATTCCTCTCAAAAGTGAAAACAAAGCCTCCACTAGCTACCTTGGTAGACTCAGAAGCTTAAATACCAAATGAACGGTTCCTCAATGCTTAGATTCAAGTTATTAGTAGTTGATGTATCCAAAATTGATTGCCACAGTACTTGAACTCAACATGGATAATATAAATATGTGATTCAAGACGAGGCATTCATGAGATATAAGGGTTTGAATAGGATTTCAGGTTAGCCCATGCGAAGGTGCTTGCATCATGATGAAATTTAGCGGGAAAACGGGCAGGTGAGATGAAAACAGTGAGGTCCGTCCGAAATGGGGCTCCCCTGATATACCTCTCCCACCCTCCATTATCTTTATCTTCTGTAAGGGGTTTCTATAGTAACCTCAAAATTGAAATGGGAAACCTGCAATCACTGGGACATCCAGAATGACATGTCTCACTGACAGTACAACGATTTCAATGGTCTGTCCAAATTTATTACTTAACATTAAAATTTTCTATGAGGATCAGTGGTGTGGGAGTTTGCATCCGCAGCTAAGCATAAAGGTGTTACAGTCCCAACCCCCAAGCGTGATTTCATTCCCCATTAATTGATAGTTATCTTATATAAGTAGGGTCGTTTTTACACAGACATGTCCCCCAGTGTCGAAATATGAGCTATAACATACAGCAGTTACAATGTACGAAACCCTCAAAAGCTGAGGGGGCACAACCATTAAATAAACATAAAGATGCCCAGCATTACCCCACACCGGTCCGTGGGGGTAGGGATGATGAAGGGAGTTGGGAAGAGAAAGTGGGATGAAAGGAAGTGCCCCAATAAAGTGACCACCAGTTTAGATATGAGCCGTGTCTACGTGGGTGGTGATACCACGGAATACTCCCCCCAGAGATGCCCAGCTGCGTAACTCCGTGGCACATTTCCCGCACCACACCCCATGGCAAGGCAGCTGCCAGTACCTTGATGTTATCAGCCGCCACTCCCTTGTGCCCGGACACTGACTGCCGCAGATCACTCCTGTTGTACTTGCTTTTCTTAGCCCTCCAGGTCTGCTCCATGTCCACGCTGCCATTGTCAACCTGGACATCCAGGATAATTGCAGACACATCGGGCCTAACAGCAACCCCCGACAGGCATGGCAAAGGGTGTTAACAGTCCCATGACTACCTCTGGAACACCGACCACTGTGGCTAGTGACACAGACAGTACAAAAGTTCCTGTAGTCACAGGACCCTATACCCTCCGAAGCCCAATCCACCCAACGGGATGACGAGGGGGACTACAGAATTTCATTCTATCTACGCAGACGCAGGCGAGGGTGCAGGGTTTTTATTATATTTAGGGTTCTACATACCTTGACACACAAACCATCAATTTTAGAGGTGGATTATTTTTTTTGTGCTCGATTCCAAAGGTTCATTAATGAAGATGATGAACCAAAAATAATCATGGGGGGATACATTTTTTTATCTGAAGACTCGAGCGTGAACCAACCATAAACCATCTCTTCGGTAAACCATTCAGAAGTAATAAGCTGAAGGATAAAATAGAGTCAGGCACCAGGAATGCCACACGAGTGGTGCGTGTATATCAGGCCAAATCGGAGAGAAGGCTTCAGTCAGTTCTGATTGTAAGCAAGTCCATAAATCTACACCAAGGGAAGACTTACCCACATTCACTTCATGAATTTAGCAGCCTGGTCGGTGAGGATTTTACTACTGGACTTTGCATCCAGGAATAACTCTCCCACTTCCTGTATGTCCTCTTTGGTTATGCTGGACCGTCCATTCACTTTGGCAGAGAGGTTCGCTGGTGTCAGCAGTTGCACAGCGTACCTAGGATCAAAGTTTGGGGGTTTGTGAGAGTCAAATGTGACGCTCGAAAGACGTCTATAATATGACAAAAAAACTATGATTCAATCTCATGAGGATTCAATCCATACATTGGAAAGGTACACTGGCAAGGCGTCCGCATCTTTGCTGTACACGCGAAAGTGTTAGAGAGTACTACTTTCGCATAACGCGTCCAGATTCCCATCAGTTCATTTTCTAGCTTCAAATCAACATGGACAAATGCAAGCTTGCTGCTATGAGATGTTTACGTGAGTTTCCACTGGGCGCGCGAGCAAACATGCCTGAACGAATGATTGATCGTGCGTTTGGTCAGCTGTGAAAAATAATAGCCAACCGTTTCCACCAGCTGAGTGAACGATTGCGTGAAGAACGAACAAAAAAGATCGACCTGGCCCGATCCCAGGTAATGCATGGATCTTCATTTGTTCGGACGCTCACCTGTTTCTACCAGCCAAACACGTCGAACGAAGGTTCACACGATTACCACTTGAACATAAGTGAACAGTCGGTTGATGGTGGAAACAATCTTCCACCAACCGCACAAACACAGATTTCCTCGTTCGCCTGTGCCCTCGCGCTCGGAGGAAACGGACGTTCAGAAGAAGAGGAGTTTTGGATGTTGAATGAAAGGAGACCATTGGCCCCGTTATTGAAAAGAAGAAAAGTGGAGGCACTGGACACTCTTATATAAACTTCACTTCCACGTAGATGAAGACAAAGATTGATTTCGAGAGTTTTCCAGGTTTAATTTTGAACTATTTAATTTTTTTCATTCAGAAGACGATCTGAAACATTTTTATTAGAATTTATAAATATTATCGACATTTTCAATCTGTCTGGAGGATCGATTTTTTGCGTACACGAACTTGGGGATCACGGTGTAGGTAGGTACTTATGGTTCACTTTATTTTCTCGGAAAAATAAAAAATACATAGTCCTATGCCTTAATAGTTGAAAACATCAGAGTTACACAAATTTTTCATCCGATATATCACAGATGATAGTGACAATCTTTTCAAATGATATGCGTCTCAATTTCTGGACACAGACGCTCCATGTCAAAATGAACCTTAAGGCGATTGGTACGTCTGATGATCTACTTCGGTTTCTTACTTACCTAAGTGTGCTTCGAGATCCAATTTTGCTAAGTTCATTCAGTGCTTCCTCGTCTATAATGAGACCTTCAGTTTGAGCTCGAAGCTTGATGATCTGACTCATCTCACTCTCGTTGTAGGGGCAAGTCCGTATGATTAGGAGACGGTCAAGAAGGTCAAGAGGGAGGCCATGAGGTGAAATAATGTCGCTCGTTCCCCTGAAACATAATGAGTTTGGCTGGTCTAAGAATATTTGCCAAATCATCAGATGGATGACTGATGATGACACACAAAAGCATCTACAGGTAAAGGATGAAGAATCATACATTGCCAAACACTGCTGCAGCAAAATACAATTCGACCTCGCTCATGTAGGGTGCAGTTGGTGGATGAAAAAACTGGCATCATGGTACCCTTACAATATACCATTCCTGTGAATAAGTAAGATTGTAACCAATAAAGACACGGAGAAGTCGAGCTGTGCGGTGCAAGGGACGAGGCCCAGGTAGCTCTCCCTCCACCGACTTCCAACGGCCGTCGGTGGACCGGCGGAGGGTAGAGGCGCCTTTATAAGGTGCCCAGCTCGACATTCAACCAACTTCTCCCCAACAAGTGCCTTCTCTCCCAAACCTTGCCTTCCCATTCATCCGACTTCTCTCTCACTTATCTTACCTCACCCTAATCAACTCACCCTTCTCCACAACCCTACGTTCTCAATGTGGTGAAAACAGGACGAGAACTTCCTTCCCAGCACTCAACGGGGTGAAAACCGGACGAGGGCTTTTCCAATATCCAATGTGGTGAAAACAGACGGATATTTTCCTACCCTCTCTTTCCAATATCCAAGGAGGTGAAAACCGTGCGGATATTTCCTTATCCCAATATCAACGTGGTGAAAACCAGACGGATATTTTTCTATCCTAGAGACGCATCCAAGGAAGTGAAAACCACGCGGATATGCTCTTGCACTCCTCACTCACCTCCCCTTCCCAAACCTACCTCAAAAACCACGCATTCACCACAACTTAAACTCGCGCCTCAGGAAACCGGTTAAACATTTTTCATAGCTCAACACGAGTTCAGTTGACTCTTCATATTAAAAACGTTAAATCAAAAACTTTGCAAAACATGAGGCCCCTGTTATTAAATTTCGCTATGTTAAACTTCGTAAATCGAATCGGGTGGCATGGTGATAAGTGTCAAGAAGATGTATACCTGAGATCCAGATGAATAGAGTAGAAAACAACAACGGCTTGACACTTTACTGAATTGCAAATCAGCAGTTACTGGGACGGCATATTGGCCTGATAATGTTCAACACCTTAACCCTAGACCACACTTCTTGTAACATTCACCCGTATCTGTATCTGTTGCACCGTGTCACTGGTGTGGACGGGCAAACGTTGCTTCGCTCCATGTCAAAATCATGGCACGCCATGCAACGGAGACACACAACGGGCCTGAACACCAAAAAGGCGGTTTTTCGCCATCACATCAAAGGGACTGACATGGACAAGCCCCGATGGGGTGAATGCCAGTGTGGACGGGCGCCTCAACACCCGTGTCATAGTTACTTGATCAGTTATATTCTACATCGCGTCAGCTGTGTGTCTTGCAGGAGTATTTTCGTTTTCTCGTCTGTGAAGGGCTATTTGCACTGAAATGGACTCGTGGATCAGGAGGCAACGCTCAAACCTATTGACAGTTATAGGAGACACGACTTGCTGTGGGACCCCAAATGTCCAAACCATTTCAACAAGATAAAAAAACAAGATGCTTGGCAGTATGTAAAATTTTTATAAAGCCCACTGATGTGCTGGAACTTTAAATCCACAAGTAAGCTTGTTCCACTGTACTGATCCCTGCTCGTAAACACTTTCTGCATCCACCACCTCGGTGGCTTCCGTTTTTTTTCCGGATACCATACTGAATGAAAGTAGACGCAGCCACGGCTGTTGCTTACGATACTTCCATGGTGCCCGTTCCTCTCTAACTGATGAGTTTTCGCCGTGTCGTCAACCCGTGTTTGCCTTTTTGCTCGATGACTCGGGATAAATTTATTGGTTGAAAAACGTCCCTTGCACTGTATCTGTGGCACAGGACGACACGCAATGGTGGCACAGAAACAGGTGAATGTTACAAGTGTGGACCAGGCTTTAACTGCCACCCCTAAATCCGAGATGTGCGTCCCTGTGTGCCACACAAAGGTCTGTCATATATGCACTGACAAAGGACTGTACGATGTCGAAGACATTCTCATGTGAATTGAGGCCACACATGGTCTGAATCAAGGTGACGAAGAATGGAAGCTCAGATGACGGACCCAGCACGTGAGGCCAACCTAGCCCTCCATCACACGTTCAGAGGCACAATCAAGGTGTTAACATGGTGTGTCAATGCTGAACATACCCCATACGTTCTATGTTAACTATGTGACGTCAGACAGTAACAATGTCAATTTCTTTGACAGACTGTTCAGAAGTTCAGCAGGTTAAACACGTTTTGACGTTGAAAACAGCCGAACTGTGAACACTCATAATGCACGATAAAGAGACGAATGTTTAGTTTCAGTTTGGAAAATCAAACTGACAGGATATACAATTTCCACAAGTTTTGCATTCCAAACCTCATGGAAACATTTTGGTTCCGAGTCAGTCCACTGTAAAATTGCAAATTTATTGATAAACAGTTCAGCATCAGTGATATTTTAGCAACTTACCTCACTTCACACCGTCCGCGATTAGTGGCAAACACAACTATGGGAGCGATGGCACTCTCGAGGGCTTGATGAAGGTAAGTGAATGTTTCCAAGTCCAACATGTGGATTTCGTCAATGAACAGAACGCCAGGGACCAATTCTGCAATACCCTGATCGATATACCTGGAACAAGAAGAAAAATAAGCAAATCAGAACTACCCTGGCAAACGGGAGAGGCGGTAAGTGACGTCACGTCATACCAGTGGTTAAATTCGTTCAAACTCAGACAACTTTCAGGAAAGCCATCACTGAGATTCTTGACTTCTAAAAATTAAAAAGACCATACGAAAACCCCGTTTACTTTTTAGTTACCTTTAATGTCGTCCAAGAATAATTTAATCAAAAACATTCAAGGGAGAAAATGCATAAAACAATGTTTACGAGACGTTGCTCCCCTCTATTTACCTTAGGAAGCGAGTCAGAAATAAATTTCAAACGCTCACCATAATTTTTTCGTAAAACTCAAACCCAAAATCGAAATTTCATGAAGATGTTAAAAAAAGTTTAGATGTTGAAACCAACTTAGTTGTTTCAAATGAGAACCCCAATTTTGTATTGCAGATTCTGATTCTACGGGAAGTTTCATGAAGAAATGAACCGTCACTGAAACCACTGAGTGCGCAAAAGGCAGAAAACCATAATTTGCCGATGGAATAAACTACAAAGACATCACTACATGATCACTATAAATATATGATATCCATAAATATAATATGATTATTACTATATATAACCATATATCATATAAAATTTGAACCACATACATCACATAACCTTCGATTCATGCATTATCACATACATAATATAATAAGTACACTTTGAATCATTACGGGCGATATTCATAGTCCTCACTTTATTTAAAGTAAATGCTTAAGTTAACAAATAAGGAAGCATCGTCCACTTGGGCTATTCATAGTCAGCGATAAAGGAAATGCTTAAGTCGTCCTTTAGCATTTCCTCTATTCCTATTTCATAGACAATAAGTAAAGAAAAATTTTTACTTTTCGGCCCAAATAAGTGGAAAAAACTGAGGTACGTCGAAAGGTACCTTAAGCATTTCCTTATTGATCGTTTGCACTGTTCTCTTTTCATTTATGTAACCTTTTCAGTGTCATCGTTCTCGGCATTCTTGTTTCTTTTCCCAAGTATACTTTTTTTTTTTTTAATACGATGGATTACGAAATTTTGTTTGACTTCGATGAGTGGGATGACGAGTTCGATGTAACGGAGAGCATGCGGGTGATGCATACCGGCTTCATTTTCGGCTTAAAAAATTCGTTCTTTCGCACACATGCTCCATTTGGGCCCTAGTTGTGTCCCGAAACTTTGCAACCCGTTCGGAATATACCCAAGGGTGTTATGAGCGAAAATGTGTATAAAAATAGGTATTTTTTGTGTTTTAGTAACATGAGCTTTTCAGTATCAGTTTCCATGTTTTTGTGGGACGAGAAGACGAATATGAAGTCGATTTTGACCAAGGAGTGGAAAATTGAGGTTCTACCAAAGGTTCTGCTCCAAAAATTAATTTTTTATGAGCCATAAACCTGGGAAACTGTCTGAAATCACCATCAGTTTGTATAACAACACTAGAAACAGTGTCAACAGGTGAACCAAGGCAATTAAATGGCACTACCAATGATCAAAGATAATTTGAAAAAAAAGGAGCGTATCTCATTCGCGTTTTAGGGGCCAAAAATGGTGGAAACCATCAGAAATAGCTATTTCAATTATTTCAAATTAAAGAAACAATAAATGAACAGACAAAATTTCTGTGTGTCCAGTAGAATAATAAACCCATGTGACAAGGACTTGGTTTATCAATTTCCTTTGCATTTTGTAAATGTTCACTCTTCGAAGTAATCCTAACGTGAGCCGGGAGTTTGCCATCGATTTTGATAGTTCCTTAAAAATTGTTCCAAAAGTTTCCAATTTGTGCATTATTTAACTGAACTTTATGTCTTCGCCTACTAATAAGATTCTGCCTAACCAAAAGTAGGATAAAACCCAATTATTTCCTTTTTCGAAGACCAGTTGGTAGTTGATTTCACTGAAAAGGCAAACCAAGGAACTACAGTAAGAACGTAATTTATAATTAAAAGGATAAGTAAAAAAAGTTAAAGAGGGAGTAAAAACAAAAGGGAAGAAGGAGGGAATAGAACGGAGGAGTAATACAGAAGGGAAAGGGAGAAGTAAATGCATGTCAACACCCCTAAACGCGAGCACCAAGTGTATAATAGACAAGTTTTCAAAATAAAACAAAGGTTGCTTGCTCCACTGTTTACTTGTCCTGACACAGGGAGGATGCTGGACAACGGCGTTCACAACAACGGAAAACCAACAGAACGGCACGGCTAGTAGGCGAGGACATATAACTAAACAAAAACACACACCCTGCCAGAACTGCCAACTTACGCTCAGACCAGAGAGTTGGGAAAATTTTTGACTTAAATAAAGATTTTTCTTAATTGTATAAAGTAAAAGAAAAAATTTGACTTAAGTAAATATTTTTCTTTACTTCGCGGAGTAATGTCTATGAAAGCGAAATCAGATAAAGCATTTCCTTAAGAAATTATTTGACTTTCAGAAGTAAAGTATTATTTTTACTTAAGTCAGGACTATGAATACCGCCCTACATCACTATAAATATATGCCATTATATACATACTCTACGGGCGGTATTCATAGTCCTGACTTCTTCTGGAAGTAAAATAGTTTCTTAAGGAAATGCTTTATCTGATTCCGCTTTCATAGACATTACTCCCCGAAGTAAAGAAAAATCTTTACTTAATCTTTTACTTTATAAAATTAAGAAAAATCTTTATTTAAGTCAAAATTTTTCCCAACTCTCTGGTTTGAGCTTAAGTTGGCAGTTCTGGCAGGGTGTGTGTTTTTGTTTAGTTATATGTCCTCGCCTATTAGCCGTGCCGTTCTGTCGGTTTTCCGTTGTTGTGAACGCCGTTGTCCAGCATCCTCTCTGTGTCAGGACAAGAGTAAACAGTGGAGCAAGCAACCTTTATTTTGAGAACTTCTATAATACACTTGGTGCTCGCGTTTAGCTGTGCTGACGTGCATTTACTTCTCCCTTTCCCATCTGTATTACTCCTCCCTTCTTTTCCCTCCTTCTTCCCTTTTGTTTTTACTCACTCTTTAACTTTTTTAGTTATCCTTTTCAGTGGAATCAACTACCAATTGGTCTTCGAAAAAAAGAAATAATTGGGTTTTATCCTACTTTTGGTCAGGCAGAATCTTATTAGTAGGCAAAGTCAATAAAGTTAGTCAACAATTTTTGATGAACTATCAAAATCGATGGCAAACTCCCGGCTCACGACTTCGAAGAGTGAATATTTACAAAATGCAAAGGAAATTGATAAACAAAGTCCTTGTCACATGGGTTTATTATTCTATTGGACTTACCTACAGAAATTTTGGCTGTTCATTAGTAGTTTCGTTAATGTGAAATAATTGAAATAGCTATTTCTGAATGTTTCCACCAATTTTGGCCCCCAAAACACAAATTAGGTACGCTACTTTTTTTTCAAATTATTTTTGATCATTGGCAGTGCCATTTAAATTGCCTTGATTCACCTGTTGACACTTTTTCTAGTGTTATTATACAAACTGATGGTGATTTCAGACAGTTTCCCAGGTTTTTGGCTCATAAAAAATCAATTTTAGGAGCAGAACCTTTGGTAGAAGCTTAGTTTTCCACTCTGGTCAAAATCGACTTCATACTCGATACTCGTCTTCTCGTCCCACAAAAACATAGAAACCGATACTGAAAAGCTCGTTTTACTAAAACACAAAAAATACCAATTTTCATACACATTTTCGCTCATAACACCCCTGGGTATATTCCGATCGGGTTGCAAAGTTTCGGGACACAACTAGGGCCCAGATGGAGCCTGTGTGCGAAAGAACGAATTTTTTAGACCGAAAATGAAGCCGGTATGCATCACCCGCATGCTCTCCGTTACATCGAACTCGTCATCCCACTCATCGAAGTCAAACAACATTTCGTAATCCATCGTATCAAAACAAACAAAAAACCCGAATAATTAGGAAAAGAAATAAAAATGCCGAGAATGATGACACTGAAAAGATGACATAAATGAAAAGAGAACAGAGCAAACGATCAATAAGGAAATGCTTAAGGTACCTTTCGACGTACCTCAGTTTTTTCCACTTATTTAGGCCAAAAAGTAAAGATTTTTCTGTACTTATTGTCTATGAAATAGGAATAAAGGAAATGCTAAAGGAAGACTTAAGCATTTCCTTTATCACTGACTATGAATAGCCCAAGTGGACGTTGCTTCCTTATTTGTTCACTTAAGCATTTACTTTAATTAAAGTGAGGACTATGAATACCGCCCTACATCATATACTTTGATGTATCATCACATACACAATACACACTTTGGATATGTATCATCTCATTCAAAAAACGAAACACTTTGATGTATCATCACATACAAAATACACACTTTGGATATGTATAATCACATTCACAAAACCATACACTCTGAATCATGTATCATCACTACTATATGATACACGACAAAAGCTGAATGACCACCTACAATTTCATGAAAATGGTTAAATTTTGATACCAGCTAGGTATGGTTTTTGAAATAGGGAAACCAATTTTTTTCTCAAAATTGCAGATTCGAATTCTACGTGAAATGTTACGGAAAAGACGTTTGTAAGATCTAATCAGTAAAATTTGAACTTTTCTACATTTTTATGCGATTTTTGGTACACTTACTTGATAAGATAGTTATGAATCAAAACTGACGTCACCACGTGATTTAGCGTTGAGAAATAGCCAAAAATGTATCGTGTATCATCGTTACCTACTTGGCTGTTTATTCCATACGCAAAACGTGGTTTTCTGCCTTTTCCACAACTTTGCGCTTTCAAAAATTCGAGTGACGGGTCATTTCTTTTTGGAATTTGACGTAGAATCCGAATCTGCTACGAAAAAGGGGGTTCCCGTTCAAAAAAAAAAAAGTAGTGAGATCGTGGTACTTCGAGTGAGTTCCCATTAGAAACTGATTTCTAACTTACTTCCAAGGAAAATACAGGGGATCAACGTCTCCTGGGACACATAATATAAAGAAAAACGCGCCAATGTCGTGGTGCTAAGTTCATCGTGAGTATACCTGTTGACAACTTTGTTGATTTCTAATCGGAGTTTGTCAGTGATTTCTGTTTTCTTGCTTTTGATGAGCTGCCCCATCATCGAGAGTATGTCTTGTCCGCCTTGAGGACGTGCATTTGCGACGTCTAGATCGTGGAGGGTGACATCTTGAATGACTTCTTTCTTCTTGTGAACATCACCTTTGGGCAGAGGGACGTATTCTTCCGCCTGGTTCCGAATAATTACATGTCAGAAGGGATTATGGAACGGTAGAATGTTAACATTGCGTATACAATGTTAACATTCCATCGACAAAATTATTATTGTCGGCAAATAAAAAATATTGGCCCCCGAAACTTCGCTAAATAAAGAAGAAACTTGTAGAGTTGTAGAACTCGTAAAACACATCGGTAAACCGTACACTGACAGGGAGGTATAATTACCTCGAGATCGTATTCAGTGGCGTACGTATCAGACCGTCCTTGGCGTTTGACAGCTCCACTATTGGCTTCGATGTAAATGACGTCACCCACTTCCACTTTCTCTTTGGTCAGAGCTTCGTGTATTGAAGGGTCTAGTTTGAGCTGTTTGGTCCCTTTGGCAGTTTTCAAGCTGATGAGAACATGGGAAACTGTTTTCCCCAATCCTAGAATCATAGGGTAATTTATCACAAATAGGTTGACAGAATTTTCCAAACCACTTATATAACACTACCCACCCACCCACTAACCACTTACTATAACATAATATGACTGGTATTGTAGATGTTTTTAACTTTTTTTTTAAAATCAATTTTAACGCTTAGCCAGCAAGTTGCCATCGTTGACAAGAGCCAGAATTCTCGCTCAATATAGCGCGAATTTTCGAATTCAAACATGGCGCAGAAAGTCAATTTTTCTAGAGTTTACAGCAAGAGATTTTTCAGATTTTTGAGGAAGGGTAAATTCTCCAGACCAAGGAATGGATGGTAAAATGCTGGGAAATGAAAATCCTTTGAATAATTGTTGGTATGGAGTGCAAGGATGGAAGGTGGAGAATCCAATACGACGGGAATTTTGGGCAAGGGTGCATGCAATGGGAGGCTATGAACAGACGGACAGTTTATGGAAGGATTAGGGTTTAGATCCTAGATTGTGCTGGATAGACACAGACTAGGGATTGGGACTGGGAAGTGCTCTTTAAGAAGGGCTCAGACTGGGACTGCGAGGAAAGAACGATCGTGCAGTAGATCGTTCAGTTGTTGTTCAAGGTCAACCATGGTCCTAGTGAAATATCCATGCGGGAACTGGGAATGGGCCCGTTAGGATCAGATACCAAACTAATGGTCCAGTCTCCCCCAGCCCATTGTACATTGACCGCCGTTATTCAGACCATGTAGCTACTGAACTATGATGGGAGCACTTCTTTTCAGGCCTATCAGAAGCGGCTGTTGATTACTACACTTCGGTTCAGATGACTTGATTAGTTCTCAACAGCGGGTTCTGATTCGTCAAAGAAGAAGCGCTCCCTCACAGTTCCTATATGACCATAGACCATCCACAAACAGCCAGGACGAGAGTAGGAGCGACAGCCAGAACACGAGCCACAGCTGGAACACAAGCCACAGCTGGAAGGGGGTGTTGAAGACTGGAGTGGGGGAAGTAGGAACAAGAACTACAGTACAGGAGCAGTTCTCACTCAAGAGCGAACGAGATCGTTCCAAGTCCTTCAAATGAACTGAACTTCCCATCACTAAAGAGAACCTTCAGATTCGAAGTTGGGGAAGAAAAAGGATTGACAGAAAGGAGGAATCGGGCATCACTAGCATGCCGAGTACAGGGTGAACGGTGGAAGGAGATCCTCGATGTCCTGATGATGACATCATTACATCAACAGTGCTCACCTCCAGTACAGTACTTGATTTGCTAGTGACGAAAGATTCCTCCAGAAGGTATGTTATGTATACTTTAACTACTAGCGCCCTTTCTGATTCTGTAGAGCTATAGGAAGAAGAAACGTGGCGCTCAAAGAAATCTGTAGATTAAGGATAAACTTCGAAGTATCTAGTACCTACTTCTTGAAAAAATAAAAAATGAAGAAATATATAAATAGATAAATCTTTATGCGCCATAGGGTTTGCATCCCTGCAACTAGGGACTACTCTCTCCAAGAGCTGCAGTAGGTGGCATGTATGGTTCGAACCCACAGGTAATATCTCTCCATCTTATTTACACCCTAAGATTGTGCTCCAACAAAATGTCAAATGAAGTTCTACCTCCCATGGGGTTGTCTGTTTCAAAAGGCGTAACCTCTGTGACTTCTCCCTCGTACACTTCTTTAGTCTCTTTGATCCTGAGGCCGATAGCTCGCCTAAAATTCTCCATAAGGACCTCAGTTTTCTTTATTTCAGAGCTAAAGACTTCCGAGCCGACCATAGGACAGAATGGAACCTGGGGAAAAAGAAAATTATGGGGATATAGAAAATTATAACTTAAGGTCAAATACCTACCTTTTCCCAGGCGAGTGATGATAATTGTGTTCATGACAATGAAAGTAATCAACTTGTTGTTGCAATACTAATTTTTTTGAACTCCATTCTTGTAATGATGAGGGTAGGGAGGTTTAGTTCCAAAGATGATGAGATTTCTTGACTAAATAGGTACCTTACCTACCTATATATTACATCCAGTTTGCAAGAAGCCTATCCACCACTAGGTACCTAACTTGTACTCGCACTTTCACAATCATCGATTTTGAATTAAAGCACACATTCCAAATGCGAACACACGATTCAAGAACCAGGGAAGAGAAACTAAACCGAACTGCCAACAGAGAACAGCCTCCAATAGGTACCGTCACTAATCTGGAAAATAGGAGTGGAAATGGAGTAATTTTATTCTGATAATGTAGGTAGAGGTCTCATTTCAACAGTTTTTGTTAATATTACATGAATAATTTTGCTATCTGGAACAAAACACGGAAATTAGCGCTAATGAAACTAAAAGTAACCATTAATTTGGTAAACTTAACCATGCAATCACCAATATTCCTTCTAGATACGGGTTTAATCAGCTGTCAGAGCTAAATCGACCAGTCGAAATGAGACCTCTAAACACATGCCACAACATCTCTTTTGCCCCCTTTGATGAGGGTAATCATCAGTTGTAACCATCACACACCAACCTTATTTCCAAGCTCTTGAGCCATCGCCAGGGCTATAGCGGTTTTTCCAGTTCCGGGGGGACCAGCCATCAAAACCGCTCTCCCAGCCATCTTCTTGGACTTGACCATCTCCACGACGATTCCAGCAGCCTTGAAGCAGGATATACGTTGAAGTATAATATTTACATTATAGGTAACACGTTAAATACCTATACAATAGAATTTCATGCAGATAAAAACGGAATGGAACCATTCAATGACGGAACCTAACCACTTCCCACCTCGACAATTCAAACAATGACTCGAGTTCTTTCTAAATTAAAGGACCTAAGAAACTTTCTTGATTCTAGAATGATCAAGGAGGATCTTCATTTATAATCCGCCAATGGATTTGTTGGGTCCGTGTAGTTCCGTATGAGTCCCCACCTTGAAACCAATGGAGACCTGTAATTATCCTATGAAGAAATGAATTTGACGAGTGTTTCGGAAACCTCAGGATCTCCTCTTTCCTACGGTTTCATAATGAATTAACTTTCTCCTGCGCGTACATGAGAAATATGGAATTGGAAAAAGAAGGGACGTACGGAACTATTACCACAGTCAAGAAGTTCCGTATGTGTCCCCACGCTGTTTGTGAGTCATAAGTGGAACAATGAACCCTAAAACCCTTTTGTAGTTGAACTTTGATAAAACATCGTTGATAATGACAGATTTCTATTGGTTTCAAAGTGGGGACACATACGGAACTACACCCGATTTGTTTTCCACTGGGTTATAATAATAAATTTATTATGCTTATGGCACTTGTAAAATATGACAACTATGTAGAGCACTCGACGACAGGAATAGGTAATCAACCAAACTACAAAAATTACAAACAAATTCTCTTATGCAGTACAACTCTCTTCCAATCAGATAGGTTTTAATGTTCCTTCTAAACAAACCACAGCCATGGAGCTGTCAAAGCTGCAAGATGAAGTGGCTGCTGATATCAACCGCACTGTACTTGGCTCCTCTTGTCAGACTCGAGCCTATGGTGCGGGACCTGCATCAACTGACCGACTGGAAGACAAGTTTAGCAAACTTTTTTTCATGCATTTTCACATAGGTACAGTAAAACCTCCATTACGTATAGCGATGGGAAAGGAAGCAGGAGGAATTCCCACTACTCTCGAAGATTTACCTCATATTCCTCTCATTCGCCCAGAAGAGGATCCCATACTTCGTCTTGGAGAAAAACAAGCCAAAGCGCATCTGAGCGTATAGCTGGAGTCTATTAAGCGATTTCCCAAAACAGATAAAGCAGGTAGTGTACCACCCACATGGCTTGAGTACATCACAAGAGAACGCTCTTAGAAATACTACTACTAGGTAAGTACATGCTTACCCGAGAAATAGAAAACGCACGATTTTACCACTGCAGGTACTTGGCAATAGGTAATATTAGTCAGATGGGTAAACTACAACTATGTATTTAGCTATAAGATAGGAAGAGTAGGTAGTAGGCGAACCCACACTGCAAGGCGGCTAAGATGCTGAACTGAATAAGAACTAATGAAAGTCTAGCATAGAGAAACTAATTGCTTTAGATGAAAAAGAAGACCCACCTCACGAGCATTTTCCTGACCAACGAGACCAGCGGCAAAGGGTATCGGAACTCCGTTATCGTCCAAGCCCAGTCCTTTGATATGCGAGTGACTCGAAATTCTCTGGGTTTTAACAGTGCTTTTGACTTCCTCGATTTTCATTTTGAATCAAAATTAAAACCAAGTAATATGAAAAACAGAGTTGGGAATTAATAATGAAAATAAAAGAATGCTAATACCGAGATTATGCACAAACCAAGAACGACCCAGCAAACTCCAGCAAACTAAACTACGCTTCGAATTCGAAACCAAGGAGCTAAATAAACAGCATGGATCCTATGCGGTACCAAACAGAACAGCCAGTACCAGGATACCGCGTGTCACGTGTTGTTCTAGATATGGAGGAAGGAAGGTACAGAACCTACATGCCTACGACTACGACCTACCTAAAATAAGAAAAAAATTAATACAGAAATAATTTTCATCTTCCAAAAAATACTATCATTTCTTCGTTTATTGAACAACACATTAAAACGGTTTTTATTCATAAAGCTTTCAAAGGGATTTGTTTTTGCATGGGAAGCCTGCTGGGAAGGTAGTCCACCTGTTACATAACCTACCACTGCCTTTTCTGTTTCCTTTCCTTCTTTTTCAGAGAAATGTTGAACTGACAGGACATAAATATATCCTAGGTTTTTCAGCTAACCCGGGAGCTTCCTTTATTTTCTTGTAAATGTTTGGTTCGTTCGTGCCCATTTCTTGCTTGCAGCTTGCATTTTTAGTTTTGTCGTTTTTATAGCGAAAAGTTCGTGAAGGAAATGGGTGGCGACGAAGGTTTGAGCGACAGTGAGCAAGTAGACCAAAGCAAGAACACGTACGTCAACGGTGACATTTCTAGGATCCCTCCGATATCTCCTAGTTCTAGAGACAACGCTTCGATAGGTGAGTCTATTTGGTGACATAATTCTATTTTATTCATTATTATAAGGTTTCAGGAAAAGGAAGGTCATTCTGTCGCATGTTTTGACATATTGACAGTTGTCACGGCCTTGAGTTTGAGTTTCCATCTGGAATGATCACCTAGCACGGAAATGATTTCACTTGGAGATTTTGGGTATCAAACTGGAATTCCCAGTAAGAACTGGGATTACCATTATAGGTGGGGTGGATTTTCCCTGCCCAGCTTGTGACCTAGATTCGTATGGTTCGATGGTCGAATGCGTGGGTGTACCCCAAGTCAGCAAGCTCTTGAAACCTCCAAATGAACCCTTTTATATATCTTATAATATCTAGCTGCTTGAATATGGATTATCTAATTATGATTCACCTCTTGTGGAGCTGCTATTCAACATGTTACAGCAATCAATATATTTAATTCAGTGATCGACCTATTGTGGAACTAAATTTAATTAAGTAAGTACTTATAATAAAAGTTGATCATTGATGGATCCATCACTCTTTACGTGGACGTGGTCCCATCTCTCAGTTAGTATGACTTGGGATCATTTTCCTTTAGGTGACCACATGGAGCCTCCCTGTAATAAATTATGTATGTACCTATTTAAAAAAAGATGAAAACAAAACCACCAACTGTTCAAGTATGGCTGCCGCGTTGATGAAAAAGGTGAAATTCATTAGGTACATACCAAAAGTGCTTAAAGTGCTTGTTTTTGGATTCTTGATAGTCAGTAATAATATTTTACCGATTCTGTTTTATGATTTTTCTTTCATATCGATTGTAACCAGTTAGTTGGTTGTACATTAAGTTACAGTGTGAAAACCCTACATTTGGGGGCGCTCGATACTAGCTGATATATGAGTATGGTCTCGATACGTTTATTTCGATACAGAGTATTTTGTTATCTATCCTTTTCTTCCGGTACCAGTAGTGGTATTGGTAAAAAAAGAAAGTATCGAAAAAATACTCAAATGAAAATTATTTTTGTCAGCTTTTCGCAGAACAGGTGTAATGTTCCTCGCGTTGATTTAAGGTATGTGCGGGTTGGGTAGGATGATACTCATAAATCCCACATGGAACACTACAGTATTAATTTTATTGGGTTGCTGGATGGATAACACAATGTATAGTTGGAGTGTGAGTCGCGTACAAGGTGCTACGGCAGACTGAATCGGAGTGCGATGTCCTGAGGGGAGTTCGGGAAAACTGGGTCGAGCTGACCAAAGCAGTTCCGTCGAACTGGCTCGTAACATCACCTCCCCCTATGAGGAGCACCTGTCCTCAGGTGTATGCATTAAATTCAGCCTAGATGGGAAGCTGGAATACTGGCAGAATTTTATCATTGAATACAGGTTCTCTGTTGCTGATTCTCCATCCGCTTTTTGAGAATATCTGTCAGGTGGAAGTGAGGATGGGGCGAATTTCTTCAAAGTAGATTCCTCACAACGTGTCCGATCCTTGAACGCAGGTGGAGAGGAAAGGAGCACTCCAGAGTCCCGTTTTAAGTCATCAACTTCGCGAATTCTAGCGAAGTTGAATGGGTTTTTACAAAGCAGCGAATTGTGAGCTTTGTGACATTGGCATACAAATCGGGAAGTACACATGTCTGAATTATGTGTCGAGGCAAAGCAGTTCCCACACAAATCATTAGAATGAATCACATCCCATCTCTCCTCAACGGTCATCCCTTTGAATGTTTTGCATTTTCCATTTCCCCGCAAACTTTGCAAGCAAAATTCAGTGTTCCTGGGGGTTGAAGAGGATGTGATATTTCGGGCGGGATGAGCGATCTGGTGGTCCTTGACTTTTGTTACCCATTCAATCGCTTGTGAAATGACCAACCGGCTTGGAAGGGATTGGATAAGTTCATCTAAGTTCCTATCCAATTTCTGTAGAGTGCGGCGGTAGTGAGAAGCTAAAGAATGGGGGCTTGAAGTCGGATTAAAGGCCTTCAACCCTTCAACTTGGTGTTTCCATTGTATTAAATGTATAGCACAACCTACGCCCTCTGATGAGATTTCGACGTTGTTCTGAAACAGCATAGTCACAAAAACTTAACGGCGTTAGCACACAACACTGAAACACGGTAATTAACCACAGAATTCCTTATTGGGAACGTATTGAAGTCCGTGAGTCCTACCGACTGCGCCAAATGTAATGTTCCTCGCGTTGATTTAAGGTATGTGCGGGTTGGGTAGGATGATACTCATAATTCCCACATGGAACACTACAGTATTAATTTTATTGGGTTGCTGGATGGATAACACAATGTACAGTTGGAGTGTGAGTCGCGTACAAGGTGCTACGGCAGACTGAATCGGAGTGCGATGTCCTGAGGGGAGATCGGGAAAACTGGGTCGAGCTGACCAAAGCAGTTCCGTCGAACTGGCTCGTAACACAGGAATTATTGGAGGAAATTAGAATGGAGCAGGCAAAATAAGTTAGTTTTTTCCACTTAGGTAGGCTGTAACACAACGTTCTTCCTTACAAAGTAACGTTATTAGGCCCGTACGCAGGTACGAATCACGTATGTAGAATTGAATTTTCTTAAAGTGGTATTGGTGTATAAGTATGGCAGTTTTGATTCAGTACTTTTAGCAGCTGTAGTATTATTAGTTACAGATAATATTAGTAACAGCTATAGTAAACTGATACTTCCAATTCGATACCAGTACAGTATCCTTCTGATTAAATAGGAGTACGGTATTGATACTTCGATTCAAGCATCGTATTGAGTATGTACCGGTATCGAACATCCCTGTATTCGGAATAAGGGCCCTATTTTTTAAAGTTTTCTCCCAATTTTGCAATACTGTGTGACGGCTTGAGGTTCCAAGGGCACTTGCGGTTCCATCCACACCTAGAAGATCCAATAACAAAAGAGGTTTTTTGTACCCATCTTAGTACGCAGTGGAAGCGTGCTGGGCCCATAACCTTTTAGAAAGTGGTTAAGTAGATTAAGTCGCAGTGGAAAGTACAGACAAACGGGTACGTAATTATTTTTGAAAACACATAGAGAACATTATTTCAGAACACAATGAATAAATTACAATCTTCAAAACTGTTTGCAATTAGGACCACAACCAAACTCGAACGTTCATCAACAGGTGATTTGTTGTGTGTGAATTTCATAAACACTTGAGTGTCCGATCAACACCATCTTATTACCACCATGTCTGAATTTCCTGTCGTAAAATAGGTTTTCTGAGGAAATATGAAAATGGAAAAATAAAGCAAGGGAGTAATATTATTCGCCACAGTTTTTTTTCAACTGTCTTAAATTGTTACAAAAATTATTTAAACAAATGTAGTAGGTACGTTTTCCAACCTTGAAACCTGTTTTATGACCTCGCTCACTGGAATTTCATCCTGCAGGATCAGTCGAAGAGTTCGACGCGTCCCTGCCAGAAACTGTAACTCTCCTGAGAGGTGAGAATGGTTCTAAACTGTACCTCATTGGAACTGCCCATTTCAGCCGAGAGAGTCAAGATGACGTGTCCAGGGTAAAGATTTGAAATTCAAATATGCAGTAAATCTGTGGAGCAATATTTTTTCAAGTTAGTACCTTCAGCATTTAATGTCACATTGCACGCGTAGTAGTAGGTACCTTTTTGTTAAAATGTGGCTAATTTATATTCTTCCCCCAAAATGTGGAGTGATGTTTCTTCGTTGCATTTATTCATATCATTAAATTATTATATAATTTGTCGACACTTCAGGTTATTCAAACGGTCAACCCTCACATCGTTGTTGTAGAGCTGTGCCAAAGTAGAGCGAATATTTTGAAAATGGACGAGAAAACGATCGAAGAAGAGGCTAAAAATCTTTCTTTTGGTGAGACAACTTCGTTATCTAATAAGTAGGTAATAATAAGTTCCCTTTTACATAAAACGTAGGTAAATGAATCAGCTAATTTTTTGATACTGTTTTACACTGATCTGTTTTACACTGCACAGGCAATATTCGTAATATTATGTTTTTTATATATTCTTTTATGTGTCATTTTAGAGAAAATGATGAATATTATAAAAGAAGAGGGAACGCTTCAAGGGTTAATGAGCATTATCCTCCTGAATGTTTCCGCCCAGTTGACTAAAGATCTTGGAATGGCTCCAGGTGGCGAGTTTCGAAGGGCTTTCATTGAGGTAAAATTAATTCTCCCCTATCAAGTATTACTTTGCCGATCTAAATTCAACCTTTCCCCTTCAACCGGAAGTCCAGTTCGCACTGCAGGCAGGCTATCTTTGGTGTTCCCTGTTCCTCTCCTAGTTTTTATGGAAGCCAATAACCTGAAAAAGTTACAGCCATGCAGCATGGCTATAAGAGCGAATTTTCGAAGCAGTATTCGTGCTATTGTGGAAAAAGATGATATAGCTAAAAACCATACCACTTCATAAAATTATATCATTTTATACCGATTTTTGACCTTTATAAAGTCAAATTTGACCCACTCTTTTTTGAGAATAATATTTTCATCATCGAAATATCCCTCCGGCGTGAATCACCACAGAGCCAGGTGAATTAATATGGATTTTACCCCTTAATACCAATTTTTGACCCCCAAAAACCCAAATTTGTCCCCTGCTCTTAACAAAAACAACAGAAGTGGTATTTTTCCGTCTTTACTCACTCTCCCATACCACTTCAGTGTTTTTGGTTTATTTATATGTTGTTTGCAACTTCAGATGTTTTTACCAATTTTTGACCCCCTTAGAATTGTTTAAAATTGCTCATCTTTGAACTCATCCTTTTGGTTGGCAGTACGAACATTTTGGCAAAATTGGGAATTTTTATCATGTACCCAAGGTCATATCGTCGGCAAAATGACAAAGTGACGTATCTTTTTTTCACCACCACAAACGGACGTAACTGCGAAAATTCGATTTTTGAGTTAGCTTCATATATGATACCATGGTAAGCAGCTCTAGCAGTTAGCACGAGTCCCCACTCGTTTTCGTTGCTCAGTATCGCAGAAATCGCTTGGTCTCTAAGGACGCATGTCCAGCAATCGGAATTCCCACAACGACAGAAAGGCGTATCTATCAGTTACGTCTCTGTGTCATGGTGAAAATCATTACCTACATCAGTTGCGTCACTTTTCAACTAATTCAGGGCCTCTCGATTTATGATGTCGGACGGTGGCAACGGTGTGGACGTGTTTTACAAAGAGGAATACGGGGCTGAGTTTTCGCAAGTCTTCATCAAAGGCCGAGGGAGAGGAAGACCACGCACCAGCAGCGACAACGATGAGCTTCCAAAAGCCTACGAAACGGAATTGAAAATTGCTGCCCCGAAATACAAGGATCTGATGAAGATGTGCAAGGATGGTGTTATCCCCTCGGAATACCATTCGTTCTACCGCAGCCTTCAGACATCCTCTGCTGAACGGGACTGCCTTCCCGAACCGACTGAGGAGGAAGAATCGGACTATGAAAACTGAACTGACGACAAACTTTATTTTTTCGTTATAGTTCGTTCAAAGCCTGTACGCTACTGATTTTATTAGGAAACTACAATTTATTATTACCATCAATTTTTCATTAAAATGCTATCAATTTCTATTTTGATTTTTTTTAATAAAACAGTTTTACCTGCCTACCGTGTGATTTCCCCCTGCCTACATCAATGATAAGAAAAGATGGTAAAAGTTATTACATGGGAAAAAACACCCCTACCCCTTACAATCCACCACAATTGAAACGCGCAAATGACGTAACTGAAAAAGTACCAACTAACGGCAATGACAGAAGGACGTATCTGCTATTAAGGGCTCCAGGAAGGGCGGAAGGCGACAGTTTGCATACTGGGTTGTGAAACAGGTCAACTACACTCAGGATAACCGATTTTGGGTTGCATTCAACAATTTTCTGATTTTTCCGACGCCTTTGGATTTTCAAACGCGATTTTCTCAAAATGCATTTTTTGCAGTTACGTCCGTTTGTGGTGGTGAAAAAAAGATACGCCACTTTGTCATTTTGCCGACGATATAATATCGTCTGGGGTGACACATGAATATAATGTCGTTGCCTGGAGGTTGAAGTGTGTACTTTAAATTGAAAACGACGCCAGAGCGGCTCGATCCATCTGCTGGCGTCGTTTTCAATTTAAAGTCCAGGCAACGATTTATATATCGTCATCGACTCCCGGTAATTAAAACTCTCGATAAATTGAAGGAATTCCTTGGTCCCTTGAGATTCTCTCGGTAAATTGAAAAAACCTGTGTGTTGTGGTACACTTGGCAATTTAAAGTCGAAATGGAGATTAGGTCTTCGGGAACTTTCTATAAATTGAAGTCGGGGGACTCCTTCCGTTAATTTGAAGTGCGGTGGGGTTTGCAAAACAGTTGGGCGATTGAAATGAACAATCCTGCTCTTTGTTTACCGATTCAGTTTCGATTCATCTCGTTAGTCATGGCCACGCGAGTGCACAAATGTCTCTATATCAGAGGGGGAAAAAGACGTTATAGATGCCGTAGAAAATGCAGCGAAGAGCGATAAATAAATCCAAAAAATTTTCCAACTCTTGTTACTCGTAATTTGAAATTTTCCCTTGGGGTCCTCTCGGCAAATAAGACACTCGGTAAATAAAAACTGTCGGTAATTTGAACTTCTCATGAAGTCCACAGGATTTCAGTTTATGGGGAGTCGATTGTGTGTATATATATTATATATGTACATGAATAAAGTCTTATTAAAATCTAGGGATGAATTCAGGATGCTCTGAAACCGATTTGCCTTCACAAAAATGTCAGAAATTCATGTTCTGAAAATTTTTGACCCATTGCAATAGTTTCCCTTCGTGGATGTTACTACCCTGGCAGGTATCATCTGAAATCACACGTACATATTATACAGAAGATATTATGCATGTATCGTACGCTTGCTGACACGGGAACGCCCAGGATGTGATCAGTAATGCTTCTATTTGCATGGACAATCCGTGCCTTCAGTCCTTTATGGTTTACCGTAATTTACAGGATGTTGGATAAAATTCCTGCAAATTTTCTGGCACACCCATTCCTGTGCACGCATGACGCACTAATCCACGCGGGTGTACTCTCTGCAGTGTGAATTGGGCCTAATAAGTGTGTATGGTAATAGTATGGAGGATAATTCGGTATGTATTAACGATGATCTGTTTCAGTGCCAAAAGTTGAAAAAACGACATCCCCTCTTCCATTTCGGGGATCGTCCGATACACGTCACACTCCGCCGTGCGCTCGATGTGCTATCATGGTGGCAACGAATCCGTCTCTCATTTTCGTTAGTCTTCCAGAAGCCTAAAATTAGGTAGGTATCAGTCTACTCGTTTCTCTCCCGCTGATCATGACACCTTTTTTTCTGTCTGTTTTCAACTTGGTCGCCTACAGAAGCTTCATCAACCAAACAAGTTGGCTTCTTCATTTTGTTGGTGTAAAATAACTCTTACTTTTTTGATCTGTTGAAGTTGTTTCCCCTTTCGTTTCTTCATGTAGAGGAAATTATTTCAGGAGACATGTCATTTAGTCAAACCATCTCATGTACCTGCCAACAGTTTCCTAGCTTCTGTCATTCTAAGCTACTTTCATCCATTTTGAACTCATCGATACCTGCAGGATCTATGTTAGTACTGAACTAACGCCGAAGTTGCATGTGTTTCAGTCCTGAGGATGTGGAGAAATGCAAACAAGGTGATCTGCTGGAGTCGATGCTAAAAGACATGGGCAACGAATTTCCAGAACTGGGCAAAGTGTTCATCGAAGAGCGGGACATGTATTTGACTTACAGCCTTCAAATGGCTACCAACTTCATGTTCACAGGCCCTCAAAGTGAGTTTTAGATTTGCCGTACTATTGATGTAAATGTGTTGTTGTGAAGACTTACTTGAGAGCTACCAATGAGGAATGGACGTGGGTCAGTGCTGCTTTTGACTCGGATTCAGCACCCTCGAAAACGCCTGTATCCCAATTTTCAGCTTCGAAATCCGAGTAAGTTGGCGCGAATAAGCTGAAGAACAAACACGACGTCATCCGGTACGTATCCCTCTCACTCGGTTCCTATGTGCGGGAACAAGAGGGCAGTACTTCAGATGACGTCAGACACTTTGTCCTTCCCCTTTTCACCCACTTCCATTCGTATCAAACCCATCATATTGCACCCTTTTGTAAAGCTGTCTATTAGAGCTTCAATTTTAAAGAATTACAGAAAAACAAAAAAAGAAAGGAAAAAACTGCATGTTTCTTACAGCAAGGGAGGGGTCTTGATCTATCGTGACGTTGTGATTGTTATAGTATCGTTAACCACAGTTTTGTACAGTTCAATGCAAGCAACTAGTCTGACCAAGCTGGCCTCACTAACGGCTAACCCGTGTGTTCACACAGGTGTCAGTAACAGATATCAGTAAGGGGTTTAGTTCCAAAACAAGGAGTGGGAGCGTCGGTAGTCCAAAGTCCGTATCCATCATAGTTCATGCAGATTATTACGAAAATTTGATGAATGAACAATATTTTGGGTTTTCCGTATTCATCAGATGAAATCGAGCCAACAGTAGCTGTTGGAGTAGTTGGAATTGGACACATGCCTGGAATCAAAGCGCTTTGGGGGAAAGTGGAAGAACATCAGATACCTCCGATCATGGCGTAAGTTTTGACTGGAACTTTTTTTCCTTTTGCTTAAGTAAGTGCATATAAAAGTTCACTTCAAATTCGGCGCTCCTCCGTGAAATTTCTTGAGGCTCGTTCTGCACCTTACACTCTCCAACCAATTAGAATTTTTTGCGCCCTCAATATCACTACTAAACCCTTATGTATAATGTACACTAGAGTTACGCTAATCCGGGATAGCTGGGACCGGACCCCGTCCTGATCACCGAAAGTGGATTAAACAGAATGTGCTTTAAAATGCACATGATAAATATTTTAGCTATTTTTTCTTCTCGTGAATTCACCTTTTCCTTCAGCTTAATTTTATTTTCAATACTACGAACTGGGATAGGATTAACAAAACAAAACGTCTTTGTGATTAATACTCGAAATTTATTTATTGAACAGTACCTGCTACAAAAGAAATCACGTCAAGTACATTAAATATTGTGAAGTAAAAAAATTAGGAATTTAAGAAACGAAGCAAACGTTAAAAATTCTGAACAGGACTATTTTTTTCTTTTTTCACGATTTTTTCTTACCGCTCGCTTTACACAAATTTTAGTTTAAAAAATTTCAATTATTAATAGTTACTGCATTTATGTACCTATGTAAAAATGTGCTTTTGAATGTTATTGAGAGACATCTCACTGTAAAATATTAAATTTCTAAATTATAAATTTGTAGTAAGAATTTCCTAAAATTTTTATTTAGAAATTAAATTTTACTTAATTATGTGGCTTATTAAAAATCCCGTCCGGATTAACGGGATGTCCGGACTAACGGTGTCCGGATTAGCGGCTGTACTGTATTACAGCTTTGTGTGTGAGCTAGTGATTGTGAATTGCTACTGGTCTGGGGAACTACCGCCCCTAACTATTGATACTATCGACGATAGTTTTCTGCCTCACCATTTCCTAGTAGGTACCAATTTCGAGGCGATAGCCTCAGTCCTCATTCTGTAACATCACTGAGAGCTATTGTGTTCTTTCAAGTGAATAATTTCTATTCAAGTTATGTTTTATTTGCATATTGGGTTTTGAAGAAAAATGTTGGAATATTACCTGGCGTTTTTTCATTTTTTACTCTATTCATTTTAAAAAAAATGATTTTTGGTTTGTTTCGGTAGCGGTAGTATCGCCAAAAACTATTGATAGTACCATTCAAGATAAGAACCGAGACGAAGACTGCCAAGTAGGTGGACATTAGGTAGTCATATCTTTGTTACAAATGGACCCAGAGTAGTACCTGTCATTCGACCATCACTGTAGATCACTGCTCATTACATAATATAAAGACCGTCTAGAAGACGCCTTTCCAAATAATATTCCTTTGTTAATCAACAGAATGAACTCAATTTTGGTTTATTATTTTCAATAATGAACCTTTGGAATTGAGCATGAAAAAATAAAATAAAAAAAATTAGCCCCCCCCCCCCCCCCCTCAAAATATGATAGTTTACATTTCAAGGTATGGAGGATCCGACAATGCAATTAAAAAATGTCTGTCTGTCCGCCGTACTCTTCACTTTTCTTAGTTACCATGAACCAAAATTAATGAAATTTGGTTTGTAGGTTCCGTTTGGGGTCTAGTTGGTCCTCGAAGCTCGGCGTTACTGTCAGTCTTAGGGGCGAAAAATAGGGGTTGAAATTTTCAGAACCCGTAGCTCGAAAACTTTCAATAGAAATGTATGGTTATTTTTACGTGTTTAAATTGATCTTGAACTAAAGCATTTTTTGAGACAACCCGGAACATTGTACGACCGCCGTTCGTTTGCACCGAAAAGCGTCGTTAACATGATTGTGGATGAACGGGTATGAATCCGGCCCAGATGTCATTGCTGGGAGCACCAGTTTATAATCAAGGATGGCTGTATGAAGTCGAGTTGGGTGTTCTGTGATATTATTTCATTTGAGAATTATTTTGTACAGAATACCCTTCTGTTACAGATCACAGCTCTCTGTATAGATAACCCGTCTATATAATATAATATGTACTATTCTATACATATTATGTAGATCTCAGACCCTCCGTAGGTTAGTACCTAACCCCGTACTCGTTACTAGGTACCTACCTAAATCACGAGTTAAATGTTGCTAAAATAATTCTGTCGATGACAAAAAGTCAAAAAGAAACCCAAATGATGAAGTTCTGAAGGGAAATTGTTGATGTGGAGTGAAAAAAGCTGCAACAGTACCTACCAACAAACTCCAGCCCCTTCTACGTAGATGGTATAATGAACCGTTGTGTAATAATTTACAGTTATGTAATAATTTACCCATCAATAATACTTCAACGTTTGTTCAAGTTTCACTACCTATCAACAAATTTCAAAAGAGCCATCATTTTTCAAATGAAATAATATCACAGAACAACCAACTCGACTTCATACTCCGTGATTATACTCATGTGCTCCCTAGCAATGATGATCTCGGGCCAATTCCCGATTGTTAGCGCGTCCCTAGTGATAGTATTTGGGCTGAATGTATACAATTTAATTCACCATCCTGTTTAAAATGCCTGTCGGTGCAAACTTCTGGGCATTACTGTGAACGAACGGCTGGACGTACAATGGTCCGGGTGGTCTTAAAAAACTCCCAAGTTGGAGAACTATTTAAAACTGTAAAAAAAATCGAGAAAATGGCGTCCTGGAGACTTCAACCCCTATTTTTCACCCCTTAGGGATGACTGACATTAACGCCGAGCTTCGAGGACTAACTAGACCCCAAATGGGACCGAATAAACCGTATTTCGTCAATTTTGGTTCATGGTAACTAAGAAAAGTGCTCAGTACGGCGTACGGACACAAATGTTTTTATTAAATTTTCGGATTCTGCATTCCTTGATACGGAAACCATCAAATTTTGAGGGGGGTTTTCAACAAATTTTTTTTTCCAAAGGTTCATTATTGAAAATAATAAACCAAAATTATGGAGTTTTTGGATTTTGTTGATAGGTACTTCTGCAACTTGAACAAACGTTGAAGTATTATTGGGTAAATTATTTCACAACAGTTTATTATACTATCTACGTAGAAGGGGCGTATATACAGGTAAATAAATGATTACACAACGGTTTATTGTTTACCTTATGCTTCATGAATAACTGCAAATAATAATTAATGTTTTAATTATTGAATCCCGCGCATGTGTATGAAACTTTAATTACCGGGCTGGCTCCTCTACTCCATTTAGGGTTTTATTGTGGGGGGGGGGCTCGATGGTATCGACCACAGAAAACTGTGATCTACGCAGAAGGGGCATCTATACAGATAAATAATAAACCGTTGTGTAATAATTCGCAGCGTTTTTTGTGATCGTAGGTATTTCTTCTCTCTCTTTTATAACCGTGGATTTAACGAACGTTGAAACTTCTACATAGCTCCCGAGTTCTTTTCGCCAAATTTACCCTCCTATTGAGGAGTTTGAACGCCCATAAATAGCGCTTAGGCCGGTTATTCGGGTGTTGAGAATAGGATCCGATATAACACCGATGGCCAGCTTTAGAGAAGGCCGGGGCGCAAGATTTGGCAATGCTGTAATCCTGTAATAGCTTCTTGGTTCAGGCCGCTCGCATAACCATTGTGTTCTTTTAGCTCTATGAATGAATCCTTCAGTTATTTTATTATTATATACTTATTACGAGTAGATATAAGTAATGAAAAGAATCGTCTTCGGAATAATGCTTTATTTAGAAAGGAATTGAACTACTGCCTAGAAAACAGAGAGGAAAAAACAAGATGACTTGGAGAAAAGGAAATGGAACATGAATTAATTATAGTTTGCTCTTAGTCTTCTACTTCTGGAACTTCTTCAACTTGCAACTTTCATTTTGGTTATTCTCTGAATAATACCTACCCCTATGTATTCCGTTCGGAAAATTTTTTTGGAACTCCCCCTCAAATTTTTCTTCTTTTACGTTTCGAGGTGTGTAGATTCCAAAAATGCAATGTCCGTCAACCGTGTCAAAAACAGCTATATCAATATTATTACACATGACTTGCCAACTTTTACCATGAATGGCCAACTTTTTTGATGTCCAACAGAAGAATACTTAATAAACCCATGTGACCAAGATTTCTCAGCGTCATTGACCGCACGTAATGCTGTCATCTAATGTGGAATGCGATCTCTGAGACAAATGTCACGATGTCTTTGGTTAGGAGCCTTCAAACGTATGTTTCTATTCTATTCTCATGCCATCCCAGTAGTTGAATGATTTGAAGGATAGCACTGCTGGTACGTATCTTCAGGTTTTTCAAGGGTCCATTCTTTCTATTCTCCCTGTTGAAGGTACCTACTCATATACTGTACCTAAATCATTTTCCTCTTCTTCTCTTCATCCTTCAAACGAAGTCACATAGTCTTTTGTACTTCTTTCTTACTTTTGCACTCTGGTACGACTCAGTTTTCTGGCATTTTGTTATGATTCAAAACAATAAATTTTATTAACAATGTTATTGTTGAAAACAATTTTCGCGAGAAGATCTAATGGTAAACTATCGAAAACCGGAAATAAACAAACCTAGGCTTATTGGTGGGTGGTGTCGGGGCCGGCCTGAAGTGCGACGTTGCCAATTCTCTACTGCCGCGGCCTTCTCTGAAGCCGGCCGTGGATATAACCATACTTTTCCACTGAAGATAAGCTGTTTTTAAAATCTACCTAATAATAATGAATTTTTCTTTAATTAAATGGTAGGTAGGAGTGAGAGTACGTACAATTAAGACGAATTAGGAGAGTAAGTAAATATGTTTTCACAGGGGCAACTGGTTTTTTCAGATAGATTTGTATCAGTCAGTAATGTTATTACAATTGTCCGACTTCACTGCGTCTTCCTGTCACATTCATTCATAACCTCAATTTTACATTACAGTTTACGAGAAAGCAAGTCTGCCGGCCGAGGGTTCCTCCGTAAGATCATCATATGCGGCGTTCTCACGTACGTTGGCATCAAAATCGTCCGTCGGTTCCCTCCCAACCCCAGAATTTTCGGGTTCAAGCTCTGAACTCCCCCAACCACTGCCATCTTGACAATGATTCAAGTGTCCTGACACCCAACACTGATCCTTCTGGGTCTTCCAATTACTATGATGAAACATTCCAGTAATTTCGTTCATCTCTTCTCAAATGTCCTTATTTTGCCGTTTTAAAGAATTTCATTGTTATTTTCTCCTTTGCTTAACAGTTTTGTTTGCTGGAAATTGCTCTAAAAATAATAGTAAACCTGAAAGACTTGGCCAAGGTTTTCTATCAACTGTCGAAATATTTGGTGATTTTGGATAATTTTTAATCAGTAATAATAAGAAAGTGTGAAAAAAAGGTGAATGAATTCTCTCTCCAACTGTGTTATTACAGATGTATATTTTCATTATGGTTATAGTTTTTGAAATAAAGTTTATCTGAAATTGTTACGAAATGTCCACATTATACTCCGAATAAAAAAAAATAGAGACCTCTCATGCTAATATTTTCCTCGCCTAAATCCTTTTACTTTTATTTTTTACATGGATACTATTCTTGGGCTGGGGCAATCAGAAAATTTGCTTTCGGGGGGGGGGGGGGGGGGGTGTACTAGTGTAGGTATTGACCACAGAAAACACAGATCTACGCAGACCAGGCATCTGCACGGATAAATAAACCATTGTGTAATAATTTGAATTTTTTTCATTCAAATTCTGGTGGCAGCATGGAAAAAGTAACACCAGTATCACTGGAGTTCAGAATAATTCATGAGAGCTGAGCAGCCTTGCAGGTAGGGCCAACAATCTTGTTCTTCAACATTCCTGAGCCAGTCACTCAGCTATGTACTAACAAGACGTATTCCGACACACTAGATGGGCTGAACGTGAACTCGTAAGCTTATAGGATTGGCCAGGGAGTGGGATCCAGACCGATTTTGATCTCGCTGGCATCCCGTATCTTTGAAGAGGAGTTGTTTGCAGTAGCACCAGAAACCACAGCGAAAGGTTTCGGGGTAGGATTTCATCGGCCTAAAGCAGACCGCGACAAATATAAAGCATGCTCAAAGATCGCTACCCAGTTGAGAAAGGCGGGAAAGTATGTCAGTACCTATACAAAAACAGCTCCCTAATGATCGACGATCAGTCGTATACAGAAATCAGCAGAATCCCAAGAAGGCAAAAAAGGCCAGCACCTGTCATAAGGGGAAGGGGGGAGAATGTTGAGGAAAACAGGTGAGGGGAAATTTATATTTTGGAATTGTAGGGTCTTTAGTAATTTAAACGTTTGTTTTGAAAAGTCCATTAAATGTGACGTATTGTGTCTGAGACCCACCGACTCAGACCTCCAACATACTTCCCAACTGCTTTAAAATGCTTCGGTTTAGTACACTCTAAAAGAATGGGCGCCCAAGGAAGAGGAAGTAGTGGGTTGGGTTGACCCTCTGTATCCATGAATATATTGATTTTGGGGTGATAACCCTGTCCCATGAGTGGATATTCGTGGGATAACATATGATGACAGGAAAATTTGTGTAGGAGTTGTGTATTTCAGTGCAGGTGTGTAGAACATTCAGAGTGAGAGAATGTAAAGAGAATTCGAAACCATCAAAGCACTATTGCGTTGCGGGTTAGTAGGTACACCCTTATCTTATGGGGCACCATGCATAATTATTTACTTATGGGAACCTTTTTAATTGCCGAAAATGCTTCATGGGCAGGATATTGGCTTCAGTTTCAATCTCCATAGTTGCAATTCATCAGTTTTATTTTCATTCAAAATTCGTCGTTTTCGAAAGCAATAATTATAGTGATGTCAAGGTCGGAAACCTATACAGCCAGCTCGGTAGGTATCTATCTAGCGAAGATACGTAAGGTGACAACTATATCACTAAAAACGACAAAATCGCTGTAATGAACGTGTGCAAGCATATGTGTGAAATTTATCGAGACCGATCAGTCGGATATGTCGTGAATATGGTGGATGCCGCGCCAGGTGTGTAAGCGGCCTCAATTTACCGGGTGCTAAAAGAACATAGAGAAAACGGCTGCTTTTGTTCACCAAAGAAGACCAGATCCCACCCCCAAAAATAGCTGATTCGGTCGATTCTTTAGATCGAGAGGCAATGCACCAAAAAATGTATCAGTTCTACCTTGGGAATGAACTTCCTATTGTAGATGAAATATTGTTTGGTACTAACACAGGCGGTCCCCTCCCCAATTTTGAAAGAACCACTTTTTACAGGTTGCTGACAGAACTGCAATTTCAGTTTGAATGGGAGGAGCTTGTTTTGTGGAGAAGCATGGAAGAAAGAAGGTCCCTTCTTCACCCTTCTCCCTCCCTTCTTCATCCCTTCACCACCATGGAAGAAAGAACTCTTTCTTCCATGGTGGAGAAGGGATTATTTGAGACGATTCAAAAGTTTAGAAATGAAAACCGACAAATTTACTATTTGGACGAAACGTGGATTAGGAATGCTGGACACACAAATTACACCATAAGAACTTTTTTAAATTTTGTATATAATTTACGTGCATCCCTGTAGATTTATGGCCCTTGCATGTTATATCACGTTACATTAAATGTTACATCACATGCTAACCTACAATCAGTATGGTAGGCAACCCCGCATCACATGTTGTGCGGGCTTGATTTCATTGTCGTTTGTTTATCTGTGCTCTCACGCTAAATTGAACGTACCATAGATCAAGTAACACTAGGAAATTTACAAGGTTTACTAGAGATATGTGTCAACGTCTTTAGAGACTGTGGGTTGATTATGGGGTGGGAGGTAACCTACATTTTCGGGTAGTAGATTAAACTCGTTATCTGAAGATGAAATCCTGGGTGGTTTTCCCCATTTAGAATCTCTAGTGACTTCATGCTTTCTCCGAAAGCACGAATCTAATGGGTTCACGAGAGTCGTTCCCCATAATTTTGCTAAATGGTCGCACACCCTCCGACACCCCTGCCGTACACGTTTTGCTCATTTGCTATCAGGAAAGAATCACACTGATTTGGTGTGGACTGACTACGGAGAGCGGATTTCTGATTTGAGAGTAGGTGATTCAATGCTCCTATCTGATCATTTCCCAGTTGTTATACACTGGATGTTGATGGAAATAGGGAATCTTTAAGTGAAAAAAGCTGTTACCTGTCCCTCAGAGGGGATTGCCAACATGCAGAAGCGTTTTCCGGATTGATGGAGTTCCGGGAGGAGATATCATTGATTGGAGGGGACTCAGATGTAGAAGACCTCTGTAAAAATTTCCTCCACACTGTTTGGAACATTGCGGAAAACCTTGGCATGGTGAGGATTTGAGGGGGTGAAAATTATCTCCGACTACCAAAAGCGAAAAGAGAACATAACAAAATACAAAGGAAATGCAGGAAACAAAATAGAAATAGTACCACTGGGGTGTCAACCATCACTCTCCTGAGTCTCCTCACTCTGTCACACGGTGGCAGAGCGTGGATTGGTAGTATGCGCTGAGCGATTCACCATACTCCATCCACTTTTATGGGCTTACCAGAAGGATAAGCCCAAAGGTGTCCCAGAAGGATTCCTTTACTAACAACCTGTCCCTTTGATAATAGGTACATACATCTACTGGCTTCCCCAGTGTCAGTATAATTAAAATATACTGAGCTCATTAGAAGGCGATTGATGCTGTGTCCCAATAGCTGTTCCATCCTAACAATGGAGGTTGATCACCTGGAGGTTGCCCAGATGAGCACAGTTCACCGGACAACAACCTCTGACAACATTATCCGCCAATACTCGTATGTAGGAGCTTTGTTCTCCATCAGTGAAATATTAATGAGGTAGTAACATTACAATGGAGGTTGTCATCTTGAAGTTGTACCTACAGATGTCGTTTCCTGAACCAGAACTTCATACTACTTTTCATTCCCCCTTTTCCCTCTCATACTTCTGCTACACAGAATTATGTCGTGTGGGGAGGAATGCAACAGTGCGGCTGTTCTCGAGTCGCTTTTTGGTCCGGTGGAGACGGGATCGGTGAGCGGAAGCTTAATCGAAATCCCTTCTTAACCAGTGATAATCCCCAAGACTCTCTCTTTTTTTCTCCAAGAATTCAAGAAGATTGTAACTTTGTTGGAGATCTCTGTGGAAGAAGTACGAGCAAACAGTAGCCGCATGAGTAGTGGGAAAGTGCAGGGTCTGGACCAAGTTAGCATACACTTCTATAAAGCACTACCACAAAATTGGATTTGTTATCTTGACTTGCATTTTCAATAAAATCCGGAAAGAGAAGTAGTTCCTAAAAGTTGGTCTAAGGTGCTAATCTCTCTTATATATAAAAAGGTAATAAAATTGGATCCATCAGATTACAGGGGCAAAGCCCTAGTTAACATAACCAGTAAAGTCATTCACTCAGATCTTGAACGATAGAATGAAAGCATGGGCAGAAGAATGTAAAATACTACCAGGAAATCAATCGGGATTTCGACAAGGCAGAAGTTGTCTAGATAACATTTTCACCCTATCTTCACTCAACCTACAACTCAAATTGAAAAAAACGGACAGTTTGTTGTTGTGTGTTCGTCGATTTTCAGAAATGCTTTGACAGCATAGACAACAGCTTGCTGTGGTATAAGCTAGGTACTCTCATTGGGTATCAGTCCGGAATATGTAAGAATTCTCCAAGCACTATATCCGCTGGAAAATTTTAGGGTAGGTACGTAATGAAATCCGGTGAATTATCCGATCCAGTTAGCCTTACGGAAGGAGTGATGCAAGGTGAAATTTCAAGTCCCTTATAGTTTACGCTCTGCAGCAGACATCAAAAAGTTTTTCAGGGAATGAGGAGCAAAAGACTTAAACATGGATGGAACTACAGACATTTTGATACTTTTATTTGTGGATGACCTCGCCCTAGCTGGGGAATCCTTGGTGGACATCAATTCAAAAATACGAATTCTATATGAACACTGCGAAATAATTAAACTGAAAGCAAATGTTCAACAAAATAGAGTATATTTTTAGGGTACCTACAGTTAAAAGTAGGGTAAGGAGGAAAATTTTTTCAATGATGATATGGATGAATGCCGTGAAACAGGGTTTTGAAATGTACCTTCTAGACGGAATCTTGAAGATCCATCCTGTCCAACTGCAGAAATACCTAGGTACCTACAAACTAAACCACTGGCGATGAAATCGTGGAAACCCATTTCAAAGAAAAATGGAGTTATTGAAAGGTTTTCTATTTCGACTAATACACGAATAATACACTGTTAAGTATATCGGTTTCGGTGATCACACCATTAATAACAGTAACAAACAATTGAAGGCACATTGGAAAGAGGTGACTTTATAAATAGAAAGGTGGTCGATTCTGATTGGCCCTGGAAGTGAATGCCAAAAAGTGAAAGGGAAGTATGGTGGAAAGGGGGGAGGAACCAAGCTGTTACAGAAATGAAAGTAATAATGGAGAAAAACTTGAAGGAATTACGTCATTCAAATATATACCCAACCTATCACTCTTTTCAATAATTTTGAATACGGATTTACTGAAAGGATGTGTATTTCCAACGATACACGAACAACACACTGCTATACCGGTTTCAGTGATCCAACCATTGTAAGTAATAAACAATAACTTAGGGACAGGGTGAAAAGCTTGTAAGAGTTTAGTTCCTATAGTTATTACTAAGATATAATGGAAGAAAAATTTCATAGAATAAGATTATTATGATGAAACGTTAATTAAAATTACTCACATTTAGAAATTGAAGGAAAAATATTAAGTTTTGCACCTGCATAAATGCTGTGAAATCTAAAAGATGGAGTTGAAGACTGAGCAGGAATAAGATAAATAAATAAAATGTAACTACTGTGAATTTCAAGTAGGTACCTACCTTGCAGAATATTATACTGTGATGAACTTGGATGCTTCTAGGAAGAACATTTTTTGTATAATTATGTTGATACCTACGTTGTAATTCGCTTTACGTTAAAACTTTTTACTGGCCTCACTCGGAAGGATTCTGTAACATCTTTAATGAGTAATAATAAGAAAGTGTGAAATTAAAAAAAAACAACCAGTGAACGAAACACTGTCCAACCGTGTTATTGCACATGTACATATATTTTCACTACCGTTATAGTTTTTGAAATAAAATTTAGCTGCAATTGTTATGAAATGTCCACATTATACTCCAAAAAATAAAAATAAAATAAGAGACCTCACATGCTAATATTGCTTTACTGGTGGGAGAGCACCCCCACCAGCACCCCCCCCAAAATTTGATGGTTTACGTTTCAAGGTATGTAGAATCCGAAAATGCAATAAACAAATTTCTGTCTGTCCGCAGCACTTTTCTTAGTTACCATGAAAAAAAATTGATGAAATTCGGGTTATAGGTTCCGTTCGGGGTCTAGTTGGTCATCGAAGCTCGGCGTTACTGTCAGTCATCTATAAGGGATTAAAAATAGGGGTTGAAATTTTCAGAGCGCCGTACCTCGAAAACTTTCAGTAGAAAGGTACGGTTTTTTAACGTTTTTATATTGATCTTGAATTGAAGAATTGTTTGAGACCACCCAGAGCACCAGCCGTTCGTTTGCATCAAAAAGCTTCAACACGATCGTGAATCAAACGGTATAAATCCGGCCCAGATTATAATTATCATCACTAGGGAGCACCTGATAATCACCGATGGCTGTATGAAGTCGAGTTGGTTGTTCTGCGATATTATTTCATTTGAAAATTGAAATCAGGATCTATTGAATTTTGATGGTAGGTACTTTTGAAACTTGAACAATAAAGTATTATTGATGTGTAAATTATTACACAACGGTTCTTCTACCTAGAAGGGGCTGGATTTTGTTGATAGGTACTTTTGAAACTTGAACAAACAATGAAGTATTATTGATGGGCAAATCATCACACAACGGTTCACTATACTATCTACGTAGAAGAAGCACCTATACAGGTAAATTATTACACAACGGTTTATTATTTGCCTTAATATGCTTCATAAATAACTACAAATAAATAGTGATTGAATCCTGCGCATTTCTAGGAAACTAACTCCGGAGCCGGCTCTGTACTCGATTTAGGGCTTTCCTAGGGGGAGCTCGAGGGTACTGACCACAGAAAACCGTGATCTACGCAGAAGGGGCATCTAGACAGTAAATTAGGTAGTTAGGTAAGTATAAAAACAAGTTTTTCGTCTCTCGTGTAAAATTTGATAAATACAGTTTCGTCCTTCTGGCGCTGTGGTATCACATTCGCCCTTCTGGTGCTGAACCACCGAAATATTCGAAAACCCACATTGGTTCCCGCGATATTGTACATGGATGGGTGACCACCTCAAGTAGCAGTTGGGCGAACCCCTCTCCACTCGAGGGGGCGAGGCAATGAGTAGCCAATAGCGAGATTCTGAGCCTCTCATTAGAGGAGAGCTGATCACGTCCGCGACACTCCCAGGGCAGCTGGACGAAAAGATCCACCCAGAAATGGCTATTTACTACTTTTTTACTCCACAATGAACGATTTTGTTTCACTACATTAGGTTTAACTTTACTTTAATAATCAAGTAATACAGTGGCATTTCCAATAAAGCTCTAAATATTTGTTTCTCCAAAAGGAAAACCGTCACCCCAAACCAACCCAAGAATACTAATTTAAGAGAGAAGGGAAAGAACAAAGATTGAAGTAATAAATCGGGTAGTTAACATCAAATATATTATTATCTTACAATAGTGTATTACAAATAAATACAAAATTTAATCGCTGTGAGCCACAGGTGAGCAGGCGGTTTTGGTAGGCATCTGTCATTTCTGGCCAAGTGAGCGTTCCTTATGCGAATTCTGCAACAAAACAGTGACTTCCAGTTGAAGAACCTTTGGAGGAGATGAGCAAATGAACATACGAAACCCAGGAAATGAATTCCATCTAGTTGAATGCGAAGTAGACTTTCTGCAACCGGACCACCTTTCACCATGTCAACTTATGACATCAATCCAAGATCTTAGTCTACAAGAAAAAAATCTGTATGGATCGCACACCTTTCAGTCAACCTGTAGACTGTTGATTCAGATCGTGCTAACTCCCGAACCAGATGAAATGATGAAGCTGAAGCAGAAGGCTGTTACAAAGAATGTAAAAATGACAAGAAGGTAAACATGTGTACATGGGGTATCTCACGTTGGCGGCTTAGCCGGCGACACGCTCATGCACTGACAGGTGTCCCTTCGTATTTATTGGGTGGTTGAATTACCCCCTACTGGAGTCAAGTACAAAGTTCCATTCATATCAAATTATTATTTTTTTTTTCGTGCCATTCAACAAAATGTGTATACTCGTACGTACTGCCCATATTCAAGTCTTCTCCGGTAGATATTTCTGTGTGCATGGGTGAAAAGTGGGCATTTGTCCTACAGCTGAGTTGCCCAGGGTTGCCAAGCGTAGGGGGTAATAGGATTCACTACCAACTTTGACAAATTAAGTACGATCGGCAACTCTTTCATTCGTTCAAAATTGGTCCAAAATCAAAAACTCTTCATGCATTATGTGTTCCAAGTGTCAGAGACTAAATATGAATCTACGCATACGTTGAATACCTGTATCAATCGGTCATGCAAACAAACATGTCAATTCTCAATAAAATGTCAAAATTTCTGATTCTTTCTAAATTCAATACACGCTACATTTGACCCTAAAAATCGACCAAATCAAATGAGGTCAAATGTTTATGAAATGTTGCACAGAATTCGAATCTAAATAAAATAAGTAGGTATAGGGTCTAACTCAATAGGAAGTTCATACCTAACATTATTTTATATATTTTAATTATAAATATTGTTTACTCTTATAAAACAACATTCGGGTGGCTATGGCAGCACGCACGCACAGACCGACAGGGACAGTGACTGTAGGGCTATTTTGACACCGTTAGGTTTGGGTCGCTGACGAACCTGAAACGACTTGAATGGTAGTTTGGAGAGGGTGATGCATACAGAAATATCTGCCAGACTACATTTACAACAGATCTATTGGCACTGATAAATTATACAGGGTCGTCTTGCAAGTAGATGACAATGCTCTAGGGGGTGGAAAACCAAAAATGTAGCTGAACGCCGTTAAACACACCTCTCCAGAGATATGCCGTTTTAACGATTTTATCGAGAAAACAGCGTTAAATTTCATGTAAGATTTGTGCACTTCTGTGTTTGAAAAGCACCACCTAGGAACCTTAACAGCCGTTCAAAATTTATGTTTATAAAAAAGTAGAATTCTAAAAATTCTAAAGGTTTCCTATGTTTCCAAAAAACACCCTGCAAATTGTCGAATCTTACAAAAGTAGTGAAATTGAATCAGCTTTCCAACGGTATACTCGAAATTGCGATTATCTTTCAATTTGTTAGAGAAATTCAAGTTGGAATAAAAAAATAAAAAAACCGCTGCAAAGTCCTTGCCCCATGGGTTTATTATCCTATTGGACATACCTACAGAAATGATGGCTGTTCATTTATTTTTTCTTTCATGTGAAATAATTGAAATAGCTATTTCTGATGGTTTCCACCGATTTTGGCCCCCAAAACACGAATGGTACACTCCTTTTTTTTCCAATTATCTTTGATCATTGGTAGTGCCATTTAAATATTTAATCGTCTTGATTCACGTGTTGACACTTTTTCTAGAGTCATTATACAAATTGATGGTGATTTCAGACGATTTCCCAGGTTTTTGACTCACAAAAAAAAAATTTTGGGAGCTGAACCTTTGGTAGAACCTAAATTTTCCACTCTTTGGTCAAAATCGATTTCATATTCGGTCTTCTCGTCCCAAAAACATGGAGCTTTCGATACCTCGAAAGCTCATGTTACTAAAACACAAAAAATACCTATTTTTATAACCTAGAAAAAGGCGAGGTGATGTGAAATGGAAGAATGATGTTAGTTCCCAGATTGCAGTTTCTTATTTTTGTTTCCTTTGTGATCTTCGACATGAAGATGAAGATAACGAAACGTCGTAACCGATATGGCAATTAGAAAGGATTCCAAACACCAACAATAACAAATACCTTTGGTCATTGAACTTCAATCAATACACTTCCCTCGAATGCTTAAACTTCCCTCGTTTACTTACTGCCTGATGTATTATTAGTCAGTATCCAGCAGACTGGTATTCAAATTCCTTTTAGTCCAGTTCAATAATGAATCGAACAATGCCAGTTTTTTTACAAAGCTGAGGAATATGTCGACATGATTTATGCACATGGGGCTGCAGGAGGCAACGGTATCCGATCCGAGCACAGGAGAATAGAGAGTTTTTGCAACACACTCGTGACGAAACGAAACGGAAAACGACACCGAAACGGAAATGGCGGATAGGGCGACCGAAGTCAGATGCTAACCTTTTTCGGTTCAGTTTTCGTTCAGCTTTGGCGTCTACCGGCTGGTGGAGTCACGCTAACGTTATGTCAACCTCTCTTTCATCCATTTTACTCCATGGTTAATACAAATCTATGTCCACACATGGCGTCAAGTCTGCCAAGACGCCAAGAAGCAGCTGTGAACACGACGCTCGACATTTTTATTTTCCAAGGAAAACAGAAGAAGGTAGGTAGCGTTATACAGATGTAAGGTTAATTACGTTTCGTCATCTCAACACGACGAAAGCTGACACCGCGAGATCCCGGTATTTTTCGTCGTCACGGTTCGTCAAACTTTTCGGTGTCTTAAGTGCGCATGCGCAGCACTGCTTTCGTTTCGTCGTGAGTGTGTTGCAAAAACTCTCTAATATCTCACAAAGGAAACAAAAAAAAATCAGTCATGCAGCATGACTTAATGAGCGAATTTTCAAAGAAATATTCGAATTAATGGCTATGGTTTTGAATAAAGGAAAACTTCGGTCTAAAATTTGGTTTTCTATGTATATTCTCTTCGTATTTATTTTAATTTGTACGTTTTGTCCATCCTGATTCTACCGTTTGTTTATTACGTAATTGTACTAAGTGCTTATTTATTTGATCGCTGTGGGTAAATTCAAGGAGTTGTACTAATCGTTTGCCTCCCCCTTTTTTGCTTCGAACTCTCGTCTTCAATTAATACTTCTCACATTTTTCAATCTGACCACTCTAAGGGGGTGGGGGTAAGAGTTTAAAGATTATCCTAGTTTTGGGTAATTTTTGCGCACTTTAAATGCTCTAATTTAAGAACGGATTTAGATATCTAAAATCCGATTTCACTATCGTGTTCAGCGTGCAAAAACCTTTAAAATGAGGGGTCACTTGTTAGAAAATAACATTTTGGGGATTTTTGGGTAATTTTTGCGCACTTTAAATGCTCTAATTTGAGAACGGATCAAGATATCTAAAATCCGATTCCACCATCGTGTTCAGCGTGCAAAAACCTTTAAAATGAGGGGTCACTTGTTGGAAAATAACATTTTGGGGATTTTTGGGTAATTTTTGCGCACTTTAAATGCTCTAATTTGAGAACGGATCAAGATATCTAAAATCCGATTCCACCATCGTGTTCAGCGTGCAAAAACCTTTAAAATGAGGGGTCACTTGTTGGAAAATAACATTTTGGGGATTTTTGGGTAATTTTTGCGCACTTTAAATGCTCTAATTTGAGAACGGATCAAGATATCTAAAATCCGATTCCACCATCGTGTTCAGCGTGCAAAAACCTTTAAAATGAGGGGTCACTTGTTAGAAAATAACATTTTGGGGATTTTTAGGTAATTTTTGCGCACTTTAAATGCTCTAATTTGAGAACGGATCAAGATATCTAAAATCCGATTCCACCATCGTGTTCAGCGTGCAAAAACCTTTAAAATGAGGGGTCACTTGTTGGAAAATAACATTTTGGGGATTTTTGGGTAATTTTTGCGCACTTTAAATGCGCCAAAACCCTCCTTAGAGTAGGCCAATTTCGCCCATCTTCGAACTTAGCCTTTCGATTGCCAAGATAGATTTTTTGTGCAAATTTGAGCTGTTTATCTCAATTCTATCGAGAGTTATCGTCTGGAGTGACACATATATAAATAAATATATATATATACATATAAAAAAGTGTTAAATTTCAGGAATCGTTTTAGAATGGTCTGAAACGGATTTCTATGAAGAAAATTTCCAAAAATTTATATTATTTAAATTTCGAAGCCATTGCAATAGCTTCATTTTCTTTGAAAATTCGCTAATAAGAAACTGCAATCCGGGAACTAACAATCTTCAATGTTCGCATCACCTCGCCCCACTCGCCTTTTTTTAAGTTCCTACTAATTTTTATTTTTATATTATTTATTTTGGTTTATTATTCCGTGAACACCTATGTAACAGCTCAGCAAAAAATTTTGATAACACCCCCTCAAAATTTTTTCTTTTACGTTTCCAGGTGCGATTTAGAAAATGCAATGTCCGTCCGCCTTACGGCGTCCAGTCGGCTTCATTTTCGGTCTAAAAAAAAATCCGTTCTTTCACACTCAGGGCCCTGGTTGTGTCCCGAAAGTTTGCAGCCCGATCGGAATATATCCAGGGGTGTATGAGTGAAAAATTGGTATAAAAATAGGTATTTTTATATTTTATCAACATGAGCTTTTGAGGTATCGTTTTCCATGTTTTTTAGGACGAGAAGACCGAATATGAAGTCGATTTTGACCAGAGTGGAAGACTGAGGTTTTAACGAAGTTTCAACCTTAAATTTACGTCGTTTTGGACTAAAATCGTGGTTTTTCCGCACACATTTGGGAACAAATTTGGTCCTAGTTGTGTTCCGAAGCTCGGCAGCCCGATCAGAATACACCCAGCGGTGTTAAGGGGGAAAAATGGGTGTAAAAGTAGGGGTTCCATGTTAATAGGACGGGAATACCGAATTTGAAGTTGACTTTGACCAAAGAGTGAAGAATTGAGGTTGGAACGAATGTTCAGCTCCCAAAATTAATTTTTTTATGAGTCAAAAACCTGGGAAATTGTCTGAAATCACCATAAATTTGTATGATAACACTAGATGTAGTATTAGCAGGTGGATCAAGACAAAATGGCACTATCAATAATCACAGATAATCTGTTAAAAAACTCGGCGCTCCGCGCCTCGCCAGGGGGCAAGCCCCCTGGACCCCCGGTTACCTCTATTTATAGCTTTTTCAAATTGAATTCGTCCTTTTACAAAATGAATTCGTCCTTTTTTAAAATGAATTCGTCCTTTTTCAAAATGAATTATTCCTTTTTCAAAATGAATTCGTCCTTTTACAAAACGAATTCGTCCTTTTACAAAATGAATTCGTCCTTCATAAAGAGGGACCAAATCTTGAAGGCAACCAGACCAAATGATATGCAGATACCTTTTCTCGAAGAATAATAATTTATTGCATTTGTTTGCATAGTTAATAAATACCTATGTAATAGAAGAAATTTACAAAGTTTACAAGGAATAATTGATACAAGAAATTTACAGAAAGTTGGCAAGACATTCATACAAAGCCAATGTATAACAAGGTTCTTAGAGGGTTTTTGAATCTCAATGCAGAGGCTGCCCTGACGCTGCTCTAGGCATGAGGAAAAGCATATGCATTACAAAGTTGGTACAGTCATTGGGGGTGATCGCGGAGACACCCTCTATTATTGTTTCACGCAAAGGATGTTCTCCCGGACTTCCAAGAGTCCCTCGAACGACGGTTTTAATTTTCGAAAACGCCTGCTCGACTGGATTGAGCATAGGCGAATATGGGGGTAGGAACTTGATGTTAATCTCGGTTGACTCTGACCACTGCTGGATTGCTTGTGCTCGGTGGATCCTGGCGTTGTCCATCAACAATACGTTATCTGATACATTAAGTATACTAATAAGAACATAAACAAAGCCACATTGATTAATACATTATCATTATTATTATTTAACAGGTTCGTGTGAATCAAAATGAAAAAAAAGAGAAAATAGAGCAGCTAACCTGAGCCTTGCAGCTGTACTTCGAGCTCACGAAGAAAGTCGAGGAATATCTCGGTGTTCGTAGTGCCAGAAGTAATAACTTTGTAGTGGACCACTCCTACGCTGTTTAGGGCAAGAATCAGAGAAACGTGTCGACCTCTAACTGTAGGCATTCTAACAACTGCTCGAGTGTTTGCTTTGGAACGAGCCTGTGATCTCCTCATTTGGAGGTTAAAGCCTGGTTCGTCAATGAATATCCAGCGCTGTTGGTTTTGAGGAACTTCCTGATGAAACGCGAGCGTGTATAGCTTTCTGAGCTCTTGTGTCCTCTCACTGTTCATTCGGTCGAGCTCGCAAGATGCTCGTTTCAAAGTTATTCTCAGTTTGCGTAACCAATTTTCAATGGATGATATACTAAGGAGAATACTCCTTTCAGCAAGTTTTTCCTTAATTTTTTTCAGAGTGATACCCGGTTGTTCCTCCACAACAGCCTCAATAGCTTGAAGGGTCTCATCTGTTAACAACTGTTGCCGGCGTCCACGTCTGGTGCTAGTGGCTGTATTAGAACGGTGTTTTTGTATAATATTTTTGCCAGATGAATACTTTATGCCACACTTGACAGCTGCGTCTTTGATACTATATCCTTCCAAATATAGCCGTATTAACAACTTCTTTTTCTCTTCGGATACTCGTTCGTATTTTCCTCTTCGACGGTTTAGAGTGGGTCTCTCTTTGCTGGAAGGATTGGAATCGGAATCGGAAATGCGTTTACACGTCGTCGGAAGTTATCCGGAAGCATTATTCGTCTATTGAACCGAATAACGTCATTAACAGAACTGACCGAGTCACTCATTTCAACTTTTGGTAGGTATGCAAGAAACAATAGTGAACAACTGAAGAAGGACAAGAATGGTTTGGCTATCACGGATTCGAAGATAAGGAAGCTCCATTGAGAAGATGTGCGGGAGATAAGGAATGACATGCAGAAGATTTCCGCGCCCTTGCATAAAGACCGCATGCCTACCGCCACCGTTTTCCAGAGCCCCAGACGCCGCCCTTATTACCTTCAAGATTTGGGCCCTCTTTATGAAGGACGAATTCATTTTGAAAAAGGACGAATTCATTTTGTAAAAGGACTAATTCATTTTGAAAAGGGACGAATTCGTTTTGAAAAAGGACGAATTCATTTTGTAAATGGACTAATTCATTTTGTAAAAGGACGAATTCAATTTGAAAAAGCTATACATACTTCGGACGAAATTATAGAAACACAGAATGTGTTTTAGCTCACGCATTTCACATAAACCCGTCTTCAATCTTCGGTTGAAGATTGGTTAACTTCCTCCCACTAATGTTTCGTCGTAACTGGTGGTGGCTTCTTATATACACACTCACGAGTGCACTTCATAAAAATTTTGTTAAACATAAACTAGTCCGAGCTTCACCTCCAAGACTCCTACATCTCCAAGAGATAATTCGTTTTCGGTTGTTTGGTCTTAAAATTATGTCTTTACTTATATAAAGCTTGCAATCGTGTTCACAATATAAATTATTGAGAATGATCACCTGTGTGTAAACAATTATTTAAACAATCACGCTCATACCGCAGCTTGTCGGCCACGCACTCCGCAGTGGTTAACGTAATATGGTTAGGTAAATCGAGAGCTATCCAACGAGTGGTGAACCATTTTTGTACGATGATAACTGGCGAAGTTAAAGTTCCGTAGCAACGAATCGGTTGTACGTGAAAATCATTAGAAATGTTGTCGTCCCAGATTTCGTTACGAAATTTCGTTAGCTTTTTTGGCTAGTTAGTCCATGGCTAAAACACATTAGAGAGTTTTTGCAACACACTCGTGACGAAACGAAACGGAAAACGACACCGAAACGGAAATGGTGGATAGGGCGACCGAAGTCAGATGCTAACCTTTTTCGGTTCAGTTTTCGTTCAGCTTTGGCGTCTACCGGAGTCAGGCTAACGTTATGTCAACCTCTCTTTCATCCATTTTACTCCATGGTTAATACAAATCTATGTCCACACATGGCGTCAAGTCTGCCAAGACGCCAAGAACCAGCTGTGAATACGACGCTCCACATTTTTATTTTCCAAGGAAAACAGAAGAAGGTAGGTAGCGTTATACAGATGTAAGGTTAAATTACGTTTCGTCATCTCAACACGACGAAAGCTGACACCGTGAGATCCCGGTATTTTTCGTCGTCACGGTTCGTCAAACTTTTCGGTGTCTTAAGTGCGCATGCGCAGCACTGCTTTCGTTTCGTTCGTTTCGTCGTGAGTGTGTTGCAAAAACTCTCTAATCTGTGTTAAAAGAGCCTAAATTCATGTTTTGGGGGGCCAAAACTGGTGGAAACCATAAAAAATAGGTACTTCAATGATTGCGCATTAAAGAAAAAAATAAATGAACAGCAACATTTCTGTAGGTATGTCCAATAGAATAATAAACCCAAGTGACGTCTTTTGAGCGTTTGGTTTATTCTTTTTAAATTTTTTTGTGCATTACAACCAGAATTTTTGGAGAGACTGAAAGATAGCAATTTCGAGTATATAGTTGGAAAGCTGATTAAATTTCCCAACTTTTGTGAGATCCGGCAGTTTGCAGGATGTTTTCTGGAAACATAGGAAACCTTCACAATTTCTTAAAAATTCTACGCTTTTAGAAACTGCTAACTTTTGAAAGGCTATTAAGGTTCCTAGCTGGTAATTTTCGAACACAGAAGTACACAAATCTTACATGAAATTTAAATCTGATTCCGAAAATAAGGTGAGATAAAATGGAGAAATTTAGGTTGGTTTCCATGACAAAAACGCTGCAAAGTCCTTGTCACACGGGTTTACTATTCTACTGGACATACGTACAGAAATTTTGGCTGTTCATTTACTGTTTCTTTCTTGTGCAATTATTGAAATGGCTATTTTTGATGGTTTTCCACCAATTCTGGCCACACGAAAAACACGAATTAGGCTCGGTTTAAAAAAAAAACATTATTTTTGACATTTGATTGTCTTGATTCACCTGTTGTTACTACTTCTAATGTTATTATACAGGTGTATGGTGATTTTAGACAATTTCCCAGGTTTTTGACTAATAAAAAAGAATTTCGGGAGCTTAACCTTCGTTACAACCTCAATTCTTCACTCTTCGGTCAAAATCAACCTAATATTCGGTCTTCTCGCCCTAAAAAACGTCGAAAACGATACCTCACAAGCTCATGTTCACTAATACCTCAAAAATCCCTCGAAAACCCCTATTTGTACACCCATTTTCACTCATAACATCCCAGGGTATATTCCGATTTGGCTGCAAAGTTTGGGGACACAACTAGGGCCCAAATGGAGCATGTGTGCGAAAGAAGGAATTTTTTAGATCACGTATCACGTATACCGGCTTTATTTTCGGTCCAAAAAATTCCTTCTTTCGCACAAATGCTCCATTTGGGCCCTAGTTGTGTCCCCAAACTTTGCAGCCAAATCGGAATATACCCTGGGATGTTATGAGTGAAAATGGGTATAAAAATAGGGGTTTTCGAGGGATTCTTGAGGTATTAGTGAACATGAGCTTGTGAGGTATCGTTTTCGACGTTTTTTAGGGCGAGAAGACCGAATATTAGGTTGATTTTGACCGAAGAGTGAAGAACTGAGGTTGTAACAAAGGTTAAGCTCCCGAAAATGAAGCCGGTATACGTGATACCTTAAAACGCAAAAGAAAAAATTTGAGGGGGTGTTATAAAAATGTTTTGCTGAGCGATTACATAGGTGTATTATTCACAGAATAATAAACCAAAATGTGGTGTTTTCGATAAAACCTTTAAAACGGCATACCTCTGGAAGGGTTTGAGTGGCTGAGAAGTGTGGCTGACGGCGTTCAACTACACTTTTAGTCTAATTGCAGCCCCTAGAGTATCTAATTGCAAGACACCCTGTATACTTAATACCTACTCATAGATCGGAAACAAACTTACATTGCGGTGCCTTATCATTTGCTCAGTTCCATTAGCTCCTTTTCGACAATGGCTCTGTACTCTTCGAAACCTCCTTCCAGGCTTCTGACGGAACCCTGGCCGCACACCCAAAGCTCTTTGCAGACCATACGTATCAGTCGCTCGTCGTGGGAAACCAATATTACTCCACCCTGCACAATAGAATACTTGAATTGAAACGTTGAGTGCTTAAAAGTCCGTATTTCGGGGATTGAAGACATCCAATCTAGTAGTAGGATGTTTAAGTGGATGCTATGAAATGTTCTACATGTACAGAAAAGAACAAGGGCTGCTTCAGAAAAAATCAGGAACCCCAATGGTTACCGTATCCAAGGATTACTTTCAATTTTATGGCCATCTTCCAGCTTCAAAAATAATTTCATGTAAGTAAAGTTGGATTCAGATTGACACGTAATCCCGACGTGAACCCGTGAAAACTCAAACACGTAACTGCATTTGATTGGATCATTAGGTTTACGCTCTTTAAATGAGACAAATTTTGAACCAGTACCCAAAATAAAAAAAAATCTAGATATTTATGCTCTATAGATCTGTCTGTGGGGTTCTGCGCAGGCGAAGGCTGGAGCACGGGCTATATCCCGACGATTACGTGCTCTACGTCCGTAACCAGTGTTGTCCATGTGAATGATTTGACGCTTTTACGCGCTTAAAGCGAACCTTACGTTCTTTGTGTTTTACGTCGCGTACACGTCAACTTGAACCTAGCTTAAGGTTACATCGATAGAATTTCTGGATCCTCCAAGAAAAATCAATTTTCTTCTCACCACAAACGGTATAAATCCGTAAGGTTTTCTTTGTGGGCAACATAATCCTATATCAGATAAGTATCAGTAGAATACCTATCAGGCATGCAAAGCAAGCTTTAGGTAACACTCTCTGTAACCTACCTTTATTTAATTTTCCCCAAGGGTAATTGGGTTTTCTTCCCGACTACGTTTTTCCTAGTTGCAGAACAATAAAAAAACTAGAAGTCATTGCTAGTGAACTTTTTACTGTTCCATGTTGTTGTAACCACACTCTTCCAAGCTGATGTTACTAGCTGCCTACCTCTACTAAACCTATGGCGATTACCAACTCGAAAGTATTGAGCAATGCTTGAGAACTGTAGTGGGTTTTACAAGTAATTTGACATAGATCCCAACCATGTAATTTGTTTCTCTGTCGCTGTTGTGGTTTCACAGTATCAACCAAGTTCGTGACGAACAGTGGCTCATCGCTGAATATATGTCTGAATATCTATTAGTACAACAATATTATCCATATTGTTGAAATAGAGAGGAAAACCACAACATAAAAGGTGACATTATTGTTCATACTACATTGAACAATAATGATTGACACACCAATCACACAAGGGCATCTCAAATTAGACCAAGGGCTAGGCCAATAGGAATCGAACAGAGAGAGTTTGCCATGGTAAACTTTTAGAGGATTGCAAAATAAATCGATTACCTACTTATTCTGAACAGCACTTTTGATAAGGTACCTACCATTGCATTTTTCTCTGGAACACGCCTAAGAACAACGGCTTTCTACTTACCGTGTATTTGTTGATGGCGTGGCCAAGGGCTTCTATCGTCTCGATGTCAAGATGATTCGTAGGCTCATCCAGAATTAGGAAGTTGGGGTTGGACATGCACATTTTGGCAAAGGCGACTCGAGATTTCTGACCTCCCGACAGGGAAGCAACAACTTGAAGCGCTAGGTCCCCAGAAACCCCGAAACTTCCAAGCTGTCGTCTGTATTCTTCAACAGATCTTCCTATAAATAAAGGTAACGGCTCAGTCATGATAAAGGACAATACGTGATACATGGAGACCCCAGTTAGGAACCTGCATGATGTTCGGAAGTATTTTTAATCATGGAGAAACGCGACTTTCCAGATTTACATAAAATGCAGTTCCAAAATGCAACAGCTCAAAAAATGATGTTAAACATTTGCCCATGAGGGTACCGATTTGAAAAACTTAACTGTTACTCAATTATACAACAAATAATTAAACATGGTGCTACAGATGAGTTACAATTACCTGGGTGTTCCTGTTGGAGGAGTTCAACAGACGATCCATTCATCTGTAACTGATCGACATGATGTTGGCTGAAATATGCAAAACGGAGGTTCCGATGGGTAACTCTCGTCCCTTGCGTTGGGGATAAGATTCCTAGGATCAATTTTAGTAACGTCGTTTTGCCTGCACCATTGTCTCCTACCTGGAATGCAATCGTTGGAAGACAGAAGTGAAACAAACGATCAAGACTATGAAACAGCTGCTATGCACGAACAGCGTTTAAACATGATTCGAGTATGTGCAAGGAGCAAACATTCATTTGCAAGATAGTTACCGTTTGAGCAACGAATTTGGAGTAGAGAACCAGCCTCCAACTATCACCAAAGTTTGACAGAAATTTATTGTTTGTAATATCAGAATTATTTAATAGAATTTGTTAACCTCGAAATATTGGAAGATAATTACACAACTCGTGTGGAACACACAAAGCACCTATGTTTTCTTTCCACATCTCTCTAATAGTCAGATTTTGTCGAACTCACGATACAAATGCGAGATTCCAGTGTAGCTCCTAATTCGACATTCTTGAGGACGAGCTTCTCAGGCGTGTAACCGAAAGACACTTCTTTGAGCTGGAGGATTGGCGGGGAAAGTGCTTCTACTTCAGGGAACCGCAGCACGACTTCGATTTCCTTTTCAACAGGTTTCAACTCAGGCCTGCCAACAGAATTTAGGGAGGGGGGTGGGATAATATTTGGTTAACATAATAAATTATTTATTGATATTGGTGACCATCCACCTACTAATCAATTCCCAAATACCCTCTAAGACTGTAAATGATTCCACATTCCATAACAAGGGCAGAAGAACAAGGAACACACTCTTGTGCACATCTGAACAGCTATATTTGATGAAACTGCTGTTTCAAAAGGCAAAACCCTGTCTACAATCTCTGTACCTCCGAAAAAAGGGGACCGTAGATTTTGGTGTAGGTAATGTTGAGAAATTCGACAAGATTAACTCTCTAACAATAATAATTTAAAGGAGCAAGAAAAGATTAATAAAAATGTCAGGACAAAGCCAGTGTCGAGGCCAATCTTGAACGCATTGCCTAATATTACAACAGGTACCTAATGGGCCCTTATACGTTTTTTTCTCAAGACTCATAATGAAGAATGGACTGATTGAGGAGTACATTTCTGTTATTCTTTCAAAATTTAGGTCTAACAGAGGGCTTTAAAAATAGGACAAAGGGAATGGAAAGCTTTCCGACCTATCATATGAGTCAGAAATGAACAGAGGGGAAATAGGGGAAGGAAAAAGCGTGTGACGTCATCTGGTGTGTACTGCCCTCTGGCTCCCGAAGTGGGAACTGAGTTGGAGATACACACAAGATTGATGACGTTACGCGTTTTCAGACTCTGCCCCTCAGAAGTGGCCAAGGCCTGATGTTTTAGTTTTTACACTTTTTAGAAAATTTTGATTATTTTGAGGGGGAAAAAGCGGAGTTCCCCGATTCTGACCGCGCTGAACACGAATCCATCGGAAAAAACGCTGCAAAGTCCTTGTCACATGGGTTTATTAATCTACTGGACATACCTACAGAAATGTTGCTGTTCATTTACTGTTTCCTTCAGTCAATACAGTTCTGTGTCCTTCATGTGCAATAATTTAAATAGCTATCTGTGATGGTTTCCACCAATTTTGGCCCCCAAAAACACAAATCACGCTTTCCCCCCTTTTTTCCAAATTATCTTTGCTCATTGATAGCGCCATTTAAATGCCTTGATTCACCTGTTAATACTTCTTCTAGTGATATTATACAAATTGATGGACATTTCAGACAGTTTTCTGAGATTTTTGACTGATAAAAAAAATGAATTTCTGAAGCTGAACCTCACTTTTCCACTCTTTGGTGAAAATCGACTTCATATTCGGTCTTCTCGTACCAAAAAACATGGAAAACGATACCTTAAAAGCTCATGTTACTAGAACTCAAAAAACACAAAAAATGCATATTTTATACCAATTTTTCACTCATAACACCCTTGGATATATTCTGATCGGGCTGAAAAGTTTCAAAACACAACTAGGGCCCAAATGGAACATGTGTGCAAAAGAACGACTTTTTTTAGACCGAAAATGAAGCCGGTATGCATGATATGGCGGGTGGACATTGCATTTTCTGAATCTAAGCACCTTGAAACGTGAAAGAAAAATTTTTGAAGGGGTGTTATAAAAATGTTTGCTAAGCGAATACGTATTATTCACAGAATAATAAACCAAAAGAAGGAAATTTCAGCCCCTTCAGGTAGGTAGTCGAGTGTATACGTGTGTGTGTGTGTGTGTGCGAGCCACCAAAACTCACTACACATTTGTTCAAATTTTGACGGTAGTTCGAAGTTAAGGCATAGCTGGTCCCATATGAATTTTGTCGCATTCGGATCAGCAGTAGCAGCTGCACATGCACGAACGTGAAAGCCTTTGAACAGCCATAACCCACAACCAATGGTCCAAATTGGCTCAAATTTTGGATCCAAGTACCAAGGTCGAACCATGTAGTGCGTGGATTAATTCTAGACCATGTTTTCTGTAGCTTATTCCTTCCAAACTAATCGGATTTTGGAGCAGGAATTCGGGTTACAGGGGTTTTTGGGGTGTGCTCAGTCCGATTCTGAGGTCAAAAGCAGCAAAGTCCGACCCACGTCCATTCCTCATTAGGACACTGGTACTTTACCAAGACGCTGATCTAAGACTGCATCACGTTAGCGCATGAGAAGCTAATAATTACGCATTATAGAAGTCATTTCAAAAGGGAGGCTGCCTTAACCAATAGAAGTCATTTCAAAAGGGAGGTGGCCTCAACCAATCACAACATTCGAATGGAGCTGTAGTTGTATATACGACTGTTGATATATACGAATCAGGTTCCAATTTAAACTCTAGTACTTACATAAATTACCCTAATATCGTAGATATTATTTGGACCAGCCTTTAACTGCTAACCACTACTACAATATAAGCTAACAAAAATGTTATTTTGTCGTATCCAAGGATAAAGAGAAACCATACTGAGTACAATAGTAGGACTCACAGCTTTTCCAACATTTTTATCTTCGACTGCACAGATGACGCCCGGTTTGCATTATACCTAAACCGATCGATGAATTCCTTCACGTGGGCCTTGTGCTGTTCTTGTGCTTCTATTTCTCGGGTTCTATTTCTGACACGTTCAGCTTTCACTGATTCAAACCTGGAGTGGAAAAAGTAGCATTTATCATAATTTACAGTATATAATGAAGGAAAACGCAGATTCCTAACGTCAAACTTTTGATCCCATTGAAAAAATCCATCCACCAAATCATATGCAGATCATTTTACCACTCGACTATGACAACATCTCCAAAGCTCATTTTACCACTCGACTATGACAACATCTCTAAATCTAACAATAAATTCCTAATTGATGTTTCAAAATATACCATGGATCAAAAATCTGCTTCACTGAATCACTAAAATGGAAAATCACAAACTTGAGCAGAGATAATTAGGATTACGGTAAAGTTCATTAATAAATGAACATGTAGCGAAATAGCGAACCTGGAGTAGTTTCCTCTATAGGGGTCTAACGAGGCGGACTGGAGGTGAAGAATATCTGTAGGAACGGTGTCGAGGAAGTGGCGATCGTGAGAGACAACCAAAAGAGTTGTTGGCCAGGTTTGGAGGTAGTTCTCAAGCCATATGATGGCTTTCATGTCCAACATATTCGTCGGTTCATCCAGCAGGAGGAGGTCTGGCCTACGGAAGTAGATGGAATGGGTAAACAACTCGAGTAAGAATAAATGCACAGAACCACCCACAGGTCGATAGAAAATTCAACATGACGGGTAACATGCTGATTCCTGAGAATGCAAATATTAAACGCAGATCTATCAATTTTGCATGGATATTGTATAGCACAATAGAGCTTGAAAAACGTGAAGCCCTAGTGCATAGGTACTGCATGGTACTGGTAGGTATGACGTCAAATCTGGTGATCCTACTCACTTGGAGAACAGCGCTCTGGCTAGGGCCAACCTCATTCTCCAACCGCCACTGAACGTCTTCGTAGCGCGTATTTGCATCTCTGGAGTGAATCCCAGACCTGCCAGGATTATACTTGCACGGGCAGGCGCTTTGTCGGCTTCCATTGCCCCCAGTGCGGCATAGATTTCAGACAGCTCATTGGTCAGATTAGTCTCATTGGCTTTGGATCTGAGAAGAAACTCGTAGTTAGGTTCACAAATAGATTTGTTTACTCAACTTATAGAAGTACTAGCAAATTTAACCACCCCCCAGGCAGAGAAAGCAAGCGAAATTAAACTAATGAGCAATTTCCGTAAGAATTTTTTTCAGAATCGATTTAGCATCCTTGACCCCCCCCCCCCCCCCCAATTTCATCTCAAAACTCCGTGTAGCTTGGGCAACAAACCTAGATAGAAAGAAAACGAAATGACGTCATAAGTGAAAGGTGCTGAGGGTTCCCCCCAGGCGGATGCGGGGGCCTTTACCTATGAATTCATTTCGCTTTCTTTCCACTGGTTTATCGCCAACTTTCGATCATCGGATTACCCCTCATACAGCACTTTGCGGAAAGCACTCGCCAAGATCTTTTACTTGAGAAAATAATAGAAAACAGGTGGAAATGTCCACTGGACGGACAACCTTCAGTTTACAAAACTCAACCCAAAATAAAAATTTTGAACAATACTAACAATGTAATGTGGGATAAACACAAAATAAATGCACCTTTTGCTTACCACTAATTTATTAATAAATTTATTTATTTATTAATATATTATTAATATACATTTATTTATTAATAAATTGTATCCCACATTACAAGATGGCTTACCACAAAAGGGAGATAACGAAATTCTATGAATTGATGAATACCAACTATGTAAACACTTAAAAAATAAACAAATAACCCGAACTTCGCTAGGGGCGGCCAATTTTACGGGTAAGGACGAATTCAGGAGGTGAAACGAATGGCCACAATCCAAATAACTTCCCTGAGCAGTTCGTCATTTTGCACAAAATAAGAAAAAAAACTAATCCGCCGGTTAAGCGAGAACCAGTCAGAATTACTCAATTATAGTACAGACAGATGGCCAATTTTTGGAAACAAATACTGCCCTCTGAATTCGGGGCCAAGAAAGTTTCCAAAAATGCGGGCTTTTCTAGAAAAAGGTGTGATGAAGGATCCCAGTGAAGCTTAAGATAAATCTAGTAACAAACTGCTGGAGTAGTTTTAAATTGCGGAACCAACTGTTTTACTCAAAACACAAAACGGGAATGAGGAGAACTTGAACGGATTAACACTGGACAACTTAAGGCACAATTTCAAAACTAACATACTCTCCATTCAGCAAAGAGTTGATTTCTTTTTCCCTGTCGAGGAGAGACTGACGGGCAAAGTCACACTCTAAAACGCTTTCCAGAGCTGTTTTATCATCGCCAACGACTTCCTGCTCCACATGAAGAATCGAAATGTGAGAGGGGATCCGAAGTGCTCCGCTAAAAGTGAGAAAATTTCATTCATTTCATTAGGTCCTTCCACTCCGCAGAGGAGCATATATAGAGAAAATTTAATAATAAAAAAAAAATACCTATATAATAACACTTGAGAAGTGAATAGACCAGCAATTTTTCAGACTCATATTTATGAGCTCATTAAAGATTAGGTATTAATTATTACATACCTTGATATCATTCTGAGTAGAGTAGTTTTACCTAGGCCATTCCTACCCACCAGACCGTAGCGCCTTCCAAAAGCTAACACGAGATTTGCAGCTTGAAGTAGAACTCTGGATAATAATGAAATAAATGAATACCGAGGTTGCACATTTTGTTGGAAGGAGTGTACGAGTATGCCAAAAGAAAGTAAAGCTAGATTCAAATCACTAGGCAATAAGGTAAGTACACCATTGCATTCCGATATCTCACTAGCAATTCAAAAATGCGATTTTCCGACAGCAAGACAACAGTCCACAGAAACAGCTGACACGGACAATCCAACGATTCTAGTGTGAAAATGTTTTACAACAGTAGAATCTCAGTTATTTTACTTGGCGTCCTTAATTATTGGTTTTATATAATTTACTGCCATCATTTAAAAATTATCCGCCATTATTTAAAAAATGGGTTAACATTAGTTTTTATTCCAACGATACTCATTATAAGAAGGTGCAGTAAGCCCCCACAGCTCTGGAAGGTGCCATGGTACCTCTGTTTTCATACAAAACAAAAAACTGCATAATCTAAAGAACTCCAAAATTATGAACATGAAACGAAGTAAAACTTTGGCACATAACGTTTAAATTTATATGCACAATGCTACCAATGCGTCGGCGCTTATCGAAGCAGGAAGAACAGAAATAAACTAGTCCTCTGGTGATATTTCGTTCATTCTTTACTGAGAAATGCATATTGAGAAAGTGTTACTAGCATAAAGGGGCCCAATAATGAAGTATGAAGAAGTAATTTATACATTTTGAGTCCACCAGAGACTCAACTGCGGGATTTCACTGAATGTTGGTAAAAATCAAAACCTAAATCAACTGAAATACAGCAGTGCAGCAAAATAAAGCCTTAGCTGAGTATTTTTAGCTTGGGAACAACTGGCCGACAAAACGCGAGGGGGACAGATCAATTATTATAATTTATGGTGTCGATAGAATGTCAAACCAGACCCGCGGACACGTAGTCGAGGAAGACCTTCAAACAGAATCAATTTGTTTACTTGGGCTGATGAAGAGATGAGATAAACCACGAAGGGTAATTTAACGACCGAGCAGATAAAGGATCGGACTGCACATAGGCGAGAAACTTGATTAGGTGAAGGACAAACAGTAAGTCAAGAAGAAACCAACAATTGCAAATTGGAGACAATTAAACGTCTCCGTTGCTCCGAGCCGACAGTCATAAATAAAGATCGCATCCCTGCTTGCTGTGGAAACAATGACAGAAGGAGTCGTTACAATATTCACGCCATGGGGACCTCAACGGGGTCGGGATTAGGGTCACGATGAGAGGACGGAGTCAGTGCCTGATCAGACAATGTAGCTTCTCAAGGCAGACAGACGTCCAATGGCATTGCAGATAGGCAATAGCGTAAAGGTAGATCATTAGTTAATTCGTAAGTTACTTTCATAAATGTCTGCCATGTACAAAATATCTACTCTACACAATAGGAGGTTTCGCCAAGTTAAACGCTGCTTAGGGCATCATCTGTGCATGGGCCCACTTCATTAGTGTTGAACAGACCCGCTATTTCGAGAAAAATTTCGAGGTCATACGCTATGGGTTACAATGCACCTGCCACATTCCACAATCAAGAATGACGTGCTTTACAGCAAATAGTGGTCTATAACGTAATTGTCGAGAAACAACTTTCTAAGGTCCGTTATAACGATAACATTATGAAGGACGCACATGCACAAACGATATCCGAAAATAGCATTTAACGTTCAATGTTTGAGCAGTAAAGGATACGTCCATATATTTATGCTGCCACATGTTTTCACAGCTGTCACAAATGTAAAGAAATGTATAAAGAGCCCATCCTCAACTTCCTGCCATACTTATTTGAGCGAGGTCTAGACGACTGGATGATAATTTAACACGATCATAATTCATATAGGACGATGCTAACTGAATAATCCAGCGAACTAAAAAATACATCCTACTCTCAAACCAATGGAAAATCGTACTTACTTGTCTCCGTACGAAACATCAAAATTCTCGATCCGAATGTCTTGAGCTCTATTGACACCTTTAGCCTCCATCTTGAATTCTTTCTTACTAGTCACCTGTTGTGATCACAGACGCAGAATCACAAAAAAGTTATAATAAATGAGATAAATAAAGCATCTACTAAAAATTCGTCATGTTTGTACAGAACTATAACACGAACTCAGACTGCAACAAGCGGTGTACATGAATATGGAAGGTACATAAATTCTGTTGTTTGATCAAACAAAAGCTTACTCATAATGCACCTAGTATAAAACACACCTGTGAGGCAGTAGCGCTTTGAAGTTTGACAGGAGGGGCAGCTTTGTTAGTAGTAGCAAACTCCTGTCTTTTTTCTTGTTTCTGCAGAAGTTTTTGCTCAGCTTTCTCCAACTTCCTAGCATCTACTTTCTGAAAAACAACCAGCAGAAGATCATGTAATTAAAGATGTTGGTGCTCAAAATGTCAGTGAGTCTAAGGATTTTTTTTCATGGAGTAGGCCATGCATCAGACTACTGCATGTGACGCACTAGGCTAGAATTTGTGAGCAAGAACTGCTGGTTTATTTATAAAATCATACATATAAAAAGAACAAACCAATGCCTCGTCCCGCTGCATCACCCAGATGGATTTGATGTCTTCTACATTGTCTTGGAGGTTGGCAGCCATGGAGCCGAGGTGAACAGGGGCATTAAGGACTTTGTGTGTTTCCTTTGAACTTTCACCATTTGTACCACGCAGAAGGCCAAGCAGTTTTCCACAGATTTCCCTGAGAACATCAAAAATATTTATAATCGCACAATGTTATAAGTTATAACTTATAACAGATTATTAATCGTGCAGGTTGAAACAACTATCATATTGATGAACACAGGATAGAACCCCAGTGTTACTGACTGCCATTCAGCTAACTGGCGTCTGTAAAGTTGGGAGGCTAGAATTATCACATAGTTAATGCCAATGCAGCACAGTGCGACCAAAAGGGACAAAACTTACAATGGTTACAGGAAATACTGGATACCGATACTCCCTATGTTCTTGTAACTAACACAGATTATTATCAGCAAATTTCTCAAAAAATTGAAAAAAACGCCCCGTCTGCACCGAAAAAACTGATTTCGTATGAAGGAAAAGTTTGAGAATAGCCGATTTTCCGCCTGACTAACTATAGCACTCCAGCTATGCAAAAGTAATTTTTAGTGATTTTTCAAAATTTCCTCAAAGCTGATACAGGAAGAACCCATTCATTAAATTACCACTGTGGTAAGACGTTAGCAGACAGCAATACATATTTTCATGGTTCAACGATCTATTTTTACAGCTAGCGCTTTCATGGTTTGCCGTGACCATTTCTCCAGGCAGTGCAGGCGCAGACTGTAGTGTCCCGAGTCCTCTTGGAGCTGAAGTCGTCCCCTACAAATGATGTCCACTTCCAACCATCAATCCAGGTTGAAGAGGTGCCGACAACTGTTTATGAGCTACCTACTTTTGTGACATATATAAGACAGTACATGTACCAGGCTTCTAAGAATTTCTTCTTTCTTCAATGCTGTTTTCAGAATTTTTTGTCGTTGTCTATTACATACTGCAAATTTTTGAATAGCTGTGGGGCAGTTCGACTCGCCTGTACTTCTCGCAATCCATTAGGATATTAGGCTGCAGGTCTTCCTCCACAGATTTTGTATACACAGAAATGATGACTCCAATCTTATTCAAATACCTTCCAGTGGCTCCGGCATCCCATCTCAGTCTTTGCATAGCCTTTAGCCCATTATTATTCCTTTCCTTGCGCTAGATGCTCTAGCGCTCAACCTGGGAACATTCTCAAAATAGCGAGTCATCAGGCGGGAGTAGCATGGTATTACTCCCGCCTTCCAATTAGGGATGTGGCGTTCAGCACTGAACGGATCCGAACTGAACGGATCTTTCAGTTGAACGTATCCCAACTGAACGGGTTCCCAAAGAGTTGCCGTTCACCAGTTCATGAACTCCCTCTTGTGACGTCCTCACTCCTCGTATACCTTCCTCCGATCCTACTCCTTCTCCTTGTCACCACCCGTTCTCAACTCCTTTGCCCTTCCCCTTGCCACTCCTCTCTTTCTGCCCTTCCCTTCAACCCTTACCGTTCTTTCCCCCCTTCCCTTATCCCTTGAGCTGAGAGTTGACTGACCAGTTCATCAACTCCACGGAATAACAGAATCAAGTTCAACTCCTTCCCTTCCCTTCTTCACGTTCTCTTCACCCCTCCCTACACCCCTTACCGTTCACATCACCCCTCCCTACACCCCTTACCGTTCACATCACCCTCCCTTCACCGCTCACCGTTCACATCTCCCCTTCCCTCTTGGCGGGTTCTACCTGAACGGGCTTTGGAGGGTCAAACTTGAGAGTGAAGAACTGAAGAACGTTGAACGGATCCCAAAGAACTGATCCCAGAAAAGAGTGAACTGGTGGGAGTTAACTCCCGGAATTGAACGGATCTTACACATCCCTACTTCCAATCCTCCCGCGCCAGCTCGTTCGTCTTAAATGACTGATTAAATTAACTGATCCTCGTTGAAAATTAAATCCAAAGAGTTATTTAAAGTTATCTAAAGATTTACTGACGACGAACTCCTCCAGGAAGTATAGTAATACTACCTCGTTGAAAAATTCACCTCCAACACTTGTTCTTCACGGACAGCCAGTCTCTCAGTCGTGTCAGCTTCCTCATTTTTACCAACTCCAGCATGAGTTCTTACCCAAACGAAGTCGAATTCTACACTTGACCACTTGACATTAAATATCTGAGAAGGATATGATTTCGAATATTGAGCTTAAATAAACCCAAAAGCACCTTTCATAGCCTTAAAAAAACAGGATAAAAATAGAAATAGTCTATTTCCACGTCAAAATAACAAACTGTAGACCTATTTCGGTTGTTACCCCATCATCAGTACACGGTAGAAGCAGGATTCTATCGTGTACTGATGATGGTGTAACTACCGAAACCGGTCTACAGTTTGTTAGTTTGACGTGGAAATAGACTATTTCTATCCTGTAGTTTTTTGCTATGGATTTCCACTACTCCGCCGCAAGTGATTTAAGTTATTTTCATAGCCTTGCTGCACACTGGCTATCAGTTAAGATCACGGCTTTTAAAACCCCTGCATGCTGCATGTATTCTAGTGCCCAGGAAATTACTGCAGGTAAGTTCAGCTGAGTAGATCGTATACCCTTCTGCTAACCCGTACATCGTCGGAACTCTCCTGAGGGACTCATATACCACAGCCTGCCTTCCCTTCTTGCACTGACCCCCACCCACGAAATTTTTTTAGCGCATCGGGCCACTTACTTTGCTATCTATCCAAAAACTGAATTAGCATTACCAGTGAATAAATAGTTCGCAAGTTAGTCATCGCAAAAGCATTACCCATACTAAAATATAATATTGGAACAAAAACTTCGTCCCCTATATCAATATCAACCGGTAAATTCATGACACTGTCAGTAAAACGTTAGGAATTTAAAGTTGTGACACCTACGGATGCAATGGGGCAGATGATGCATCGTGTTGGTAGGTACACGTAGCCTACTTACCACGAATGTAAGATCATTTTTGTGAGCTCATGTTGGTACAGTCGGAATAAATCCATAATGATCAGAATGAGTACTTACTAAAATTGAAACATCATTACCTGATGTCATCTTCAGTTTTTCCTTCTGCCACTTCATGTAAAACTGCACCAACCGCCTCGTAAAGCTCATCGGAATCCTCGAAATCGTCAATGCCGTTAGTCAGTACACCTGCAACATGTTATCTCCATCGGTGTGTTTTCCTGACTAATACGGACGAAAGATGATCCTTTGGCTTACACGATTCCTACAATCTCGAATCGGACATTCATGAATGATGAGAATGACATAGGAGAACATTATAAGTATGCCACATGAAATCTGTTTAGGAATGAATCAGTATAAAACACATGCAACGTTGTTCATGTATGGTACTCATATCATGTGAACGTTGGTAGTGGTATGTCGCTTGACTTGTTCCGGTATTTTACAGCGAGGAACTAAATATAGAAGAGTGAATACCTTCGACATATTCAAACAAATCATCGTTGATTAGAGGAAACTCCGATTTCAGAAACTGACCGCAACCATCCATCTTATGAGAAAGAAACGGCAGATCTCTCTCTCCTGCTCACCTCCTCAGCTGAGTACTCGTCAATGACCTCCACTACTACCAACATAACAGAAGGTAATGCGAATGTCCCCCAGTTCCATTTGTCCAATTTAGGTCCAAAATGTATGTCCAATTTAGGTCGTAAAATATAAATGTGCCACTCATGAAATTGTATCATTACCGATTACTCCATCCCCAGACAGACATTTGATCTTTCATCATGGAAGAAGGGAAAATTCCCTTCTTCCACGATCTTTCCTGAAATACAGATCACAGAAAAGAATAAGTAGGTACTGACCCTTGTGTCTCTAGTATGTACCCATGGAAGAATAAATAGACTAACCTAGGCAGTAGGGATGAAACATCGACGGCTCAACATCGATTTTACCATCGATTGTAACATCGACGGCTCAATATCGATTGTACCGATTAATCGGTTGTTAACAATCGATTAATCGATTTTCAAAGCATTTTTCAAATTTGAATCATTTTATATTTCTGATTAAAAATAATTATAATCGTCAAGTATTATTGATCCACTTTTTTCTTTTTTTTTTCAAATAGCAGCCTGCTTCCATAAAATGATACAGGTGGATATAGATCCACCTGTATCAAAACTGATCAATTTAATTTATTTGGTGCCTACCGAGCTTATCATTCTTTAAAAAGCTACAGCCTATATTTATTGTTAATAATTAAATTTCTATCAAGATGGTAGTATCTATTAGTTTACAATATCAATTTAGCATTCCATAAATTAATATTAATTTTTTAAAAGTTCCTACTAAGTCAATGGTGAGGCAAAATATTATGTAGTGGTAACAGTTGGTAAAACAGTGGATACTCATATCCTCCCTAATTTTATTTTCCTTCACAAATTTCATGGATGAAGAGAACTGCGCTCCCCTTCTTCCATGCAAATTTTATCTGCAGTTGGAGTTGGAACGTTGGGAAAAAAAAGAGTTTTGCGGGGGGGGGGGGGGGGCTATAAAATCGAATGATAAAATCGATTAATCGATTAAAATCGAAAAAGAAACATCGATTTTTCGATATAATCGATAATCGATTTTCATCCCTACTAGGCAGGTACCTATCAGGAACGTCGGCTTCGCAATCCTGAACCCGAAAAACCCGACACACAAATATCCTTTTTATTATTTTCAATGATGAACCTTTGGAATCGTGCATAAAAATATGTTTTTAACCCCCCTCAAAATGTCCCAATCTATACATAAAACAGTGTCTGTTTGTTTGTTTGTCTCGGCATCAATTGAGAACGGCTGAACGTAGAAAGTTGCGGCTGGTACCATTTGACGCAGAATTTATCTGGGAAGGTTTATGAAAAATCCGCATTTGAATCTGTCCATCCGTTGAAACGCTATGAATGAAATACTACTAAAAAACGTGTTATAATCACTTCTATGAGGACGTTTATGCTTATAATAACTTTGAACGGTTGGACGTAAATCCGATTGTAATTAGATTCTGGATTCAGCTCGGCGAGTACATTCAAGTGGTACTTCAATCAGGATGTTAGTGGGAGGGGGGTACAGGTTATGAGAGGGGGGGGGGGGGGGTCTACAGAAATTTCAAAACTACTTGACCAATTGGAGTGCAACTTTGGGAATTTGTTGTGTGAACATTGAGGAATGTTTCTAACCAGGTAGGGAGGGTTCATAGGATACGGGGGGGGTTAAAGGCAGTTAGGGTTGGCATTGGGGAAGGTTTCTGATCAGTTGAGGAGGGGGGGATACAGGGGGTGTCTGTTCTACCGTTGCGATGCGCGGGTACACAGCTAGTAATGGAATAAAAATGAAGAATTGAGATTGTAACAAAGGTTAAGCTCCCGAAATTCATTTTTTATGAGTCAAAAACCTGCGAAACTATCTAAAATCACCATAAACTTGTACAATAACACTGGAAGTATATTAGCAGGTGAGTCAAGACAATTAAATGGCACTATCAATGTTCAAAGATAATCTGAAGGACAAAGCTGTATTCAACTGTAACCAAAAATAGATTCTCAGCTCTGAACGATTACATACAAGAAGCACTAGAAAACAAACAAAAAAAAGCGTTGCCGTAGGGGGCGTCTAGCCGCCAGTGGTTTGTGTTCATGACGGTACGTTTATTTTCGAATGAAATCTGGGGGACACCCCCAGACCCCTGGATTATAACAGATCAAGGATCAAAGCAAGGAGACATGGAACATATAGAAAAACGTCTGCCAATTCAAGTAGGCACTATAACTTCCTCACTTGAATAACACGAACGTATGATACGGGACCATCTGCGATCCAACCCGCGTGTGCCCTCAAAATTTCATCTCTCTACGACTATTTTTCGTGTAGTTAGAAGCGTTGTAAGGAAACGGACAACATTTCATGTTTGCGCACGCGCAGAGGGAAATTACAGTAAGACTCCAATGAAGTTCATATGGAACCATCAAAGTATTATACTGATCGACCCTCCAAATGTGAACTCATTTCAACGATAATTAAGGTAGTTATGGGCACTCCAAGTATTTCAAGTTTGCGCATGCGCAGACTAAACGATTTTCATGATTTTGAAACGGGACCATCTGCGATCCAACCCGCGTATACCCTCGGCATTTCAGCTCTCTACGACTATTTATCGCGTAGTTAGTAGCGTTACAAGGAAATGGTCAACATTTCATGTTCACGCATGCGTAGATCATAGTTACATTACGATTCCAATGAAATTAATTTGCAACTACCAAAGTATTATTCCTGACCGACCCTCCAAGTTTGAACTCATTTCAACGATAAGGTAGTTATGGGTGTTCCAATTATTTCACTTTTGCTCATGCGCAGACAAAAGTTACGGCACTTTTTCAGTGATTTTGGTATGGGTCCATCTGTGACTCAATCCGCACCTACCCTCGAAATTTCAGCCCACTCTGACCATTATTTCGGGTATTTATGGGTGTTGCAAGGAATTACCACAGACAGTCAGACAGACACGGAACCAAATATGTTTCTCGATGTCTGAAACGGAAAATGGTAGTGGAAATTTTCATTTTGGAGGACATGAACTTTTCTTTACTCAATCACAAATCCAAGGCTTCCCTACCTTCGGTTGTGAGGAAGCAAAAAAACTTCTTGGGATTCCCATGCCTCGGACCAGCGACCTAACGCAATGTAATGTAATACACGTCGTCAGCTGCTTTCAGCGTTTTTCGGGTAGGTAGAACCCCCTCAGCAGTTTTTGGCGGAGTGGGGTCCCTAGCCACTGTTCTCTGCTTGGCAACGACCACGCAGACAGGGCTGCCAAACAGTTGGCTAGATCAGGGGAGATGCTAGTCTAGTACATAGAAACATCACATACCTAACAAACATCTCAGCACAATGAATGGACAACTGAAAGAGGCCATTGGACCAAAAACCTAATCCCACACCCAACAGAAACTCCATGGTACCGGTCTACTTTACAACCACCAAAATTTTACACCTTTATTAACAGAATTTTATTGGGCAATGGGAACACCCCACTATTCAAATACACAATGGGCAACATGGACCATATACTCAACCAATGTTCTAAATTTCAACATTCACTCTCGAACTTTAAAACAGCCAATAACATTTCTGAGCCGACCCTTCAGGAATTCATCAAGACCCTCCTTAACCAAGATACATTCAAACTTATTTTTGATTTCATCCGCGAAGCAGGAATAAAAATATAAACTAATCCATTGGTATCTCTTACTTCAACCGATTTTTCCCCTCTATCAACGCCCAAACCACACTCCCATTCGCATTACTATCCAGTACCCACTTACAAAGCCACCAGCAAGTCATACCTACAACAGTATCAGCCACAATGAAAAACTGCAGCAAGCTATACATATACCAAGAAGACAACAACGAAGCCTACCTATGCCTCGCATGGCTTGAAAGCCGAAGGCAGATAAACGGAGAAGCTCACACACACACACACTCACACCCTTCTGGTTTTCACTCTTCGTCTTTTCAGACTTCGTAGTTCTTTTGTTTTCTTACCTGGTTATTACTCTCTGCTCTCTGTGTGTAATTAACTACTCCTACTCCTAGTTAAATTTGTATTGATACCTGTGAAACGTTTCAAATTGATTTTCATTGTAAAGACCAAACTATGGGCTCGGTACAGTATCCTTTGACGGTGCTGTATTGCGGAAACTGCACATTGCCGATCGAGTATTGCGAGGTATTTATCTGTCAAACTGTTGAAAATCTTCACTAGAATTAATGGCATCTAAGCGCATGACAGACTACCAGTTTTGAAGGAAGGCACCTTCACTTAACACTTAGTTACACAACTGCTGCCATTTAGTTCTGTTTACATTGAATACCGTGCGCCCACATAATAATGATAGGTAGGTACATAATAGAATTTTATCATTATCTAGTATCATCCGGAGCACGACAAATGCAAGCAATGGCTCGAGAAGAATTTGCCGGATGAGTTCGAGAAAATATTGAACGTCAACGATGCGCTTGACGAAGAAGGAGGTGAAGAGAAGAAACGGCAAAAGCGAGGTGGCAAAGGAGTCGTAAAATCGAGAAAGAAGGAAGAAGGTAAAGGAATCCATATTTGTTAGGGAAGATGGTATGGGATCAGAAACCCATGAATTGACTCTACAGCCTGAAATTAGCTGTTTTCATTCAAGTCCTTTGTGGACCTCTCATCACATACCTCTACTGATTATTATGTCTGTATCGTTTGTCTGACTTGTTTGTCGATAAGGAAATGATCTAGTAGAAAGTCGAAGGTCTTTCGATTTAGCCCACTAAGAGAATTGAATTAGTCCATTTAGTAGCTATAACTTGGACGTTTGAAACCTCCTAAGTTCGTAGGATGTTGTTGGATAATTTTAATGTTTGGCGAGGAGTTTATCCCTGCTTCTTGGTTGCCTGCCGCTATATCTGATTTTTCCGTCCTGCTTTTCCTCCTTTCGTAAGCATAGTGTTAGGCGGTGCCAATTGACTTCAATTATTATGAGTGGTTTTGGGTGTTGCTGGACAGGTGTTGAGGGGTTGCTTTTTGTGAGTTGCTTGTTTAAAGAGGATTGAATTCTGTGTTGTCAAGACTTGTCTGCTTGTGTTCTTGTGCTTGCTAATAAACCGTTAAACCGATTACGCATTGGTGTCAGAAGTGGGATGGAGAGCGGCACGATAGATGGATCTGGCAGAGTACTGCAAAGTGGCCGGGTAATTTGGCACCACCAGATGAATCTACTGCACCTGAAGGTCCGGATGCCGAACCCTGGCGAATTCTTTTGGGCGAAGTGAGGGATGTACTGTGCGGTTTTTACGATGATATCCACGCCGAAGTCTGAGAGTTAATCTCGTCCCCGCCCCTGCCGCAGTTGAGTGTTATCCCAGCAGAGCCGGAGGTACCCCAGCAGATGGGTCTCCCTATTTAGTTCAAGCCGGCTAAATTCGACGGCACTATGCCATGGGATGAGCCACTTTGAAACCGTGGCGCGAGCGAATGTCTGGGGTATAGGGGGGCCATGGGGAGCGGCTCTGGCTTTGTCCCTGACTGGCCCCGTGCTGGCTATTTTGACGGAACTGGCAGGATCGCAGGACTACAGTGAGCTGGTCGCAGCACTCCAATCTCAATCCAGAGAGATCCGAGTGCTGGCACGGAAAGCCTTGCCCGGGGCCCCGCGGGAGTCGTTGGACCTGCTTGCAACATCATAGTTTACGGAGCAGTTGTCCGATGATAAGATTCGAGAACTGGTTATGCTGGGTAACCCACAAGATTTGGAATCGGCGGTGAGTCTGGCGCAACGGAGTGAGGCTGCCATTTGCCGAGCAAGTAGAACGACTCCCAGGGTTAAAGCCATTAGTCAGCTGGGTGATGACGGCGGGGAGTTGAGATCCCTTGCAGCAGCACGGCGATGTAGCGGCCCTCCAGGCTCTGAGCCGATGGGTTGTTGGCGATGTGATGCAGTGGGTCACGGCTGCAGAAATTGCCCGACGCATGTTACCATTTGCTGGAGGTGCGACAAGGTGGGCCACCATGTTTGGGAGTGCACAGCCAGGCCGGGAAACGGGCAGCGGTCCTAGGAAAGAGGCGACCTCACAGAAAGAACATCATGGTAGAGCGAGAAGACCCTAAAAAAATAAAATGTACCGGATGTACGAGGCACAGTGAATGGAGTTCCGTGTACAATGCTGGTGGATACAGGGGTGTCAGTAACTGTGATTCGTCGGGGAATCTTGGGTCTGAATGAAGCAAATGGAACGGGTGCTGTCCTTCGCACTGTCACCGGTGACGTGTTCCCCGTGTTGGGCAAACAGGAGGTGACCATCGACCTTAGAGAGAACAGCAAGCGCTGGCACCGGGTTCAAGTGGCAGACATCACTGATGACTGTATTCTGGGTATCGATTTTCTCACCATTTTGGGATGTTTAATTGATGTGACCAGAGGAACTGTCGTGATTGATGAGGGCGTCGTTGGAATGGTCAATGAATGGGGTACTGAGGGCTGTACGGATTTGCACCAGTTCCAAAAAGTTGACCTCGCCCGGTCGCATCCCTCCAGTCATGTGGGGTTGATTCTGGATTGGTTGAAGGAGGCGGTCTGATGTCTGAGCTGCCAGCCATGAAGAATTTGTTACTTGAATTTTCGGATGTGTTCGCTAAAAACAAACAAGATCCTGCATGACATTGATGTAGGATCTAATGCCCCAATATGACAAGCGCCAAGGGGTGTACCCCCTCATCGCTTAACAGAGGTTGATGAGCTAGTCGCGCAGACGGAGGCCATGGGGGTTGTAGAGCCATCCTTGAGTGCTTGGGCGAGTCCCATTGTTTTAGTGAAAAAGAAGGATTGTCTGTATGAATCACCGCTGTTTCAATGATGCCACGCGAAAAGACTCTGTTGAAAATACCTTTGCAAATTAGGCTTTATTATTCACATTAAACGTAGAATTTGAACACGTCAGAGGGTCACAGAAATTAGAAGTGGTGAAACATGTGATAATGACAAAAGAGCATGATGTGATAATAGTTATTATAAAACTGGATGAATCATTACATTCTTCCTTCCTTTAAAATTTCAGTTCATAGTCTTTCAAGCGGGCAGGCGTACGACGCTCTCTTGTAGAACGTCGCAAGAAATTTTCATGAGGCTGCGGTCCTTTGTCTGTCGGTATTTGTTGAGTACCCTCCTGGTCTTCTTGGTTTTCTCCTGGTTGCAAGTCAGGTTCGGTGTCTTGTCGGTCAGTTGCCTCAGTTTCCTCTGGATCTTGCTCAGTCATCGCCCCACCATGAGGTGCTAGTCTCTAGTCTGTCTTCAAGGCGAACCCTGGCATACTGTGGGTTGACGTCAAGGATGTCGACTTTCTCAACCAGAGGATCGTACTTGTTTGTTCGTACGTGATTGATTCTTCATTAGTGCTTTCTTTGAAGGTTAAAGCCATGTCTGAAGCGAAATACCATTAGCAGTTGAGGTGGAGCATCCTCTCGTGAGGCGTTTCATTGGTTGCGGTGCACAACAGGGATCGAATCGCATGGTGTGCATCCGGAAGCACCGATTCCCAATCCGAAAGATCAGTTTTCTGTTTTGAGAGAAAGTGACACTGTGCGCCAAATCGTGCCATTCTCTCATTCGATTTGGCCGCTTCCCATGGGGTTGTAAGGCGCCGACATGGAAGTAGCTACTCCTCGAGCATGGAGAAATTCCTGTAGCTCCTTGGATATGAATGAGGTTCCTCGGTAAGTGTGAACATAAGAAGGTAGACTAAAAGTGGTGAAAAGGTCGACAGGGGAGTCAATTACTGTTGACGAATTCATGTTGGGACAAGGGTAGGCAAAAGGGAACCTTGAATACTCATCAGTATCGTTAGGAGGTATTTGTTCCTCGATTTTGACGGAAGTGGGCCTTTGAAATCCATTCTGATTCTCTCGAACGGATGCATGGCCTTCACGAGAGTGAACTTCGAACTCTTGTAAAATCGAGGTTTTACGACGTTGCAAAACAGTCACGATGACAGGCACGATGCAGTCATCTTTTTGACGTCCTCGACCGAATAGGGTAAATACGAGTTCTTACCCAGTGAATCATTATAGTCACTCCGGGGCAGGGGCGTTGCGTCCATAAGGCCACTTGGGCCACTGCCCCGGCATCCAGAAACACAAAAAACTCCAAAAAAAAGCCAACCATTTGTTCAGTTGCCATTCGAATTTCCTTCCGTATACTGTACCTAGCATTTTTCACGAAGTTCAACAGCGACTCGACAGAGTTCTCTCTCTCTCTGTCCCAACCTATGTCTGGCATGGCTGCGGCCAGGACAAGTAACTGGGAAGAAGAAGAAGACAGAGTTCTCTGGCTATGGATATTCGAGCATTTTATCGGAATATAGCTACAGTAATCGATGTCTTGCAATCGAAAACGAAACCTACGCTTTGAAACTGGGAGGTCCCGTGACCCGGTGTCCCCATGGCAACGGAGAAAAGTGGCCTGTCCGCGCAAGCTCAGTCGAGTAAAAATTCGGTTAGCCCCTCCCATTTTTGGCCCGGGGCCAACATTTCCATCCAAAAATCGTTTGTGTTCACAATCGATTGGATTGTTTCAATTCATGTTGTTATCTCGATACGAGATGCTTGTCCTTCTATCTGTCCTCCCCTAAAAATTCTTATCATGGAATAAAGGGAGCCCTTTATTCCATGTTCTTATCACTTTCGCCGTTCTGTTCCTATGTTGACATGTTGAGTTTTCAATTTTCTGCTTACGTTTCGAATTTTGTATGTTCCCATTCGAGTTCCCAGGACAGATTTGGATTTGCGATAATTAAGTGCGTTGTGTCCTGTCTGTGGTCTTGTGGATGGATCGACGTCAACATACACAGGACGTCGCTAGAAGTACCTGGCTTCTAGTCTGATTCTCCATCCAAGTAGGTACTGGCCGGCGGGTCATTACTTCGTTGTATTGCTTCCGAGTCTGCGAAGCAGCGGAAGCCTTGTGTTCACTTTCGTGAGCCAAAAAATTTTTGTCTTCAGAAATCAAAATTTCCACTTGCATTTTGCGTTTCAAAGCCTACTGAACAAATTTGGTTCCGTGTCTGTCGGTCTGTGAGTCTGTGAGTCTGTGAGTCTGTGAGTCTGTGAGTCTGTGAATCTGTGAGTCTGTGAGTCTGTCCGCATTTCCTTGTTACAGCCATAACTTCCACGATTTTGAATTGATTCAGCTCAAATTTTGAGGGATGGTGCGGATAAGGCCCCTTGAGGTCCCATACAAATTTCAACATGATTGATCCAGCGGTACGCCCTGCGCATGCGCTAACGTTAAATTCAACAAACACGCATAACTTTCACAATTTTGATTCAATTTCGCTCAAATTTTCAAGGGTTGTTTGGACAAGGCCTAGTGAGTTCCAGTATGAATTTCAGCATGATCGGACCCTCGGTGCGCTCTGCGCATGCGCTGGCGTGAAATAGATTCAATTTCCTTGTTACAGCCGTAGTAACCAAAGATTTCACCCAATTTCAATGTAATTCTCAGGGATTAAGCAGGTAGGGCCCATTGAGGTCCCATATAAATTTCAACATGATAGAGCCAGCGGTTCGCCCTGCGCATGCGCTCTGTCTGTCTGTCTGTCCTTCTATGCACGGCCAAACGGCTCGACGGATATCGACCAAATTTGGCACGAATATCCAGTAGGCTCCCAAGTTGTGCAACGTCGCATTTTTAATTCCCTGACCATAGCGGAACTATGGTCGACCATGGTCAACTCCTGAATGGCTTGACGGATATCGACCAAATTTGGCACGAATATCCAGTAGGCTCCCAAGTTGTGCAACGTCGCATTTTTAATTCCCTGACCATAGCGGAACTATGGTCGACCATGGTCAACTTCGTTAATTGAAATGGTAACCCCTATTTTTTATCGCGTATTCGTAATCTACGTGAAATTCTATCTACGATCGACCCTTCGGACTACCCCCGCGGTCGACCATAGCGCATCCATGGGCCCCTCCATGGTCGATTCCCGAATTGCTCAACGGATATCGATCAAATTTGGCACGAATATCCAGTAGGCTCCCAAGTTGTGCAACGTCGCATTTTTAATTCCCTGACCATAGCGGAACTATGGTCGACCATGGTCAACTTCGTTAATTGAAATGGTAACCCCTATTTTTTATCGCGTATTCGTAATCTACGTGAAATTCTATCTACGATCGACCCTTCGGACTACCCCCGCGGTCGACCATAGCGCATCCATGGGCCCCTCCATGGTCGAATCCCGAATTGCTCAACGGATATCGACCAAATTTGGCACGAATATCCAGTAGGCTCCCAAGTTGTGCAACGTCGCATTTTTAATTCCCTGACCATAGCGGAACTATGGTCGACCATGGTCAACTCCTGAATGGCTTGACGGATATCGACCAAATTTGGCACGAATATCCAGTAGGCTCCCAAGTTGTGCAACGTCGCATTTTTAATTCCCTGACCATAGCGGAACTATGGTCGACCATGGTCAACTCTTGAATGGCTTGACGGATTTTGATAAAATTGGGCACAAATACCCGGTAGGGTATGGGACTTTTCCGTCGTTTGTTGGTTCCACGATACTGCGTACAGCGAATCTCGGATAGCGAGCGAAGCGAGCGGTCAGGCTAGTTATGTATAATGGACGTAATGTATTATGGAAGTCATGTTATGTATAATATGTATATTTCATGTAATGTTATGTAATGTTATGTTATGTAATGTAATGTTATGTAATATGTATATTTAACGTTATGTAATGTTATGTAATGTAATGTAATGTAATGTTGTGTTATGTTATTTTGCTTCCGAGTCTGTTCTATTTTATAATGGGTCACTCTGATTGTGACGAGGAAGCTCCTGTGCCATCACCTTGGCAGTGTATTTTAGTCTAGGTTGTTGCTTCTGTATTTTTGTACCACATGAATTAGGTGGCTAACCTACAGTCGAAATTTTCGACGTTTTCCTACGAGGATAGAGTGATGATTGAAAGTTTAGGAAGTTGCTGAGTATTAGTATGAAGCTATAGAACTTTTAGCTTCTGGTAATCCCGGGTACTGGTCACAACTATTGTGAACACAGTGCTTACATTCTGACTTGCTAAGAGCTACGGTTGATTAAAATCCACCCATTTCTCATAAGAAGACTCCACCGTTGGAAAACATTTACAGGTATTTTGTAGAAAAAGCTGTTAATTTGTGTTCCGGTTTGGTGGCCCACCATTTTCAGAGCCCACGCACCGCTACTGCTCCGGGGTGACATAAGTCGCAGTGTAGGGAGTATAATTTGTCTATTTGAGTGGTGTGACACACCCTGGAGAATGTATCCGCTACCTGATTCTGTTTCCCCGGCCTGTATATTATCTCATAATATTATAACATGACATCTCCAACCGCCATCTCTGTATCTACTCGTTCTTGATTTTATTCTGATGTGTCATATCGAACATGAACGACACAGAGCGCTGGTCAGTAATGATTTTGAAAAATCTTCCGAGTAAAAAATGTCACCATTTTTTCAGCACGCTCACTACAGCATATTAAGCTTCTTTCTCGATGGCTGAATGTTTACGCTCACTGTCGGTCAGTTTTTGTGGGAAGAATGCAACTGGCCGCCCGCATTGTGATAAAACCACAGAAATTGAGAAATCATAGGCATCAGTTTCAGCTACAAACGGTTCCGAGTCTTCTGTGGTGCTCACTACTGCCTTAGAGATCTCGGTTCTGAGCTGGTCAAAGTCTGATAACTTCTGAAGTCAAGGGAAAGGTTGTTGAGTTGAGAAGCCTCTTAACTTTGTCCGAATAGTTAGGGACCCATTTGGAATAATGTGCGAACATCCCATTCGTTCGCTCAATGGCCTTTCGATTGGCCGGAGGTTGAGGATTGAGCAGCAGCTTAAGGAGGTCAGGATCAGGGGATATGGTTCTATTTTCAATTTTATAGCCTAGCAAGTTTAAAGAAGTTCGGGAATACTTGCTTTTTTCTTGATTAATCGTGAAACTGTATTTTCGGACTGCTTCTAAGAAGCGCCTGAGATGTTGATCGTGTTCCTCCTGATTCTTGCCACAAACAGTAACATTGTCAAGGTATGCATCGGTTTGCCTGAGCTTTTCGTGTTTAATGAATCATCGATGACCTGCTGGAAGCCAGACGTTGAAATTGTTACAAACGGCCACATGCCTCAAACGCGGTAAAAGGCCAATCCTTCTCTTGAAGTGGTAAGCACTTTTAAAATCTATCGTGCTGAATACAGAATTTGTTGAAACCTTAGAAACGATTTCCTCGAGACTAGGGAGGGGATATGCATCCAGGTGTGTGTATCGATTTGCTTTTGTGATTATCGTTTTTTACAACGAACGCTTGGGCCCTCCAAGGAGACCACCTACTTTCCTCAATAATCCCGTCGGCAAGCAGTTTATCAATTTCTTTCTTCATGAAATCGACGTCTTCTAGAGAATGCCTCCGAGATTTGGTGAATAAAGGCTTGACATTGTTAGTTAGGAATTCGAAAAAGGGAGGTGGTTCTATCTTTGCCGGAGCCAGGTAACTGATAGTCAATGGAGGTTTAGTTCCACCAAAAGAGACTCTGAGCTCGGAGTGCTGTTTCAATAGATCGTGTCCAACAACATTAGCACACAAATAGGGTAGTACACTGAGTTTTGTTTTGGCATAATGGTGACCTAACAACTCCAAGCAAGCTACACAGTAATTGGAAATAGGCTTACTTAGAGATGTAGAAGCCACAGAGACACTACCAGTCGTAGGATACATTTTCAGCTTGCAGTTATCCGCAAAGCACTTTAATATGAATGTCTCTGAGCTCCCTGTATCTATCAAAGCAAAAGTAGGAGTGTTATTCACCTGAACCGGCACTGTAGCTTTGTCGAGGACTGGAGAGGCTGCGATGAGTGCTGCTGATGAGGGAGCCTTTTTAGCTTATTTGCTAACAACTTGCCAGTGACCCGTCTTCTGGCATTTTTCACAGGTATCCTTTAGAGCGGGGCACTGTTGACGAGTCGTATGCCACTGCCAACCACAAAAATAGCATTTCTGATTTTTGGAAGTGGAGTTGCTGGGCCTGGCCGCTGCCAAATTCGCGAAATCTTCCGAAGAATTACCAATATCCTGAGGAAAACATGGAGGCATTAAGAGTTAGCTCAGAAGAAGATGAAGCTGATTGTTTCTTCGCCGATTCCAAAGCACGAGCTTTTTCAACAGCTTCATCAATAGTTCATTTGTTGAACTCCAATAGTCCCTGCCTAATTTGGTAAGAATTGAGGCCACAAATAAACGAGTCACGAACGTACGTCTTCCGATGAGTCTCCGCATTGACGTCCGCGAACTCACAGTTTTTGCTCAATTGTTGCAAAGCTAGGTGGTATTGGTCGATTGATTCATCTGGAGACTGCTTACAGGAAGCCAGTTTGTGTCTACCAAATATTTCGTTTATTGGCGTCACGTACGCAGCTTTTAGTGCCTCCATAGCAGTCTCGTACGTACCCTTGTTAGCAATCAAGCGGTACACAGAATGTGAAACGAAGTTAGTGTGCAACCGTAGCTTACTTGGATCGTCGATCGCCTTGAAAGCTGCAATGAAGTTCTCAAATGTCCTAAGCCAGTAATTCCATTCTTGAGTAGCTGTAGGCGAGTGTGGATCACCGTCAAACTTCTCCGGTCTCAGAAATTTATCCATTGTGAATAATAAATTGTAGAAAATACCGTTGCAAATTAGGCTTTATTATTCACAATAAACGTAGAATTTGAACACGTCAGAGGGTCACAGAAATTAGAAGTGGTGAAGCATGGTAATGATAAAAGAACACGTGATAATAGTTATTATAAAACTGGATGAATCATAACAGACTCCTACCCACTGCCCAAGGTGGGCGAAATTATTAGCTTGCTGGCTGGCAGTAGCTGGTTCTCTACCCTGGAGTTGCAGAACGGATGTTGGCAAATCCCCTTCACTGAGGCAGCGAAGGAGAAGACTGCTTTCTGCACCCACCATGGCTTGTAGCAGTTTCGGATGATGCCCTTCGGGTTGTGTAGCGCTCCTGCTACTTTCCAATAAGCCATGAGCCAGCTTTTCAAGGATCAAATCCGCCAGGGTAAGGTTAAAATATACCTAGATGGTGTTTTGATACCGTCCACAGCGTTTCACCAGCACATTCAAACATTGCGTGTTGGTGTTACTGAGGCAGTCGGGGGTCAGGCTCAACCCCAAGAAGTGTGAATTCTTCAAGAGACAAGTGCAGTATCTTGGGCATATCATTTCTGAAGCTGGTGTATTGCCTGACCCCGAGAAAATCAAAGCCGTCATTGAGTGGCCCATTCCTGCTACGTCGAAGGAGGCCAAATCCTTCATGAGTTTTTGTTCGTACTACTGACCCTTTGTACGGGATTTTGCGCATATGGCAGAGCCCTTGTACCGCCTACAGGACGAGTCCCGGGATTTTATCTGGACTGCGGAACGCGCAAGGGCCTTCAGAGATGTCAAGCAAGCTCTCACCGCCCCATCCCTGGAGGGATGTACGTCCTCGATGTAGATGCCAGTGGGGCGGCAGTAGGGGTGACCTTGTCGTAGAAGCAAGGTTGTAAGGAGAGCGTACTGGCTTACTCCAAGTGCCTGTCCAAAGCTGAGCGCAACTACTGTGTCACGAGGAAGGAGCTACTGAGCCTAGTGAAGGCAGTCAAACACTTTGCATCCTATGGGCTGGACAACGGGGAACCGGTTGACGTGTGGACGGACCACGCTTCCTTAACTTGGCTGAGGAATTTCAAAGACCTGGATGGTCAGCTGGCTAGATGTTCTGTCCTCTTACAACCTCAACATTGTCTATTGGCCGGGGAAGGAGCATGGTAATGCAGATGGACTGTCCTGGAGACCATGCTTAGATAATGAATGCCGTTACTGTGATCGCCAGGAACAGAAGCACCAAGCCCAGGACCTGCAGGTCAGTCGAACAACAGTGGAGCATGATATCGATTGGAAACAAGCTCAGCAGGATGATCCCTCTGTAGGGCCGGTGGTCAAGTGGGTTTCAGAGTGCACCAGGCCGGAATGGTCAGCTATATCCATGTTGGGGCCAAAACTGAAGGCGTACTGGGCCATGTTTGAATCACTGACATTGGTGGATGGGGTGTTAAACCGCTCGTGGGAGCCGTCGAACCGTCAGCCAGTGATTCAGATTGTGGTCCCGGACGCATTGAGGGACACAGTGCTGACGGAAACGCACAGGGTCGCCCATTTTGGAGAAAAGCGGATGGTGAGCATGCTTCGCAAGACGTTGTATTGGGTTGGAATGCATCGAGACGTCCGGATCTACGTGCAGACTTGTGACGTATGTGGGTGGAGAAGGGGAAGCCATCAGAAGAAGGCCCCATTGCAAGAGTACAGTGTTGGGGCGCCGTTTGAAAGAGTAGCCATAGATGTCCTCGGGCTCCTGCCAGTATCGGACAGCGGAAACAGATACATAATATTGTTGTAATGGATTATTTCACTAAATGGCCTGAAGCCTTTCCGGTTGAGGACGAGACGGCTGAGAATGTGGTGGAGGGATTGGTCAGGCACATGATCAGGAGGTTTGGCATCCCCCAGGAACTGCATTTGGACCAGGGGACGAATTTCGAGTCACACATCTTCCAGAAAGTAGTCACCTTATTGGGCATTCGTAAGACCTGGTCTACCCCTCTGAACCTCCAGAGTAACGGCCTTGTAGAGTGATTTAATCGAATCCTGTGGAATCTGTTGGTGAAAATGGTGGAAAAGCATCAGCGGAATTGGGATCAGCAGCTTCCTTTGGCTCTGCTGGTATACAGGGCTACCGACCGCGTGTCAACAGGGTTCTCTCCTGCCATGTTGATGATGGAGAGAGAGTTGACGTTGCCGGCAACCTTCTTGTATACTATAATGCAGTACGCCAAGGCGCTGCAGGACAGGTTGGAGGCTGTTCCCAGGAGGCCAGATACCAGCTCAGCAAGGCGCAAGATGACCTAAAGAGACGATACGACAGCCACGCCGAGGTGCCACGACACAGTGCCGGCAATCTTGCCTGGTGCTTCATGCCGAAGAGGACGGTGGGACACTGCCCAAAGTTGCAGTCAGACTGGGTGGGGTCCTGTGTAGTATAGAAGCGGATCACCAACGTAGTCTACCGGATCAAGCTGCCTTCAGGTCGCAGCATTGTGGTCCACGCCAACAGACTAGCGGCTTACAAAGGAAATGGAAGGGAGGAGTGTTCGGCGGTGCCAATTGACTACAATTGTTATGAGGTTTTGGGTGTTGCTGGGCAGGTGTTAATGGGTTGCTTTGTGTGAGTTGCTTGTTTATAGAGGATTGAATTCTGTGTTGTCAAGACTTGTGTGCTTGTGTTCTTGTGCTTGCTAATAAACCGTTAAACGGATTACGCATTTCAATATGTAGTTCATAAGCACGCTAGATAGAATTGGAGTAGGAAAGTTGAAAGGTTTGTCTCAGGCTCAGCACGCTCCCACCCATCATAATATGTTCCCTTTTCTCCAAATAAATTATCACTTCGGTATTATTCAGTAACCATGAAATTACTAGAAAAGCGATCACTATTTTCTCTAGTTTCTTGATGCGGATGTCAGCTGATCCCCCTCAGCCATTTTGGTTTATTATTTTTAATAGTGAACCTTTAAAATCGAGTGGGTATGGGGAAAATAAAAAATTGTAACCCTCACTCAGAATTTGGTTTCCGTTTCTAGGTTCGTAGAATCGGAAAATGAAATAAACAAATTTCTGTCCTTCCGCCATACTTCGCACTTTTCTTAGTTACCATGAACCATAGTTAATTGTCCCATGTAGAGTCTAGTTGGTCCATGAAGCTTGGTGTTGATGTCAGTCATCTTCTCTTCTTCTTGCATAGCACGGCACCCGTTGTCGGGTGTACTGTGGCCTCCTCTAACAGTGTCCTCCAGACAACCCTGTCCTGTGCTGTCAACCTCGTTACGAGCCTGGAGTATGGCAGCAGCATCCTGGTTTACACCGTCGATCCACCTGCGCCTCGGACGTTTAGCTCTTTGTGCACAGTACACTCCCGTGTCGAGAATCATTCTTGGGATCTCGTCGCTCCCCATCCTGGCCACAAGGCCAGCCCATCTCACACGTCCCAGGCAAACAACACGCTGATATCTGGCTCTTGGTATAGGCTGTATTCGTTTATTCGTTCTTCTATGCCAGGTTCCATTTTTATTCACAGCGCCAACAGTCCGCCTCAAATACGAGAAGACGCTCCATCAGCCCGGGAGAGAGGCAATGTTACAAGGCCATAGGTAGTAACTGGCTGTGTGAGTGTCTTTTTGTTGTTAGCAACTGGCTGTGTGAGTGTATTTTTATTGTCCTGGATATAAGACAACTCTTCATTTGATCGAGTAGGCTAAAATAACATCTCTCAGAGGAAGTTATTCTTTGTTGTCCTCAGCTAATAAAGATCCTAGGTAAACAAAAGTCGACACTCTCAAAGGTGTAGCTACCAGTTGTGATTTCTCCAGGCTATTAGGTGGGGGGAGGAGGGGCCACCATATGCTTAGTCTTCACCTGATTCACGGCGAGCCCCATCTGTTTAACTTTGGCCTCGAGAGAGCAGAATGCATCCTTCATGGCACTATATCTATGTGATCGGCATAGGCAAGAAGTTGTGCTGTTCGGTTAATAATGGTGCCTTGAACCTGTATACCAGACATTCGTACAACATTTTCTAATGCCAGGTTGAAAAGGAGGCAAGCCAGGGCATCTCCCTGTCTTACACCCTTACGAGAGTGAGAGGTGTCATACAGGAAAACTCTCCTTGCGCCTTAACCATACAGTTGACATTAGACATGGTCGCTTGTAGGTTAGAATTGAGTCGGGCACCTGGAACAACATGGGGATCTCTATGGATGTATAGAATTATGGATGCTATACTTAGTTATACCATCAAATTGTTAGTCCGTGCTAGCATTGCCCACAGCAATATGAATGGGTGGGTTTGAAGCCCTCGCACCAGGCAGGATGCAGTTTTTGATGCAGTCCGGTCCTAGTCTGCCGCTATTGTACTTCAGCAATCTTTTTTCGCTTCTGCGCGATCCGCTTCTGTCCGTTGTGAATGTCCATACCTTAAAGTTTGCCCTCCCTTTTATCTTGCTCGAAGGTTACCTTTGTTTAACGACCCTTTTCACCACAATGTTTGACCCGAGTGTCAGATTTCAATATTCTGATTTCTTCGTTTCTGAGTTTGTATCTCAACAGTGCTTGGTAATATTTCAGGTCCAAAAGTGGTCTACATCTCTCGAGCTCCCCGTGGAAAGAAGAAGTCAGTGACTGTGGTGCAGGGCCTCAGCTCCTTCGACATCGACCTCAAAGTCGCTTGCAAGTTCTTCGGCACTAAATTCGCATGCGGCTCTTCCGTCACCGGAGAGGACGAGATCGTGATCCAGGGCGATGTTAAGGACGATCTCTTCGACGTCATTCCCGACAAATGGCCTGTCATCGACGAAGATTTTATTGAAGACCTCGGCGATCAGAAACGATAAGTTTTACAGGATAAACCGACTCAATAAATATAAATGTACGAACTACTGGAATAGCAACAATATAATTTATTGTCAAACCCTGTCTTGTAAGTTTCTACCATGAAAAATTCCCGCATCATTTTTGTTCGGTTTGTGAGAAGATTAATTTCTACCAAACTTTGTTTGTTTGATTTAAAACCAGGAGTCAATACCTAAAAACAAATTTATGAAAAACTAAAATAAATAAATAAAAAGTCATTTCTAGTTTGACTGCACAGCTCGAATAGCTCGTGTTAATTTGGGTCTATATTAACAATTGCATTATTTTGTTCAAATAAACAGTTTTTTAAAAAAGATTTTGCATTTTTTGTTTTAACGCTTGCTTTCCCTATGCCTCCGGTGTTTTAAAATTAGCAGACGGAAGTTGTTATTTTAACATTCGGAAGATTTTTTCCTTGGTAAATTTTGGTGATTAATTTATATGAGACCATTTTTGAGCCCATCCCCGCATCTACTCTCTGAATTCCATCTCATTATGACCATTATTTCGCATAATTTTGAGAGGTAAACGTAAACACTCGTGGACATTTTGATTTTGGTCAAGAAAAAATTGTGTCCCGCAGAAATGATCACAACGCTTCTGCTGCCTACCTTGGTAGACGGGGAAGCAAACAGACAGGGTCGATAATTGCGAACATAAATACCTACATGGATAACAGAAATCGTTTAGATTGAGATATACCAAAATTTGACGTAGATAGGGCACAAAAGTGACATTAAATTGTAGGTAGGTAGGGAATGTAATATATCGATAAACTGACTCAAATGTTTCATCGAATTTTTAAAGATTATTTTTATTACAAAACAATTACGTACAAAACTACAAATTTCAGTCATAGCAACATATAAAAATGGCTTCCATTTTCATTGATAGTGACTACATGCCTTATTTCCATCTGATTTACAACTGCTAATCGAAATACTGTTCTCTTCATTATTATATTATTATACAAAAACAGTGACTTCACTTCAAAATAACATTCAGTGTTGACGTACATTCGAAATATCTCAGACATCAGTGGCAACTAGTTTTTGAACAATAATTTTGCTGACGAATTGGCAAATAATAGAATACTGTTGCAAAATACGTTTCTCGAGTTACATTCCACCACCTATCATGGAGTCTCCTTTAAGGACAGTCACATTCTACTCAATAATTTATAACAGTGATAATTCTGATCCGTATACTGGGATTATGATGAAATGTGAATAAGTGGGGTCTGCAAATGGTGGCCCAATCTTCATTTTGAAAATGATCTTTCGAATACCTGGGAAGGTATATTATCATTTGAATTTTAGGCGTAACAACTAAAATAAAACAAAGCAGTATATTTTGATTCTCTTAAGTACTTATAAAAAATTTAAAAATACCTATTCTACGTTTAAATATTGAAGTATAAAAAGAAGATTTGATCATCAATAAGAGAAAAAAATTGACAATAGTTGTTACAAAATCGCAGCGTAATAATATAATCAACATCTTCACTGTGAAACCATGGCATTCTTGAAAATAAATTTTCGTAAAATCAATAAGTATTATAAGTAAGTATATTCGATGCATTTTGCCAAAAATACGAGTTGTATCATCCTTCGCACGTATAATAAATTACTGTAGCTTAATAATCTACTGTGCATGGTTTCTCCTACGACTGTATTTTTGTCCCATTCATACTGGTTGGTTTATTTTATTTATATCAAGTTTTTCATTGTCATGTTTTTCGTTTGTATGTATGTAATTTATGAGAAAATTGTTTAAGAAACCGAGATACCTTACCCTATAATTTAACCTTATGAGGTGTTGAAGGTAAATCAACAATTTACTGGAAGAATACAATAAGAAATCTAAGAAAAAATAAATACTAATTCCTCTATCAACAATAAATTCAATCTAATTCCTCTAGTAGGAAGAATAAATACAATAATTTCATGAAGGAGGAACTTACAAGGGCTTTTTCTAGTCTCAATACTAATTCGTCTTGTTAAAAATTTCTTCGAATCAAATAACAAAAAAAAAGGTTTGACAGAAAGAAATAGCCTCATCGCTGACATCGAAATTGATATGAGAATTTTTAAGTTTATATGGGTATGATTAATTAAGATGGAGAAAGCGTTGGTATTAACAACAACCCACTTGTTTCATTCATGGATACTTGAAAATTCAACCAGTTATTCAAACTAGCCAATAATGTGACGTAACTCGCATAGACGTAAATCAACCTTTTTCGATTGACTTTCGATATTACGATTTATTTTAGCAAATTAAGGGCATATCCTCGGTCACGTATACTTTGAACTGCGTAAACAAGGCAGCACATTGTTTATGCAGCCTATGGTAATGTCGAAGTCTTTTCCATTCCGAAAACCTTTCCCGTTGTTTGTCAGTACATTTACCGCAATAATGCGTAGTAATGTACCTATATTTTTTGCTTTGAAGTTGGTTTTTCCGTCTTATATATAAATAAGAGCAGGAAGCGTGGCAAGTCATGAGGTGGAGCCCTTGGTGACCCAGTCGGGGAGCTTGACGGGGAAATCCGAATAGGGATCGTCGACCGTCGCATTGGGATCGTACTTGCCGCATCTGTAGAGGTAGGCGCTGACGGCGATGTCATCGTCCATCTTCAAGCAATCCAACCCTTTGGTGCATATGCATCTGCAAATAAGGAGGTCAGTTATTGAATCAAGTCTGTCCAGGTGTGTGCTAGATATGATGTCATGTCACTCCCTACCTCTAACGTCGCTAAGCTACCCGTTTGGGCATTGATACCTCAACCAGTGGAGGATCCAGGGAGCCCCCCCGAAGGTGTAGCTTGCAGTAGATATTTTGACGAATTTTCTCTTATCCCAGCCCCCTCCTACCACTTCGTGCTAGCGCTTGATAAGTTTGCTATGATCTAGGTGCTATTGATGATATTGGCTGCACCTAATTGACATATATTGTGATACTAAGGTTCGGTGTTACTAAGTTCTAGGTGCTTCCGTGTTTCAAATGAACAGTGTGTGTGCTATTTATTTTGAATTAGATACGTTTTTTATTATTATCAATTCCTAGACGCCTTCCTGCCATGTTCTTTCTTGGTCATTATTTTGTTGAGATCTAGGGACGCAGGAGCGTCCCGCCCACCAAAAAATCGAAAAACTGGAAGCAGCCGAAGCTGTAGCGACCAAGAACACGGTTTAAGTACACGACAGAACAAGTAGGGGTTTTACACCCCTTAACTCGGCCTCCTGGGGGCCACCAGTGTTGATTCTTCGCACATCCATTCTCAAGGGGCCCCTGAGGACTTGTACCTACCAAATTTCAACCCTCTGGACCATCACCGGAGTTGTGGACATTTGAAAATCGAAATTTTTCAGGTTTTTCTACTTGTTGTTGTTCTCATTAATTTTTGACAGGGCTACAGCCTCACAGACATAACGGATCGAGCTGAAATGCACACTCATTCTTCATGCTCCACCGTGCCTTTTAGGCAATTCGTCCCCCCTGGGGGGTTAGAAGTAGTAGGGGTTAAAAGAGGGTTTTAACAGCTGATATTTTTTAAGGGCTTCAGATGAAAAAAACCGGATAGAACCTCCGGTTTAGGAAAAGCCACAGGCCTTCAGAGACTTTACTAACGAAGCCCCCCGCCAAGCAGCGTTGAAAGCCATGCTACGTCTCTGCAATTTATCTGAATGATCGTGAGTGATGCCTGATAGTGTGGTATAATGGGAAGACACCTAGTTACTACGTTTAAATAATAACTTGTGAATTGCTGTTTCTGTTCTAAGTTGATTGGGGGGGGGGGGGGATTAATCTACCTACGCAATAAATATATCATCATACTCATAGTGTGGACATGCATAATTACGTAAATAACGTTACTTACTTAAATAATAATATTATATTTATGCAGGCATCTATAAAATAAAAATTTGAATGATTTATAAATGGGTAAATAGGTCGTCGTCCCCCCCCCCCCCCATAACTTCTAGATCCACCACTGTACTCAACCGTGGCCTGGTTGCTCCATGGAAATATTACTGTAGTGACGATAAGCTACTTTTATACGAACACAAATGATTGAGTCTGCTGTGATTATTCCAGTTACAGCCATGAAAAGTAGAAAAAGTGGGATGCGAATGCTAGGATTTTTCGTTTTCGGAGATTTCGTCGTAAATTAGAATTTGCGTGGATTAAACTCCAAAACTTGAAATATTTTTAGAAAAGAAAGGTTTTGGTTTCGATGATATCATAGCTACTATTTTTTTTAGGCATAGGAAATTAACTGTAGACGATACCTCCGCAGAATATTCGCGAAATTTTCAATAAGAATGGAAAGGAACATACCTACTTGACAATATTTATTAATAGTTTTTCCCATAAGAACGTGGGGTCTAATAAGTTTACATCCGGTGGATTTGGGAACATTCTCATGCAAGAAGTATTAAGGGAAAACCATTATTTGTCATTTCATCTCTCAATTCGGGTTTTTTGTTAAATCCGTTGATCTTATGAATGTATATATGGAAACTTGTCTCACGTGTTTTTCATGTAGTAGTCAACTCGTCGAGTGTAAGGGACGTAGACTCCCCAGGCGCAGGGCGTTCTGGGCTCGCAGGGGCTTCCCGGGGGTGCTGCCGAGTTTGATAGGTCCGTTACTTTCGGCTTTGGTGACTGGAAAAAAAAGGAACGAGAATTAGTGATCGATGGATAAGTTAGCGAGACGATTTCAATGTTAGCTTATCATTTGGAGGAATAAAAAATTTCATAGCGTGATGAGCAGTTGGTGAGGAAAATATCATTTGGTCTGTGGCCACTGAGATGGCGGTTTTTTCTATTAAATCTGATTACGAGATAATCCCATTATGCCTGAATTAAAAACGAAGTTTTGTTTAAATGTCTACCGAGACTGTAGTTTAGTTCTTGAGTTGGACGTATGATCCCCTTTCCAAAGTCTTGGGCATGGAAAAATTCTGAAGTCTTCTAACGTCAAAATCCATGTGGATTGAATCTGGTTGTACGTAACAAAAGGCACCGCCATGGAGACTGACCGTTCATTCAATAGGTACCTAATAGTTACTGCCTTGGGGTAAAGAGTGTTGAAAACTCAAGATTATAATCTTGAGTTTTCAACACTCTTTACCAAGCACGCCTAAAATTTGTAGATCCGAAATTGTTGAAACCTGTGATTTGAATTGAACCTTTGGAATCGATCATGACGTTTTTTTAACCCCCTCAAAATTTGATTGTTTGCCTATCTATGTACGTAGAACCCGAAAATGGAATAAGAACGCAACGCTGCTCATTATTACACTGATGTCTTATTATTTACCTGTATAGATACCCCTTATGCGTAGATAACTGTTTCCTGTGGTCAGTACCTACCCTTGTGCTTAATCTGGGAAAGTAAATCGACAGTTCAGTTACATAAATATACGATTTTCCCACAGCCCCCATCTCCTGTATCGCGGTACTCTGTTCCCACGAACCGTTATTTTTGAAATTCTGATGGTCGCTGAACCCATTTAGGGCCCCCGACATCCTTCTCGATGGTAGGTACGAGTTTGTAGTTCACGGCGAAACGAATCATCCAAATTAGGTGAAAAACAGAAACCTAAAGAAATAGCGCAGTGCAGATAGGCTAACCCGCATTACCGTTTGGCGGTGCGGGATGGTATACCTACACTTAGGACCCTAGATCAGATGCATTACTCAAGGATCAGATGGTCGCTATCTGCTTTCGTTCTTGGGAAATCTCATGAACCATAATCATCATGTTTCATTTCTGTTCAGCCAGGACAGATTCTACAGTACCATGATTCGCAACCTTCAACATAATCTGTGTACCATTATTAGTCACTCCTTCGCCAATCCTATTTCGTTGAATTGGCTACAGTTTTGAATAGAACCCATGGAACAAAACACTTCTTTTCTTCCATGAATAGAACCAAGACCAGCTGTAGGGATGGCAAAGAATAATAACATGGCATAACTATAATACCATTACCAGTACCATTTTGTACCATTACCAGTAGAAAATACTCATAATGATAAATAGTATTTTATAATCGCTCGATACGGTTATATTAAAAACCATGGATTTCATAAAATCATCTGTTCATGATTTAAAAAAAAATCTGTTCATCATTTTAAAAAATCTGTTCATAAAATCGCTCCTACTATCATAAAAGCCAATGGTCAATAGCTTTTACCATATTAAGAAAATTCAAAATGGAACAATGCAAGGGAGCAAGAAGGAAAGATTCCAATCAGCGAACCAAGAAAAAATTGACAATAATCTGCCGTTTCGTGAACTTGTTGGAAGTCTCATGTATATTTCTATTTGCAGTCGCCCAGACATCGCATTCGCTACTTCATTCTTGAGTCGTCACGTGCACAAGCCCACGCAATCACTGTGGAAGGCAAGGAAGAGAATTTTACAATACCTGAAAAGTACAGTCGAGTATTCACTAGTCTACAAACGTTCAGACATCAGACTCCTGCCAAACAATATTGTAGCCTACTCCGACAGTGATTGGGCCGGCGACCTCACCGATCGAAAAAGCACTTCAGGATCAGCAATATTCTTCCATGACAACCTAATATCATGGAACTCCCGCAAACAGCAAACCGTCGCATTGTCTACAGCAGAAGCCGAATATTTAGCCGCAGCCAGCACAGCAACAGATATAGTGCATTTCAAACAACTTGCAAGTGAATTAAAAGAAAGTGATGTGTTACCTGTTTTGAAGATAGACAACCAAAGTGCTTTAAGTCTGATAAAAAATTACGAAAATTCCAAAAGGTCAAAGCATATTGACATTAGGGCGCACTTTATAAAAGATTTAGTCTCCAAGAAGATAATTGATTTGAAATATGTTCCTACTGATGAAAACGTCTCTGATGTACTAACAAAAGCACTAGGTAATATAAAATTTTTCAGTCATCGTGATAAAATGAATCTAATAATGAAAAGCAATGTCTAAAATTACTAATGCCTGAATTTAATGCTTTAAAAAATTCTCTATTGATTAACATGTTCACGCCATACCTAATAAACAAAAATTGTAACCTTCTTGAAATTATGATAACCATTTGTAATAATTCTATTGTCAATTTTGTTCCTATATATTGTATATTTGCTCAAAATTGAGGGGGTGTGTTGATATCGATTGATCGATATGTTCTAGGATCGATGTCGATTCAAATAAAGTCTCAGTTGTTCGTTGATGTTCAGAGAATGAAGTTGTCCTTCCGTCTGCCCCTTTTTACCTCAATTTTCTTTTTTTATTTAACAGTTATGAGCATGTTGATCCTACCAGATATAGAATAACCGGTAACGTCACAATACCAAGGCCAGATCTCTCAATTACCACGAGAAGCCCTCAGTATAATTATAATATTATATAATCCATCGGTCCATAAGCCCTGAACTCAGATTTCCACTTACATTTAGAAGAACAATCTATGAGAAAAAAAACCTCTAGGGTTGGTTGATAAAACTTGGTAGAGATGAATCTGAAAGTTACCGATTGAATTGGACTGAAGTGAAATTCCCGTTTTACGTCACCAACTTCGCAAATTCTAGCGAAGTTGAACGGGTTGTTACAAAGCAGCGAATTGTATGCTTTGTGACTCTGGCATACAAATTGGGAAGTAAAAATGTTTGAATTATGTGTCGAGGCAATGCAGTTCGCACACAAATTGTTAGAATGAATTACATCCCATCTCTCTTCAGGATTCATCCCTTTGAATGTTTTGCATTTACGGAGGGCATGACGTCCACCGCAAACTTTCCAAGGAAAATTCAATATTCCTGGGGTTGGAGAGGATTTGATATTTCGAGCGGGATGAGCTTTGTTGATAAGGGTATGGACTTGGTACGTGAGTACATTTTACCCATTCAACAGCTTGTGAAATGGCCAACCTGCTTGGAAGGGATTGAATAAGTTCATCTAAGTTCCTATGCAATCTTTAGAGTGCGGCTGTAGTGAGAAGCTAAAGAATGGGGGATTGAAGGCCTCCAACCCTTCAACTAGGTGCTTCCATTGTATTAAATGGATATCACAACCTACGCCCTCTGATGAAAGTTCGACGTTGTTCTGAAACAGCATAGTCACAAAAACTTAACTGCGTTAGCACACAACACTGAAACACGATAATTAACCACGGAATTCCTTATCGGGAACGAATTAAAGTCCGTGAACATACGGCTGCGACAAATGTAATGTTCCGAGCGTTGATTTAAATTTGAGAAGGATGATACTCATAAATTCCGCACGTAGAACATTACATTATTAATTTTATTGGGTTATTAGATGCCAAAAAAAGAGATAGGTAGCACCAATCTCAGTACCTAGTTCAGTTGAGATGGGTAGTACCTATCTCTACTGAACACGGATTATGACGACGTCGACGTGTTTCTCGAAACTTCATAATCTTTCGAACAGTTAGACAAGCACCATTCCCAGAAACCCAATCGTTTCGGAATATAAATCCATATCTGGCAAAAACAAACGTTTTAATCAACAAATAAAAAATTGTGGTAAATAAAATTGACAGGAAAGCTAGCTACGGATATTGATTACTTAGATCAGGCTTGTCAAACTCAAAGTTCCTCAAGGGCCAAATGGCTGCTTCTTAAAGGTTGTGTGGGCCGCAAGAAAATCACTAAACGGAATTATATCAAGTTTCTATATTAGAAGTTTACAAGAAGTTTAACAGCAAAATGCAAGAAGAAAATAGGATCTTACCTAATATTTTTTCCCTGACAGTTGACATCTTCTTCGTTCCACAAAATTTTCCACATCGGGAACAATATTGTTTGCTGCGGCCACTCTGAGAGTCGAGCTTAGATGGCAGTCTGTAAGCCTGGACCTTTCTGGAGGCTTATTTCGTTTCATAATGGAGAAGAGTTGTTCACATGGGTAGGTACTCCCAAACATAGAAATTATTTCAGCCGCGAAATGCCGAATTTTCGGGAACCGATGATGAGGCAAAAATGTATAAAATGCGGGTGTGCCTATTTCAAGAAACTTGTGTTTCAGGTTGAATCACACTGCATTTCAATCACCTCCATTTGTAAATGAGAGGGCACTTTTTCCACGTCAGCGGAAAAGGGAGCAGAAAAAAGGGCTAGGTCATCTTCAGCACCTTTCACATCTTCAAACCTTCTGTCAAATTCTTTTTTCAACGATTCAATAGGTATAGAATATTTTTTGAAAAGAACAGGCGTGAACTCCCTTCTCCCTTCCCCTTCCCAACTTCTTTTACTTTTTCATGACATTTTAGGGTGGGCCGCATTGCACTGATTGCTAGCACCGACTCGTGGGCCGCACATTAACGTCTTGTGGGCCGCACGTTTGACATGCCTGACTTAGATATTGATACAATTTTGATGAAATCACTTGATCCCGTCAGTGGATAATAAATTGGCATACTACTGGCGTAACTCAGCTGAGATAGAGTTTGGAAAAGTTGAATAAAGAAAAGGTGGTGGTAAAATCTGCTGAAATTAATATTCAGGCTAATATCCCCCAGCGGCGCGGAGGAAGAATTCCACAGTGGCGTCAATGAGCCAGTAGGTAATTTTTGTCACCCAAGATAACATTTGATATGTCATAATGTAAAAAACGATTTGAGGAAAACAAATCAACAATTTTGAGCCCCCGGATACCCCTGATTATCAATTGAACCGGCTCATTGCCGGATATTATTGCCACGCAGACCGTTTGTCGAGAAGCTGCGCCCTCTTGATGCACTTCTGTTGATTTTGAAATTCAAAACAGCCGGCATCTTGCAGCGGATTTAAATTTTGCGTCCAACGCTCCCGTCAATATCATGAATCAAAAATGAACTCTTATTCCGTCTCTGGAGAACACGCAACTTGATTTGAATATTGCAAGTAGTATAAACGCTGCCATTTATTACGCAAAGGTTTATTATTTTCCTATATAGATGCCCCTTCTCTGTAGGTCACTGCTTTGGTCAATACCTACCTACTCTCATGCTTCCCCCAGGAAAGCCCTGAATCGAGTGCTGGAACCGGCCGGAATTACAGTTTCATAAGTTATATGCGGTGGATTCAAGAATTCTATATATAATTATTTGTTGTTGTTATGCATCAAGCATAACCTGGAGTTTTAAAGAACTGCACGAAAACTCGTTCATGTAGTTTGAAGAAAATTTCCTGCAAATTTAATCAAATCGGGCCAAAGGTTCATGAAAAACTGAGTACTCAGGTACTACCTCAGGTTTCGCATTGGTTCGCAAGAAATTGTATCAAGGATTTCGCGTTTGCGCAAGCGCAGTGGTCATACCAATGATCCGAGCGTTTTGAAATTCGTAGGGGACCATCTAGGAGCAACACCATAACTGCCCACCGAATTGAGCATAATCGGGCCATTTATTCGTGAGAAACGCACCAGGCTGTAGCAATGTTCCACTGTTTTGTAACTCACGAGGGACCATCTGTGGCCCAAACCGCTTGACCTCCGAAAATTTCAGGAAAATCATATTCGAAATGAGGAAGCGTGTGGCAAGGATTTCGATTGAAGTTGAAGATTTGAAGTTGTACACAGACGGACAAAAGACACCGTTGATTCACTCTCATGTTGACGAAGCTTTTCGGTTCAAACTTCATGGCCTTTCTAACGAACGGGTGGATCTACAACCCTCCGGGAGGTCTCAAAATCTGGACCTACAGTCCTCAGGTTGGGAATCAATTTAAAAACAGAAAAGTTTAACCAACAAAAAGTTTTTATCTATTAGTCGAAGTTCGTTGCTCACTGCCAAGCAAATTAATCATCCCAATTATTTGAAAATTTGGAAATAATTCGAGAGTCCTACTTAGGATCGGCGAACATCGTCAGACCACATGGTGGTATTTTCATTTCCTTACGCACTACATTCCTAAACTAATTTGATCGAACTATAAACAAAATTTTCGTTTGGCAGAAACATGAATGCATTTGCAATCACTCTATGCAAATTACTTTATTTCTCCCTTACTGCTAAAAACAGACATATCCATGATCAGATGTATCTGCATGCAGTGTAGATACTCGTCATCAGTTTACTGATGATTTGCGGGTTTACGATTTTGGTGTTTTACTAAAACCTCACCCAAAAGTTACAGTTTTGCAGTTTGACCCTAAAAACTCAAATTTAACCCCCTTCATTTCGCTCCCAAAGGAGTACGCGAGAGGATATACGACACTACTGCGTAATATCTTATTAGGGATCTACGGATTTTGTTACCACAAATCTACGTTTGCGTTTTTTTTCGTGTATTAGTGGAAATAGAATATTTTTTCATTAACTCCGTTTAAACTGATTCCCAACCTGAGGACTGTAGGACCACATTTTGAGACCACCCGGAGGATTAAAGGTCCACCCGTTCGTTAGAAAGGCCATGAAGTTTGAACCGAAAGGCTTCGTCAACATGAGAGTGAATCATCGGTGTCTTGTGTCCGTCTGTGTACAACTTCAAATCTTCAACTTCAATCGAAATCCTTGCCACACGCTTCCTCAATTCGAATATGATTTTCCTGAAATTTTCGGAGGTCAAGCGGTTTGGGCTACAGATGGTCCCTCGTGAGTTACAAAACAGTGGAACACTGCTACAGCCTGGTGCGTTTCTCACGAATAAATGGCCCGATTTTGCTCAATTCGGTGGGTAGTTATGGTGTTGCTCCTAGATGGTCCCCTACGAATTTCAAAACGCTCGGATCATTGGTATGACCCCTGCGCATGCGCAAACGCGAAATCCTTGATACAATTTCTTGCGAACCAATGCGAAATCTGAGGTAGGGAGGTACTCAATTTTTCATGAACCTATTAGTCCATGTGCCAGACCCCTGATTTTGGGATTTGAGTACCAAAGATATAACGAGACCGAACTTTCAGAATATGTTTGGGGGGCATTTAAAATTTGGCATATAGAATATCAGAAACGGCTTAGTGAATCAAAGATTTGTTCTCCATCAGAGTTGTAGAGCGAGAAAAGAGCTTCAATACCTCCTCACAAATGATGTGAGGAAAATATTGAACGGTATGGCGTGGAGAAGGCGGAACTACTAGGAAACCAAGGTAAGGTGCGCCTAATGAGACCGTGCTGTCCGGGTTAACTATATCAGCGGTTTCTGTTTTATTGCGGATTCGCGCATTTTTTGGATTTATTCGCATGAATTGATGATTTAATGAGATAAAAAGAGATTAAAATATTTACTGAAGACTATATTTTGGATATCGAAAGGAAAAAGACAGGGTTATAGTTATATTTCTGTAAATAGGTACGTACGGCATAGCTAGGGATAGAGGTAACTAGGTAACTAAGTATAATTTATTTATAAGACAAACTTCATTTTGGAAGGAACATTTCACAGATGTTCCTTCCAATTTCATCACTCATGTCATTTTCATTGTCTCTCGTGAATCATTAAAAAAAAACCACAGTCATGCAGCATGGCTATAAGCGCGAATTTTCGAAGTTTTCGGCATCTTCCTCCTCCGCCTAAAATTTTCTGAAAATTAATTTTCGGCCAATGTTTTCCCAACTTGATACCATACAAAATTAAAACAGGAGTAGTTTTACGCAAAGTAAAATTTGGGGTGGAAGGAGGGGGAGGGGGAAATCAAAAATGTTTTGAATACCAGAAGAGTAGGTATTGGGTACGTAACAAATTTTTTGTTCCATTTTTTGCCGAGTAACACCTCGGTTTGTAGATTTTCCAACGCTGAACACGATGGTGAAGTCAGAATTGCGATATCCCATTCCGTTATCAGATTAGAGCAGACGAACCAGGAAGAACATCTCAAGAAATAACCACGTTCCTTCATCTTCAAAGTGCTCCAGTTTGAGAACGGAATGAGATATCGCAATTCTGATTTCACCATCGTGTTCAGCGTACAAAAACCTTTAAAATGAGGTGTCACTTGTCAGACTTTTTCATTTTGGGAATTTATGGGTAATTTCCCCCCCCTAAAACTCCCCAAAACTCCCCCTTAGGGTGACCCGATTCTGCCCATCTTCGAACTTAGCCTGTCGATTGCCAAGACAGATTTTTCGTGCAAATTTGAACTTTTTATCTCAATTCTTTCGAGAGTTATCGTCTGGAATGACACATACATATATAAATATATATATATAAATATATAAATATATATATAAATATATAAATATATATAAATATATAAATATATATAAATATATAAATATATATATAAATATATAAATATATATATAAATATATAAATATATATATAAATATATATATATATATACATATAATTTTTGGTGTCTTTCAGCAGGGAATTCAGGATGGTCTGAAACGGATTTTGGTATAAAAATCTTTCGGAAATTCGAGTTTTAAAAATTTTGGACCGAGAACAATAGCTTCCTTTTCTTCGAAAATTCGCTAAAAAAGAATAAATCGAAAATAAAATGGATAGAAATTATAAGGAAGAAACATCATAGTTCTTCTTCAGAAGCCGCTATCACAGTGGTCGTTCTCGTTTTCATTGATCTTTGAGATCTCACAACCCTTGCATTTGCAGGATATGGTGCATCCCATATTATTGGCAATGCAGGAGCACTTGTGTTGGTTGCAGTCTTTGCTGCAGCTGCAGGACAAAAAACTGAGAATATGCTCGGTGCAGGGAGACCAGAAAACCATTTTATGGGGAAATTCCCGGTTCTGTACTGTTCCCAACCATGATTAGAAGAGTCTAGGATAGATGGCGAGCTCTGCAGACTCCTTCGCCATATTCCAGCCAGGTAATTGGCACGTTTCATATGTAGATGTAAAGTTTCCTTACATGGAGGCATCAGGCTGTGTTCAGTTCGACCTTCTTAACTCCTGAACATCTGGTATCCGAACTCATTAACACAATGGATTTTCGTTTTTCAAGCGTACAATCATGTTACATGTAAATTTCACGACAAGCTCCAAGCGACTGTCTGGGGTATCCCAATCACGTCCCAATTCACTGAAGGCTGAGAGCAGTGGCGGATCTAGGATTTTATTTGGGGGGGGGGGGGGGGGGGGATTTTGTGAAAGGACTTTCATATAATTTAGCGATCAAAACAGTAGTTTAACGTTGTTTTATGGAGTAAAAACGTGTGTTTCACATGAAAGGTTTTCGGGATGTTTTGTTTACTAATTTACTAATGAAAGTTAATAAAAGGCAGATTAAAAATGTAAAAGGGATTTATTTATTTTTAAGTACCTACATCGTATATAGAGGTACATAGAAGTACATAGAGGTTTTGGGTGGGGGGGGGGGGCTTCAGCCCGAAAGCCCTCCCCGTAGATCCGCCACTGGCTGAGAGTAGGAACTGTTTATCGTGTATCAAAAGTTTATGACCCCTAATCTTTCCTTGTCCAGAGAAAGCGCTCACTGAATCACAGCCAAACCAACTGTTCGGACGACCAGTTGGACGAGTTTATTCTTTGAATCACCACTCTCTTTCACTGGACATTGGGACGTGACTGGGATACCCCAGACAGTCGCTTGGAGCGTAGTGGAAGGGGGGGGGGGAGATTTAGGGTCTAAATCCCATTTCTTTGTGCGATGGACCATTTCTGAGGTAAGAATCAATTTTTGGTTTATTATTTTCAATAATGAACCTTTTGAATCGAGCATAAATAAAAATTTAACCCCCCTCAAAATTTGATGGTTTCCGTTTCAAGGTGTTTAAAATCCGAAAATGGAATAAACAAAATTTCTGTCCATCTGCCATATCCATGAAGGTAGGTTTGGGGTGAGGCTTGGATAGGTGAGTGTGTGAGATGGAAGAGAAGGTGATGGAGCTAGCGCTTAAAAGTTTAGCACCTATGGCGAAGCCACGAAGGTTACCACCACTAAAAACGCTAGAGGATATGCCCAGAAGGTTGTCACCTGGTCGGTTATCACCAGACCGGTTCCACCACTCTGAGTTCTTTTCGGTAGAAAAGGTAAGGAGGCGTGAGGAGAGAGAGAGAGAGAGAGAGAGAGAGAGAGAGAGAGAAGTCATTGACATGAGGTTTGAGGGTAGAATGAAATAGAACCCTTTCCCTTCCCACCCTCCCGAATTCCCTTGAAGGTCGTTACAGGCTGTTGGGGGACTGCCAGAAGAGGGAAGGTCTGCCCTGCTTTTGGTCAAGTACGCCTCTTCATTCGTTAATTTATTTGTACAATCTAAAATAGGAAAAGGAGGATATCACGACAGCTCTTTTGGAGTTTGTTGATAGGTACTTTTGCAACTTGAACAAAAGCTATGCTTCATGAATTACAACAAATAATCAATGATAGAATTATTGAATCATGCGCAATTATTTTTATCAAACGATAATTCCGGGGCCGGCTCCAGTACTCCAGTACTCGATTAAGGGCTTTCCTGGGGGGAGCTCGAGGGTACGTATTGACCACAGAAAAGTGATCTACGCAAAAGGGGCATCTATACAGGTAAGTAATAAACGTTGTGTAATAATTCGCAGCGCTTTTTTAAATCGCTCCGATAATTCTTGCAACCTTCCTATAATTCTTTGTCCTGTGTCCTGTGTCTTGAAAGCTCCATCACCAGAAATCAGTGTGGCTGCGTTGTACGTCATTGGGACGTTCATAACAATTCCCACCAGTGGGATATCTCCAAATCAGACACAACCATCGAATTAATTCGATGGGCACGACAGCTCGTTCGCGGTCTGATTGATGTTAGCTGACCGGAAGACCAAATGAATGGATCAGACGCGCTGCGTATTTACGCAGTAGTGGATCGTGGTATGTGATGAGGTCGTAGTAACAAGTGAAAGAGTGGTGGGGTGAGGGATGGGGGGAGGGAGAGTCATTGACGGTCATTCATGTGAACTCCGACTAACTGCGCCTCTTGCCGGCCGGCTTTTTTTACTACGAGTTCACGTCTGGCTGACCCTTCCACGATCTTTCACCTTACTAATTCTGTTGACAGCCAAGCAGGAAAAACAACTGGAAAATAAAACGCTGCAAAGTCCTTGTCACATGGGTTTATTATTCTATTGGACATACCGACAGAAATGTTGGCTGTTCGTTTATGGTTTCATTCATGTGAAATAATTGAAATAGGATGGTTTCCACCAATTTTAGCCCCCAAAACACAAATTAGGTACGCTCCCTTTTTTTTGAAATTATCTTTGATCATTGGTAGTGCCATTTAATCGTCTTGATTCACGTGTTGACACTTTTTCTAGTGTTATTATACAAATTGACGGTGATTTCAGACGATTTCCCAGGTTTTTGACTCATGAAAAATCAATTTTGGAAGTTGAATCTTTGGTAGAACCTCAATTTTTCACCCTCTGGTCAAAATCGACTTCATATTCGGTCTTCTCGTCCCAAAAAAAAAAAAACATGGAAAACGCTCATGTTACTAAAACACAAAAAATACCTATTTTTATACCCATTTTCACTCATAACACCCCTGAGTATATTCCGATCGGGCTGCAAAGTTTCGGGACACAACTAGTGCCCAGATGGAGCATGTGTGCGAAAGATCTTATTTTTTGACCGAAAATGAAGTAGTTATGCGTGATACGGCTGTATATATACGCACCTTGAAACGTAAAAGAAAAATTTTGAGGGGGTGTTTTAAAAATTGTTTGCTGAGCGATTACATAGGTGTATTATTCACAGAATAATAAACCAATATAGGACCTAAGTACCTATTTTACAGTTTTGGTTTCGATCACTTAATAAAATTACGTAGGTAACTTATTTCTTTTACTCTTATATCACTGGCTATAAGATACGATACGACGAGGCGAGAAACGCATGGTTTTCAGAAGTAGGTAGGTACTCCTTGAAGTAGGCTACGCACTCTTTGATTTTATGGGTATCATCATGAAATCTTTATTCACTGGTTATACCTATATAAATATTTGATAATAGAGGAATGATTGTGGAATAAAAGCTTTCACATAGGGCTCAACATGTAAAAAAAGTTCGTTCCTTTTCGTTTTTACACTTTATAGACAATTTTCATTATGAAAAAGCTGAGTTCCTCATTTTCTACCACGCTGAACACTAATCGATCGAAAAAAGGGAATTTTCAGATCATTCAGGTGTGTTCGTGCCTACGCATTTCTGCGAACCGCCATAACTCACGACCCAATGGTCCAAATTGGCTCAAATTTTGAAGGTAGTTCGGGGTTGGGTCCTAGTTAGTTCCACATGAATTTTGTCACATTCGTATCAGTAGTAGATACCGCGCATGCGCAAACGTGGAAAACGTCGAACCCTCATAACTCATAAACCAATGGCCCAAATTGGCTTACATTCTGGCGGTAGTTCACGGTTAGGACCTAGTTGGTCCCATATAAATTTCGTCGAATTGGTGTTAGTAGAAGTGACTGCACCTGCGCAAACGTGAAACCGTTGAACCACCACTACCATGAAGTCCAAACAAATTATCTTTCTTTCATCTGGTCCAATAGAGTTTCTAATGTTCCATGTACCTATTTAGATCATTGTTCATATGGGGAATGTCGCTTCTTAATTTCCCCATTGGCCCGGAATGTTACTTGAAAAAATCCTCTTTCGAGCTATCCGAAAAAATATCCTACAAAACACCATCTATTATTAACGTGGGCCACGTTAATAATTCCACCCATAGTACCAACCTTGTTGAATTCTACAGTACTGTACCTACTGTACTGTAGGGTTCAACAAGTTGAAAGTGAAAAATCTAAGAAAAAAGGATGCGTTTTCAGCTGTGCTGCTACGTTCAAGTTGAAAATTGAGTGATCGTTCCTCATTGTTTTCGAACACGATGAGTATAAATCTATTCGCTGCTCTAGGACGCTGCATGTCGCTATGCACGTAGCACGCTTGCGAACGAAGGCCGATTATTTCGACCCCCGTGACCGCAAGCGAAAAACCATCCCACAAGTGAATAGGTCGTGCACATTCGGTAGGGCCCGGCAGAGGTAGGACCTGGGATACAGACATCGACGATAATGTAAAGCTGCTTTCAATGCTGTCATGAAGGTTTGTAGGAACCCTGCCGATTAAGTCGAGCATAACGAGAAAATTCGGTTTTCATCAGTAAAATTATGTAAACGTTTTTATCGGTTTCTACTCACAATCAGAGTGGCGGCAATCGTTTCATCACACATTACGATTCATCACCTCTTTTTTCTTACCTTTTCTTACCTGGTGAATGGTTAGGAGTATGGTTAAGTGTGATGAATCGATTGACGCCCTCTTAGAGATCTGTTGCGAAACTGCCCTAACTTCCAGACCTAAATTTCTCTAGGTACCTATATGGTACAGTAAAGCGGTGGCTTGTTAAAATTTGGAGGGCCTAATTCACCTCCTTCCTGATCAACAACATTGAATCTGAACGTGAATGCAAAACATTGAAAATCGTCTAAAACATCTCAAACTTGGATTTTTGAGCTTTCACCCCCCCCCCCCCCCCCGCCACTACAACTAATCCAAATGCTAAAAGAGCAGATACCCCAAAAAGAAGACTCTTGAGCGAGAACACTTGCATTACAATGCATTTAGGCATCCCTAAATTGATAAAGATTGGATATTATTTACTGTCTTCAGTGATTTTCTACCAATTTCTTAATCATTATCAATGACATAATATTACGAGTCAGGCATCTTGTTGAAGGGAGTGTATACAGGGACTTGGCAACAACACTCAGCCACAAAGGACCCGCGTCGACCCATACTTTCGTTCCGAGAGCCAGTGATCTGTGAAACTCTGTAGCTGTTTTTTCGCATGGATATTCCGCGGGAATATCCTTTCTTCACTGCTAAACATAACAACAACTAACCCTCTAAGAAAAATCCGAAAGGTTGAGAATTCCCTAGCTATAGCCGGTTGCTGGCCGGTAACTGGCCTGAACTAAGGGCAAAGTAATCGTTTCCATTCGCATTATCTATTAGTCAGTGAATATAATTATAAATTAAAATAGAGATACGGTTTGTTTACGAATCAGTATCGTCAGAGGGGATCCGCGAAAATACTTTTTTCCTCTGGGTCAAAATAAGTGGTAATCGGGAGTTGCGCAATTCCCTATCACGTTATAGCAGGACAAAACAAGATTTCGCCATATGTCCAAAAGACAGACTGTAGGGCAGGAAGGAATAACCTACGATCTGTCAATAACAAAGTGTTATTGATAAGAGGTAAAGTATATCGGCAAACAACTGGTTTTCTATTTTGTGTTGTAGAGACCAGCACTTTGTACAGGTAACTGTCACTCATTTATCACACTCATGGCTTTATGAAATCGAGTTGGTGGTTCCGTGATATTATTTCATTTGAAGAAAGATGGTTACCTACTTATTTTGGACTTTCTTGATAGGTGTCCGCAAATCCTTGCCACACGGATACCTCCTCAATTGGGGCCCAACCTGCATGAATCATGAAGATTTCAGCACCCACAGATGGTCCCCATCCTATGTGTATGATTGCATGAAATAGAGGAAGCAATAATCACTTTCAGTCGGGCAAAGAGTTATAAGCACTGGTAGCGTCAAAATAGAATCCGATATTTCGATCTACTGGTTATTTTTATTGAGGCAAAGTTAACATCGTCCGGAAGGGGAGGGCGAGGGGGGGGGGGGGGGGGGGGCTAGATGTTGAGGGTAGGTGTACCTATTTATAATGTAGGTTAGTCAGCTCCGTCTGACGCAACGTTTATGACTTTTCAAGTCATCAATGCCTTGTGAGGATGTCCCGTTTGTTCGGAAACAAACGGGAAACACATCTGTAGGTCAACGTGACCGTCAGTAAAAATTAGCTGGTCTGTGGGATAAGACGTCAGAATACCGACGTATCAATAGGGATAATGGCATCAGCTATATTGACCGTTACATTTTAATGGCGGATTTATTCGGTCGAACTCTAACTAAATTTTATTTTTAGATGTATAATTTTCATCTGTTCTAAGGCTAATTTTCTAACTTCTTCGTAGATATTATTGAAAAACCCTTGATTTCAGTATCAATTAACATAACATCACCAAAAGTAGTATTATAATCGTCAGTTGAGGCAGAAAAATATTATTTCAAGAGACAAAACGCTGCAAGTTATTACACAACGGTTCACTATTTACCTTTATAGATGCCCCTTCTGCGTAGATCACTGTTTTCAGTAGTCAATACCCTCGAGCTCCCTCCAGGAAAGCCCTAAATGGAGTACTGGAGCTGGCCCGGGAATTAAAGTTTCATACAAATGCGCGGGATTCAGTAATTCAGCAATTCAATAATTAGTTATTTATATTTATTCATGAAGCATAAGGCAAATAATAAACAGTTGTGTAATAATTTACCAGCATAGATGCCCCTTCTACGTAGATACTATAATGAACCTTTGTGTAATAATTTACCATTGCTTAATAATTTACCGTTGTGTAATAATTTGCCCATCAATAATACTTCAACGATTGTTCAAGTCGCAAAAGTACTATCAACAAAATCCAGCCCCTTCTACTTAGATGGTATAATGAACCGTTGTGTAATAATTTACCGCTGTGTAATAATTTATCATCGTCTAATAATTTACCCATCAATAATAATTCACCGTTTGTTCAAGTTGCAAAAGTACCTATCAATAAAATCCAGCCAAAACAGCCTTCATTTTTCAAATGGAATAATATCGCGGAACAACCAACTCGACTTCACACAGCCATCCGTGATTATAATCAGATGCTCCCTAGTGATGATATTTGGGTTGAACGTATACACACACACATCAACAATATCCCTTCAGAACTTCATTATTTGCGTTTCTTTTTGGCATTTTAGTTACTGTTTGTCATCGACAGAATTATTTAGCAACATTTAACTCGTGATTTAGGTAGGTACCTAGTAACGAGTACGGGGTTAGGTACTAACCTACGGAGGATCTGCGATCTACATAATGTTTATAGAATAGTACGTATTATATGATATAGACGAGTTATCTATACATAGAGCTGTGATCTGTTACAGAAGGGTATTCTGTACAAAATAATAAACCGTTGTGCAGGGATTTGCAGCGTTTTTATTGCATTTTCGGATTCTACATATACTTACCTTGAAACTTAAACCATCAAATTTTGAGGGGGGTTATAATTTTTTTTCCATCCTCGATTCCAAAGGTTCATTATTGAAAATAATAAACCAAACATTTCTGTCCGTCCGCCGTACGCCGTACTTCGCACTTTTCTTAGTTATCATGAATCAAAATTAACGAAATTTCGTGAATAGGTCCCGTTTGGGGTCTAGTTGGTCCTCGAAGCTCGGCGTTACTTTCAGTCCTCTCTAGGGGGTGGAAAATAGGGGTTGAAATCTCCAGGACGCCGTTCCCTCGAATTTTTTCTAGTATTCAAATATTTCTTGACCTTAGGAGTTTTTTAAGACCACCCGGAGCATTTTACATCCAGCCGTTCGTTCACAGTAAGGCCCCGAAGTTTGCACCGACAAGCTTCTTCAACAGTATGGTGAATCAAATTGTATACATTCCGTCAAGCTATCATCACTAGGGACGCGGTAAAATTTGGAAATTGATCCGAGATAACCATTGCTAGCGAGCACCTAATTATATTCACGGAGTATGAAGTCGAATTGGTTGTTCTATGATATTATTTTATTTGAAAAATGAAGGCTATTTTGGATTTTATTAGTAGGTACATTATTGTAACTTGAATAAACGTTATGTTTCATGAATAACAACAATATTATGAAATGTAATTTCTGGGCTGGCTCAATACTCTATTTAGGGCATCCATACAGGTAAATTATTACACAACGGTTATTATTTGTAAATTATTACACAACGGTTTATTATTGTGTAAATTACTACACAGCGGTAAGTTATTGCAGAATGGTAAATTATTACACAGTGGTAAATTATTACACTACGGTTTATTAAGCTATCTACGCATAAGGGGCATCTATACAGGTAAATTTTTACACAACGGTTTATTTTTTACCTTATGCTTCATCAATAACTACAAAAAATGATGAATGATGAATAATTGAATAAATGATTGAATCCCGCGCATTTGTATGAAACTTTAATAACCGGGCTGGCTCCAGTACTCGATTTAGGGCTTTCCTGGGGGAGCTCCAGGGTACTGACCACAGAAAACAGTGATCTTCGCAGAAGGACCATCTGTAGAGGAAATAATAAACCGTTGTTTAATAATTTGCAGCGTTTTTTACTGCATTTTCGGATTCTACATACTTTGAAACGTAACCCATCTAAATTTTGGGGGGGGGGGGGATTAAACTTTTTTTTCATGCTCCATTCCAAAGGTTTATTATTGAAAATAATAAACCAAAATGATGGCTCTTTTGGATTTTGCTGGTAGGTACTTTTGCAACTTGAATAAACGTTTAAGTATTATTGGGTAAATTACTACTCAACGGTAAATTATTACACAACAGTAAATTTTGCACAACGGTTTATTATACTATCTACGCAGAAGGGCATCTATACAGGTAATTTACCTTATGCTTCGTGAATAACTGCAGATAATTAATGATTTAATTATCGAATCCCGTGCGTTTGTAAGAAACGTCAGTTCCCGGGCCGGCTCCAGTACTCCATTTAGGGCTTTCCTGGAGGGAGCTCGAGGGTACTGACCACAGAAAACAATGATCTACGCAGAAGGGTGATCTATACAGATAAATAGTAGGTAAACCGTTGTGTACTAATTTGTAGCATTTTTTATTGCGTTTAACGTAAACCATCAAATTTTGAGGGGGGGGGGGGGGGGTTAAATTTTTTTCATGCTCCATTCCAAAGGATCATTATTGGAGAACTGGCAAAAATTGTGAAAATAGTTAGAAGCCATCAACAACTACCTACTGAATACTAAACATTGATGAATATGACCTAGTGTTCATCAAAATTGTTATAGGATGGTGACTCGAGACAGAAAATAGTATGTACCTATTTCAGTTAATAGCCACAAATTAATACTTTTCTCTAAAAAGGCCAACATTTTGAGAACATGAAGTTTTGAAACTTTTTTATAGGCCAATCTGTTTTAGAGCATCCTGAACTCATCCCTAAATTTTAACAAACATTTCTATTTATATATAGGTACCTATATTTATTCATTCATGTGTCACTCCAGACTATGTCTGACAAATGTCAAACAAAAGTATAGTTCGAATATATGATCAATTTTCAAAAATTCCAAGGGGGTCAAATTCGGGTTTTATGGGTCAGAAATCGGTAAAAACGGCTAAAATCGCGAATTATTGATCACTGAAAGGGGAAGGGAATAAAGGGGGGGGGGGGAGGGTGAATTAATACAGAAAATGAGTAATTCAGTTGTTTTTCATACAGAATATAAATGTGCAAATTGGGATTTTTGGGGGTAAAACATAGGTAGGGCTAAAATCAATATTAATTCACCTGAAGTTGTGTGGGATGGTGGTTCACGACAGAAAGAGGGGCTATTTCGATAATAAAAATATTTTTCTCAAAAAAGAATGTGCCAAATTTGACTTTATAAAAGTCAACAATCTGTAAAAATTGCTAAAATCAAAAAAAGATATAATTTTACGAAAAGTAGTATGGTTTCTCCCTATAGCATCTTTTTACGCAATAGCACGAATACTTCTTTGAAAATTCGCTCTTATAGCCATGCTGGAACTTTTAATTTAATAATAAGTTGCTCAGAATTGGATTAAATTTATCATCATTGACAAGAAATGGGGTAAGGAAAATGTTAGATAGTTCTTGTATATGGGTAAAATACTTGGAAAATTTGTTGTGGTAACGCTGCATGAGCGGAACCCTTTTTTCTTTTGAGTAAGACAAAATTAGCCAGACTCCTGGCCATTTACATATTATATTGATGAATATTTTGAAGTGTCTGTTTGTAAAATTTGCCAAAATGTTTCTTTTTCCGTTGAGGTTGAAAGTTCCTTCAAACCTAATAACAATAAGAATTGACTTTTTGGCTGGCTAGCTCCAAGACGGGACAGCGCGAGGAAAGGCGGCAACGGTGGGCCGGGCCTTTCACTCCCAACAGCACAGCTCCGCGGATTTTCGACGTCTGACCTCGATCGTATTGTTTTATTGGGTTTTATACGATTTTTCCGTAGCTTCTTCCTCTTGATTTTTACACTTTTCATTTGGTAATCAGTGTAAGAATCCTAGTGCTAAATTGGGATCTTACACTATCTACCGCGTAAGACTTTGTAGGAAAAGTCGAACGGATTCGCCAGTTCACCAAAACGATACCGAAGGGCTGTTGAAAGCCGGTCTCCGTCGGTTTCTATCTGGCAGGGTCTACTTCACTAATACAAACGTGCGATATCGCGTGATAACACACTTACACGTACACCCACCTCCGCCGGGTTCCCTGATTGACTCCAATTGAGCCATCCTCGCCCGTGTCTTGGCAACATTGTATAAATTTATACGGCCATCTAATGCAGTTATGTCAGTCTCGTCAATATGGCCTTCCGGCAATGCAACTTGTAATATCGTGCACTGCCATACCTAATGTGGTCAACTAATTGTGTGGTTTATTGGTGGGAGTATCTTCGGTTGGCGCCACAGATAGCAAAACCTTATTCTAGCCTGGCATTTAGTTTACGCTAAGTGAGTACCTGTGTATGTCTGTAACTATGTGAGTAACCTAAGTATCTAAATGAGTAACCTATGCAAGAACCCCTCATTGCAGGAAGGCTCCCTACCTATAAAGGACCAATTTATAACAGTGCAATCGAAGTGCGTCAGTCCCCTGAAGGTCTTAGAACACGAATTGAATCTAAAATAGTCCGTGATCATATAGAGAAAACAAATCTAGTGGTTCTAAAATAGGCTTGGTATGGGCAAATTACGTTATGAACAGTCGGAGCGAGTTTACAATAAATAATCGTATAATAATCACATCATAATACATATAACAATAACCAGGTCGTCACTAGGCCAGTAAAACAGGACTTTCCCAGGAATTTATTCGCGGAAAGCAGGAAATTGTTTTAATGCCTTCATTTTTTGCTAAATAAGAGTAATCTAAGTTCGTACGGTCACAACGGGGAGCACAACGTTTGAGAGCAAAAAGACACCGAAATTTTGGCAATCTATTGCTATATATCTCCCACACTTTGCATCCTACGTACATAGAAAATTTTCGATTACAAGAATTAAAGAGCATTAAATTCTGCATTGAACGAACGTTCATAGATCACCAACAATTTAAAACTTAGTACAATTCAAGTGTACATATTATGAAGAAAAAATCCCAAGATGGCAAATTTGCGGAATTTTCACAAGCGGTCCTACATACATAAAAGCTTTTACTATGGATTCAGTTTGGTTAATCAAATTTAAATTCTGTTTGAATGTATTAACCTATCAGAAAGAAAATATAAAGCAAATTCATAAAACACCTCATAAAATTTTATTGCGAGAACCAAAGGCGGGAACAAAAATACGTCATACTGGCTGTACACGCTGGCTCATGCACAAATGCTAGGCACAGTATGATTCCCATTTATAGGCCCTCACACCTAACCTAATGGCCCCTGCGAATTTTGATCAGCTGTATCAAGATGTAGCAATCAGCAAGTGCCTACCCAAAAATAATATATTCTTTTCTATTAGAACTGGGCATTCCAGTTGTGTATTAAGTGTACAGGCTGATCCAAAGGTCATGTTCTTTCATGTGGAGCGTTCATTAGAATTTGAAGAAGCCTGATCAAGCGCTACTTCTAATCAACTGATCGATCCCGTCATTTTTGAGAGCGCATTTTAACAGCTTCAGAACGGGTTGTTTTCGCTTCTGGTTTATAATTTCAATCATGAACTTTCGGCATGAAATTTTCACCCCTCCTCCCTCAAAATTTGGGACGTCTTTCCAGCTAGAACGGTCTTGTGACTCTTGTGCCGTCGTCATCCAGTCTTAGCACTCGAGCCGTGCTAAAATATCTTCTAAATTATCGTTCCATCTCAGTCTAGGCCTTCCTCGCTTCCTTGTGCCATTTGGGCTTATGAGTAGGAGCTGCTTCGTAGGATCATCGTCATCCATTAGAAGAATAAGGCCAGCCTTCCTTAACCTCCCCAACTTCACGAACGTGAGACGTCAAAATCATAATACAGCTGGTAGAGTTCATCATTGTGGCGCTGCCTCCATTGTCCGTGTTCAAATACTGGACCAAGGATTCTTCGGAGAATTTTTCTTTTCAAACCTAAGAACGTTCTCCGACTGCTTGATCATGACCCAGGTTTCTGAGGCATATGTCAGGAATGGGCGAAGCAGCGTCTTGTACAAGGTAAGTTTTGCTCTTCTAGAGAGCACTCGGGATTTCAGGAGTGACAATAGTCCAGAATTGCACCGGCTGGCAGCTAGAGTCGTTGCTTTTTGTCGTGGTACCACTCCAAATGTCTAAATAAGATTGTTACCAATAAAGACGCGGAGAAGGCGAACTGTGTGATGCAAGGGGCAGAGCCAGGTATCTCTCCCTCCAACGATCCTCTAACGGCTTTCAACCGCAGTCGGAGGACCCGGGGAGGGTAGAGGCGCCTTTATAAGGCGTCCGGCTTGCCCAGCTCGCCATTCTACCAATCTCTCTCGAACCAGAGCCTCCTCTCACTCACTCACTCACTCACACTCTCTCTCTCGCTCTCTCTCACACATTACCTCACACTTCTTTCATCTCCCCCTTCTCCTCAACCTTACATATCCAACGTAGTGAATAAACTTTTCTAGATATCCTTCCCCAAAATATCCCAACATGGTGAATAAAACTTTCTGGGCACCTCCAAAAAGATCCCAACGCAGTGACTAAACCTTTCTGGGCACTTCCTCTAGTATCCACTGTGGTGATAAACCTTTCTGGTGATAAACCACTGTGGTGATAAACCTTTCTGGATATTAGCTCACCCAGCACCCAACATCTTCTCAAACCTCGCCTTCTCAAACCTACCTCAAACAACCATTCACCACACTTTTATTTCTACCGTACAGCAATAATTGTTCCGATGCACAGTAGAACCCAGGTATTTAAAACTGTCTACCCTTTAGAACCTGTGAGAGCCCAGGAGAATGTCTGGCGTTCTGATTTCGTACGCGTTTTTCCTGGAGACCATATAGGTACTTAGTTTCACTTTGGTTAATGGTGAGCCCCATATTAGCTGCTGCCAGCATGAGCGAAGAGGCCAAAAGCTGTGCGGTTCCATAGAAGATGGTATCATTACTTCGTAATTGGGCGTCTCTCACTACTTTCTTGAGGGCTATGTTAAAAAGCAGGCAAGCTAGGGCATAACCTTGTCTCAGACCAGCCTTTGTTTCAAAATGCTCAGACAAGGCCCCCTGGATCCTTAATCGGCAATGCGTCGATCTCACGGTAAGCTGCAGCTTATCAGGCACTCCTAACTCCCTCATGGCAGTATAGAGCTTTTTCCTGATAATTGTGTAGCAAGCAGTCTTAAAATCAATGAACAAATGGTTACCCGAAACTCAACACTCTTCTCGAGTACTTGCCTCAGCGAGGAGATGTGGTCAATCGTTGACTTTCCAGGTACAAAACCCCGCTGATAGCTCCCCACTATGCTGATGGCATGTGGCTGGAGTCGTGCAAACCATACGTTTTATAGAATCTTATTAGCGAGGTGGATTAATGTTATCCCTCTATGGTTGCTACATTCCAAGGGGTCTCCTTTTTTGTGAATAACACAGGTGACACCCTCGTTCCATTCCTGGGGGATTTCTTCCTAAATACAGATACTTCTTATTAGGATGAGCAACCGGAACAGAAGCTCCTCGCCACCTGCTTTCACAATTTCAGCAGATATGCATCACTCCCCGTGGCCTTGTTAGTCTTGAGGCGTGCTATAGCACTGCGAACCTCTTCTATTGAGGGTGGGCGCAGAACTTCAATATGCCGAACTGTGTCCACAGTCACATCAGGCCCGTTTGAGTCGACTGGGAGTGAATTACCCAAAAGTTCCTGGAAGTATTCATTCCATCTACCCAGTCCTCATTTTTGCCTTTACGTTTTCGGTTAACACCTTTGTAAAACTTCCTAGTCCGATTTGCTTGATAATCAGGAAGGGCATCAATACAGGTAAATAATAAACCGTTTTGTAATAATTTGCATCGTTAAAAAAATAAAAATAAACTCCCGCTTTTTGGATGCAGCCATTTGTATTATGGCAGTCAATCTGAATGCTGGCAAAAACAACTTTATAAAAGTTTTTTTTTTAAATTTTATTTCAATTTTATCAGTTATTAGTTCAGTTTTTTTATTTTTACTTTCTTATTTTTATTTTCAACCGCTGGTTTGTTCATGGCTGAAAAGCTGAAAATCTGAAAACGCGGTTGAAAATAATATGAAATTAGAAAGCCGTGAGTTTCACCACTTTACCAGTTGTCTGTCAATTTGGATCCAGTATTAACAAATTTCAGTTTGTAGGTACCTACATCTTTTTTTTTACTTTCTCCTTATGCACAGCACGGGCTCATGATATTTTCAGCCTCGAGTGTTGGATGTGGTATTTGATCAAAGTGTGCCACTCTCACAAATTTAATTGTCACTTAAAGGCATTAGGTATCTAAAATAACAGAATCCGCCACATATTATGGGGTTGTAACTGTCATTCGAGTTAGGTTCAGCTAACTACCTACTAAGTACCTACGAAGTACCTAAGTAGAGAAATAGGTGCGCAAACTCTCATTTGTCAACCAATATGTGGCGCTGCTTGTCTAGGAAGGTATCTACTACTGGTGGCATATATGTACCTACCAATAACTAATACATCGCAGATAACTCTAGTAGGTAGCATAGATAGGTACTACTGGTAGCTTAGGTACCTACCAATAATTAATACATCGCAGATAACTCTAAAAGCTCCAAACACTTTCAAGCAAGATACGGACTTTAAATCTATCTTGAAGACTCCATACTCAGTATAGATTTCTCTTGAATTAGGTATCGTTATTGGAAACATGTTATCAACAACGGGTGTGGTTGGTCTGATAGATGTTATGACCTTTTGGATAAAATGTGGATTTATCGCTTTGTATAACATCGATTTTACGAACAGAACTACAACACAATTTCGGATAATAATAAGATAAGATCTCACACGCCCGTCTATTACCTACATGGAAGACGGATGAGGAAAAGAACTTGGAACCTACCTAACACCACATTTGGATTTATAGGTAGGCTTTTGGATAAAACGTGGATGTATCAATTTGTATAACGTCGATTTTACGAATATAACTACAACGCAATTCAAATAATAAGATTAGCTATCGCACGCGCGTCTATTACCTACATGTATGTGAAGAAGGGATGAGGAAAAGAACTTGGAACCCACCTAACGCCACAGGATTTACAGGTAGAAACCGGAGGAACCTACCACTTACATATTTCGACTATAACGAATCCTTTGAGCTCCTTAGGGTGGTAGGTATAATAGCGGTAATACTCGTTATGAATGGAAAGAAATAGAATCTAAAAGAGTTCATGCAAGTATGCCATCTCAGGCTAAACCCAGTCACTGTCATTTGGAAAGGATTTTGTAGTATTAGGTAGGAGGGATGATCTTAAAATATTCCAAAAGGTATTCCTACTGTTCAAAACAAGATTAAAAAAAAATAAGATTAACGAGAATGAAGAAGACTCTGAACCATACTCATCAAATAGCAAAAGATTCGTGATTGGAGTAGACTTAAAAAATCTTTTGTGTAGATCTTGTGTAGGTGATTTTGTGTAGATCAAATCAACAGTGCGAAGTTTTATTTTATTTTTTTAAAAGCTTATAATGGAAGGTCAGGCTTTAAAAAATGTTATAAATCCTCCCATTACAATGGTTGTCTAAGGTCTAAGGTGTTCAGTTGTCTTAGGTCAGATTGTCGAAGCTGCAAAATTTAATAAAATGTTGGTATCCCCCGTTGAGCGTACACAACGATGGTTCAGTTGTCTTAGGTCAGGTTTTGTTATGGGTAAAGATCTGTTTATTCAAACATGCCGCCGCTCTCGCTTTTTTATTTAGTCCTCACTATAAAAAAAGAGCCTCCAAAGAAAAACTGTAGATCTTGTTGTTTCTGGGCACTGCAGTATTGTTCCAACTTTCGAGAAAAGGTAAACATGTATTTTGAATGCTCAAGGTTTTAAATTGTTGTGAACAAAACATTGACTCCTACAAGACCTTGACATCAAATAACCACTTATAGTCTTCATGAAAAATACAAAGCAAAGGGACTGTCCGAAAAACAGGTATTAATTACCTGAAATAGGTTTGTGCGGATTTTCTAAGCAAAGATTATTCATAAGGCCGATTTCATATAACTCTGAGCTTCGCGGAAAAACTGGACCCCAAATGGGGCCCGCAAACCAGATTTCATTAATTTTTGTTTATGGTAACTAAGAAAAGTGCGAAGAACGGCGGACGGCGTACGGATAGAATTTTCTTTAATTCCATTTTCGGATTCCACATACCTTGAAACGGAAACTATCAAATTTTGAGGGGGAAGGGGGTTTGGTTAAATTTAAATTTTATTTTTATTTGTTTATTTACTTATTATTATTATTATTACCTATTATTATTATTATTATTATTAATAATTCTTCATGCTTGATTGTAAAGGTTCATTATTGAAAATAATAAACCAAAATTATTGGTCGGGTAGGTAGGTACCTATTTAGTAATAAATGCAGAAACTTGTAATGAACTCCGAAAAATTACGAGATGATTGATAAAAATAGGACAGAAAATCATGCATTAAGTATTGATTTCAAGCCACAGGAAGAAACAATTTTGAAACGCGTTACACTATCAATACCTCCGCATTCAGGCTTTATGGATGTTGAACAGGAAACACTGTTACAAGAGTGAAACAGAGCAATAGCCAAGGAAGAATGTTTAACTACCAGTAGGGTTTATCAAAGAGCAATATTAGAGTTAATAGTAGATAGCTTAATAGTAGCTTTAGTTAGTTTCCACTAAACTTTTCAAAGGGACATACCTACAAAAACTGCACATTATACGTGCACAATAATTGCTTTGATCGTGTTTAACAAAAGTGGTTTTCGTATTCGATAGACTTGTACTTAACTATGTCTCATTTTAATGCATTTAATAAGATTTTAAACCAATACATTGGTTTTAATTAACCAATGTATTTGTGTTCATGTGCGAGAGATTCGTTGTTTATCTCATCTTCAGCACATCCAACATGAGTACCTATACGCGTATGTAGTACCATACAAGTATGTAGCATCTTATATAGCAATGAACCTATTCTGGTAGAAGGGATGACAATGAAAGTTGAACTTGTCATTTAACAATTCAGTGACAAAGAAAGTTGAAAAGTTGATTGTCATTCAACAATTTAAAAATTAATATTAACATTTATCATTTACAAAACTACAGGTTGTTGGACTTGATAGGGTAGGACTCAAGGGTGGTTGGATAAATAGGTCATAGATTAAAAGCTTGATTTTTCTCTTAACAAATTAGCACGTTGTTTCAGGGTGCTCTCATACCCACCAGGTACCATTAAAAAATCAGTTTGCATGTTTCAAGATCGATAAAGCTTGAATCAAAGTACTCACGAGAGGACCTCCAGAACTGAGTGTGAGACAGGTGGCGATGTAAACGACGAAACACTGATGAAGTACCCGCATGGCTGATGGAACGTCGGAGTCTGCGGTTTGTCAAGATACTGATATCTTTATCACGAGCAACTGAACAAATGTGCCTCGACGCCCCCCGCTCTGAGCCGGCTATATACCGGGTTGCCGGTACGAGGGAGGGGAAAGTGTTATATCGTAGAAGTTCAGGGGAGAGGAGGGGGAACACGCCTCTTTCCCCCCCTCCCGTGCACCTATGACCACCCTTTTGGAACATGGATAGATCCATAATGTACAAAAATGGATCACGTTATATAATCTGGATAGATTTCTGGGAGCTCGACAGGCCCAGACAAGAGGTTCAAACGTCGGGTTCCCAGGAGCTTGGTGTAGCGTTTTGGTTTATTTCTATAAGCCAAACAAACGATGTTATTGATGCCCAACGCATCCTTAACTAAGGTGGCATCAAAGTAAACAGATAGGTTCGTACGTAGCCAGTTCCAAAATCCCATGTATTTTGAAGAAGAGTAGTCAACACGAATATCTAATAGTTTTCGGGAATAATCATTGGTCTAATAATAATGAAAATGCTTTACTGTACTCAAGCTGGGTCTTCCTTAGTGGTATTGCAAATCACAGACATGGTCGTATGGGCCGTCATTATGGTTGGGATTTTTTGGTTTATTATTCTGTGAATAATACACACCTATGTATTCGCTCAGCAAAAAATTTTTATAACACCCCCTCAAAATTTTTTCTTTTCCGTTTCAAGGTGCCTAGATTCCAAAAACGCTGCAAAGTCCTTGTCACATGGGTTTATTATTCTATTGGAGTTCTAGAGATTTTTGTTGGCTGTTAAATGTATTGTTTCTTTCATGTGGAATGATTGAAATAGCTATTTCTGATGATTTCCACCAATTTTGGCCCCCAAAACATGAAATAGGTATACGCTTTTTTTCTCTTTTTTTTTTAAGATCATCTTTGATCATTGGTAGTGGCATTTAATGGTCTTGATTCACCTGTTTACACTTTTTCCAATGTTATTGTACACATTGATGGTGATTTCAGACAGTTTTCCAGGTTTTTGACTCATAAAAAACCAATTTTGGGAGCTGAACCTTTGGTAAAACCTCAATTTCCGCGTCTTTGGTCAAAATCGACTTCATATTCGGTCTTCTCGTCCTCAAAAACATGGAAAAAGATACCTCAAAAGCTCATGTTACTAACATGTTGTTAAAACGAAAAAAGTACCTATTTTTATACACATTTTCACTCATAACACCCCTGGGTATATTCCGATCGGGCTGAAAAGTTTCGGGACACAACTAGGGCCCAAATGGAGCATGTGTGCGAAAGAACGACTTTTTTAGACCGAAAATGAAGCCTGTACACGTGATACGGCGTACGGCGGACGGACATTGCATTTTTGGAATCTACGCACCTTGAAACGGAAAAGAAAAAATTTTGAGGGGGTGTTATAAAAATTTTTTGCGAATACATAGGTGTATTATTCACAGAATAATAAACCAAAATGCAATGCCCGTCCGCCGTATCACGTGTGCAGGCTTCATTTTCGGTCTAAAAAAGTCGTTCTTTCGCGCACATGCTCCATTTGGGCCCTAGTTGTGTCCCGAAACTTTTCAGCCCGATCGGAATATACCCAAGGGTGTTATGAATGAAAATGTGTGTAAAAATAGGTACTTTTTGTGTTTTAGTAACATGTTAGTAAAATGAGCTTTTGAGGTATCGTTTTCCATGTTTTTGGGGACGAGAAAACCGAATATGAAGTCAATTTTGACCAAGGAGTGGAGAATTGAGATTGTACCAGATGTTCAGCTCCCAAAATTGATTTTTTATGAGTCAAAAACTTGCGAAATCGCCTGATATCACCATCAATTTGTATAATAACACTAGAAAAAGTGTCAACACGTGGATCAAGACGATTAAATGGTACTACCAATGATCAAGGATAATTTGAAAAAAAAAAAAAAAAAAAAAACAGGGAGCGTACCTAATTCAAGTTTTGGGGGCCGAAATTGGTGGAAACCACCAGAAATAGCTATTTCGATTATTTCACATGAAAGAAACAATAAATAAACAGCCAGCATTTCTGTAGGTATGTCCAGTAGAATAATAAACCCATGTGACAAGGACTTTGCAGCGTTTTTTACATTTATTTTCAACCGATTCGAAACTTTAGGACATAATCCGCACTATGAAATAAATTAAATTAATTAATGTAGGAGGCGAAAGGAAGGTTGAAACCACAATTTCAGAGTTCTGTATTTTCAAAAAGTTTAAAAGCATTAAAATTGGCGTCAAATGTAGATCCCTTCCCCCTCCGAACCCCGTTGTAAATTATGTGAAGCGGGTCAAGATGGCAAACGAAAAGCAGTCCCAACATCTGATCGAGAAGAAATGGATGTTGGTCACAGTGAATATTATTTTCAGGATCCAATAAAAAATATTCTCGAGCAAAATTCAAACAAATTTTGACCGAATAATAACAAATAAAAAGTTTATAATGAAGTCAATTATTAGGAATAATTTAACAATTATTTACGTAATTGGGTGTAAAACTATTTTTGAAGTTTGAGTTACCTACTCATTTTCAACGTAGGACTTTGTAACAATAATTATAGGCAACGTATTTAAACCTTCCTACCTGATGTATACTTCGAAAAATCACTCATTTGGGTAAGTATTTGCTGTTGGCGAGTAAGTAGTTTTCAATTTAAATACTTCCCTTGGTTCCTTGGTTCAGTTTAAATACTTAATCTTGGTAGGTAGGGGAGGGGCTGGCTTGATGATACTGAAAGGCCCACATTTGTTTACAACGAACAAAATGACCAGACTGCTGGTTGACAGATGGATATTTATTGCAGAGACCCCTCGGAGTCGTCAGTAAATCTATACTTCAACCAGCTTTTCAGTCATTGAATCAATATTCTACTCATGAAATAAGTGCGGTACATTTTTTTAAAAATTTCTTTGTTTAATGACCAGGGAGTATTAGGTACCCCACCTTGTACGAACGGCAAGCATTTCATGGAGGCACCAAGCAAAAAAATAAAAAATAAAAAATTTAAAAAAAAAAAATTGTAGTAGGTACCGAGTTAGCTCTTTTAATAGCTAGTACTTAAATCGTCAGAATCGTACATACTGGCCGGAGTGGGTGATTGGAGGAACTGCTTATCTACTTAATTAAAAACGTGGCACATGACTCCAGTTACCACCCACTGATGTTCTTTGCTGCAGTAATAAACCAAAATACCTACAGTAAATAACGAACTATTTTTAATACAATAAATTATTCAACATATTGACCTCATCAGACTCCTGCTATGAGTCTTCTGCTGTTCAATTTTTCCAACATGTATAGCTGATTCCGAAATGTACGCACAAAATATACCAATATTTTGAAAGAACCTATACGTACCTATTTTATTTATACTGCTAGATCTGAGTATCTAGGAATGGCTAAAGTCGTTTGTTTGGTCACACGTTTTGAAATCTATTAATTTGTATACGTAGGCACATCTTTATAGCCTGATTATCTATTCCTCCATAATATGTGTTTATAAGAAGGTTCGCCAAGAAAATATAACAAGGTCTCGAACTTGCTTAGAAATGGCCGCAAGAATTTACTTATTTATTAATGTTTCTCTAGTCCTGTGTTTATTGACAGGAGATTCGCCGTCTCGCCCATCAGTCGTGATCGACAAACGCAGGTAGTACTTTGAAAACAAATATTCGGTTGCTGTTTTTACCAAGGCCTCTGTTCACCTCCGGACTGGTCATTGGATGTCTTGCTCGGTCTAGCTGGACCACTCCTTGCATTGCGCGCAGGATAGTATTGATCTAGGTTAAATTGATAAAATCCAAAATCTCCTGAAGGAGTGGGAACGTACATTTAGGTACCTACCTACCTACTTTTCAATAAAAACCCTTAAAAATAAGCACTAGTAAACATATGGATTTTAGTACAAAATAAAAACCCCTGAAGAGGTGGGTATGTACATTTAGGTAACTATTTTGTAATAAAATACCATCAAACATAGTAACGTGTGGATTTTAGTCAACTGTATCTAGTTAACGCGTGTCTACCTAACCAGTATTTCCTTTTTAAAAGGGTTCCACTATCGAAACGCTAGAGGTCTCAAATGCATACAAAATTCTTGAGACCTATATATTACCTTGATTTCATTGAATTGGACCATTAATCATTTCGATTCGTTTCTCTTCAGATATCATGTTATTTTTGGCCTAAAGAAAAATCTCTGTCAGCGGAATTCTTTCGCAGCTCATCGATAAAAAACAATAACAAGAAATATGCGGATAAAAGCAAAACAAACTTGTATTGTATAAACCTTGACTCTCTCCAAGTGTAGCAGCTCTGACCTAGAGTTCGTCCAAAGAACAGAAAAACACCCAATGGTTCCAACTGGCTGGTTGAAGTACAAAAGTACAAATACGATTGACGAAAAAAGTACAAAATTCTTACCAACTCGCGCAGTGTGATAGCTGTAAGTAGGTGAAGGTTCGCTCGTTTTCATCGTGTCGTCATGTACGCGTCACCTGCTGCAGGGGTTCCCGCCTTCGCCTGATAGCACTCAGCTCCTTCAACACCACCGCTAATTACCTACCACATCCCACCAAAAAACAAGCTGAATAACAAGGAGTTATTAAGAAAAATTATTCACGATATGAAGACCAATCATTTTTAATAAGGTCCGAATTCACCGAGTCGTGAATCGTGTTCGTGGAATCTGGATAATCCTGAGAACACCTTAAGAACGGATTTTCCTGGATAATCCTGCATTCCCTGATTCATCCTTCTTCGTCCATCTTCTACGTGTCTTTCTCCTCAACAAATCATCTTTACCATAACCCCCTGTACAGATTTCGCGTGAGGCCAACTTCCTCCTCCAAGCCAACCCCCTACTGGATATTTTTACTACCCCCCTCCCCCCCCAGGAACAATAAGGAATGTTGTACGGATCAGCATAGTTTTTAGCCCGAACTAAATCACTCGCGAAGAAATCGTGGAAACCCATTTCAAAGAAAAACGGAGTTATTGAAAAAATAGTAGGTACCTACCTATATTTCCACTAATACACGAAAAACGCAAAAAACACTTTTATACCGGTTTCAGTGATCAAACCATCGTCAGCAACTAAAAATAACTACCTACCAGACTAGTAGTCAGTAACTAACAATAAATACTAGTTAGGAGGGAGTTATTGTTAGTTACCGACGATGGTTTGATCACCGAAACCGGTATAACAGTGTTTTTTGAGTTTTTTCGTCTATTAGTGGAAATAGACTATTTTTTCAATAACTCCGTTTTTCTATTTAGCCCCTAAGCTCCCCTCACCGCACATTCCGATCTCAGTCTAGATAAGTTGATTACTTGTTAGCCTTAGTTTTCCATTACGCTTGTATTAGGTATATCAATATAATCTAGTTCTCTACATGTTTTTTCTTTTGTCCAGCAAATCTTGTAATTTGTAACTGCACTCAACTGCCATGCTAATATCTATGTAACTGGGTTCGGTATTGTTAATAAATCTATACATATAATAAAACAGTGTCTGTTTGTTTGTTTGTTTGTTTGTCTCGGCATCAATTGAGAACGGCTGAACGTAGAAAGTTGCGGCTGGTACCATTTGACGCAGAATTTATCTGGGAAGGTTTATGAAAAATCCGCATTTGAATCTGTCCATCCGTTGAAACGCTATGAATGAAATACTACTAAAAAACGTGTTATAATCACTTCTATGAGGACGTTTATGCTTATAATAACTTTGAACGGTTGGACGTAAATCCGATTGTAATTAGATTCTGGTTTCAGCTCGACGAGTACATTCAAGTGGTACTTCAATCAGGATGTTAGTGGGAGGGGGGTACAGGTTATGAGAGGGGGGGGGGGGGTCTACAGAAATTTCAAAACTACTTGACCAATTGGAGTGCAACCTTGGGAATTTGTTGTGTGAACATTGAGGAATGTTTCTAACCAGGTAGGGAGGGTTCATAGGATACGGGGGGGGGGGGTTAAAGGCAGTTAGGGTTGGCATTGGGGAAGGTTTCTGATCAGTTGAGGAGGGGGGGGGGATACAGGCATATTAAAATACATGACCGTTGGCTCCATTTATTTAAATCGCAGCAACACGCGTCGTTTCAAATAGTATAATATATCATAAAACAGTGTCAGTCTGTTTGTTTGTCTCGGCATCGATAAATGAGAACGGCTGAACGTAGAAGGTGGTATCTGTTATGAGTGGGGCCTGTCCTAAAGGGGGTGTCTGTTCTACCGTTGCGAAGCGCGGGTACACAGCTAGTAAATAAATAAATCTTGAAAACCCCTTAAGGAGGGATTTTTGCCGAACTATACGGACCCCTATGCGACCACCTGCTGATCGAACCGCCATGGCGACAGAAACGATACGAACCCGCCCCGAAGTTTAGATTTGAAGCGGAAAACGAAAAACGAAAGGTGTGAATGGCTATAGAATGACTTTCCTTATATAGAGCCAGCCAGAAGAAGAAAGAGACCGACGAAGTAAGAATCGCGACTCTCTATGCTGGGAGATCGCGGAGCTGAAATTAATATTCAACATGTTGCCACAAGACGCCACTACACAGCCGCAGGAAGACGCAAAACATGACGCGGCACGTAAGAAAGCTGAAGAACAAGCCTTGGCTAAATAATTACGATGAAGTGGTCGAAGCATATATACCTACACCACGTATTTCTCACTACGAATATAATTCAAAAAAGGTGTAAATTTACTAAAATGTGCTTCAATCCAGACCTGTCACTCATTGAATTTATTACGGTATTCAAAAGAGGATGCGAAAACGGCAGCCGGCACATGCGAATCCGCCATCGCCTGGTAGCTCAAGTTACTATGGCCTCTTCCTGAACATGGTGTTGGATGAAGGAGAAGAACCAGACGTTGGAACGTGCGGTCGAGCTGTGCAAACGCTTTGAGATGAGGAAGGAAGAGATCGTCGACTTCAGCAAAGACAAGAATGAAGACCAGAAATTCAATGCACTCCGCAAGAAAGGCAGTTTACAGAAAGGCCTGGCTCATCGAACTATACGAAAACGCTGCGAAGTCCTTGTCACTTGGGCTTATTATTCCATCGGACATAACAACAGAAATGTTGCTGTTCATTTATTGTTTCTTTCATGCGCAGTAATTGAAATAGTTATTTTAGATGGTTTCCACAAATTTTGGCCCCCAAAAACACGACCTCGTCGCCCTTTTTTTTTTAAAATCAGATTACCTTTGATCATTGACAGTGCCATTTAATTGTCTTGATTCACCTGGTAATACTACGTCTAGTGTTAAACAAATTTATGGTAATTTCTGACAATTTCCCAGGTTTTTGACTCATAAAAACTGCTGCAAAGTCCTTGCCACATGCGGGTTTATTATTCAACTGACATGCCTACAGAAATGGGTGTTCATTTATTGTTTCTTTCATGTGAAATGATTGATGTAGCTATTTCTGATGGTTTCCACCACTTTTGGCCCCCAAAACACGAACTAGGTACGCTCCTCTTTTTTTTCCCAAATTATCTTTGGGTAGTACCATTTTATCTTAGTCAAATTATCTTGGTAGTGCCATTTAATCGTCTTGATTCACGTTTTGAAACTTTTTCTAGTGTTATTATACAAATTGATGGATTATTCACAAATAATAAACCAAAATTTTGAGGTTACATAAAAAATTTTGCTGAGCGATTACATACCTAGGTGTATTATTCACAGACTAATTTTCCAAAAATGCGATGTCCGCCCGCCGTCCACCGTATCACGGTAACTACTTCATTTTCGATCTAAAAAATTCGTTCTTTCGCACACATGCTCCATTTGGGCCTTAGTTGTGTGCCAAAACTTTGCAGCCCGATCGGAATATACCAAGGGGTGTTATGAGTGAAAATGGGTGTAAAAATTGGTATGTTTTGTGTTTTAGTAACATGAGCTTTTGAGGTATCGTTTTCCATGTTTTTTGGGACGAGAAGACCGAATACGAAGTCGATTTTGTCCTAAATTGAGTTTTTATGAGACAAAAACCTGGGAAACCGTCTGAAATCACCATCAATTTGTAGAATAACACTAGAAAAACTGTCAACACGAATCAAGAAGATTAAATGGCACTACCAATGATCAAGGATAATTTGGAAAAAAAGGAGTGTACCTAATTCGTGTTTTGGGGGCCAAAATCGGTGGTGTTTGGATATGAACATAATTATATTTTTATTGATGATTTGCGACTCCCCAAGTTATTTTGTTACTTAATACCTACCTAATTATTTAGCAACTACTCTGCATGCTTTAGTCATCTATTGTTTATATTCAAATTAATATTGTTAAACATGACCACACCGCATACTCAGTACATAATATTGTTTATCCCAGTTATTTGTAATGGGCATACATTTATAATTTTCTCAACGTTGCACCGCCTTCCCATTTGTTGATGTGCGGAATCGTCCCGAACGTTCCGGACTACTGATAACGGACCGGCTGACGTGTGGCGAGAGCCGAGACGGGACAGAACGAAGCCGATTGCCGTGCAAGTGCCATCTTTTTGTGTTTGCGCGTATGAGGTACCCACCCACATATTCGGAAAATTTAATAACCGACTGCCGCAACTGTTTGATAAGTGCCGGACAATCGAAGCTATCGCCGTCGCCAACGGGTACTCGTCGTGTTCCGCGATTTCGCGAAGTACCTATAGGTACCTATTTTGAACCCGGTGACGTCCGAACGGCCAGTGGAAGTTCCTCGAAAGTATACAGGTTCTTGTTTCGCCGTAAATGATATAATATATGCTTTATTGTAATAAACCTGGGAAGGCAAATCACGTCTAGTAGGTAGTACACGAAATACCCATTAACACCTAAATACAGTCCATTCCGAAACAAAACAGGTGGAAACCATCAGAAATAGCTATTTCAATTATTTCACATGAAAGAAACAATGAATGATCCGCCAACATTTCCGTAGGTATGTCCAATAGAATAATAAACCAATGTGACAAGGACTTAGCAGCGTTTTTTACATTGAAGGTATAGATGTAAAAAGTGTAATTCAGAACATACTTACGGTGTTCAACTGTTCAGTATATGGAAAGGAATGTAGGTAATTCTTGTAATAAGAAAACTCATTATGCTAGTTGGTACCCTGATCGAAAGTCATGTTAATGTCATACCATTAAGAATCTATAAACTACTGGATTTGAACGGAAAACAGACGTATTATTCAGAGAATAATAAACCAAAACTGGAAGACTTGAATGTGAGAAAAATAGAAGAACAAAGAAGAACCCATACCTATGTAACCACATACACATATATGTGCATACACACACACATATGCATATGGGTGCGTGTGTGTGTCATAAGACATATGTTTAACATAAGCAATTTTTTGTATATTTTGTATGCAGACCATGAAAACGAAGAAATACATCTTCGAAACGTTGGGAACAAAATCTTTCCTTGACCGCACGAAACATCGTCAACCTCCAATTCACTATCGGATCGAATATAAATATTAATTGCTATGCAATTTTAACGCCGGGGGTCATGTGAAAAAAATGTCCTGTCACAATATCCTGTCACAAAAACGCGTCACGCAAAGAGGAATGTGATGAAGATGAGCACAAAGAGGAATGTGATAAAGATGAGCACAAAGAGGAATGTGATGAAGATGAGCACAAAGAGGAACGTGATAAAGATGAGCACAAAGAGGAATGTGATAAAGATGAGCACAAAGAGGAATGTGATAAAGAATTACCAACGTTGTGTGTTGGTGGTGTGGGGGGGGGGGGGGGGGGTAAATTGCATAGCAAATTCTCCTTTGTTATACGACGTATAAGAACACATCCTTCGGGGGTGAGGAACGGCGAAGCCGTTCCGAGGGGGCGGAGCCCCCTTTGGGGGTCCAGGGGGCTTGCCCCCTGGCGAGGCCCGAAGGGCCGAGTATTATATATAAATATATAGTTCTCGAATAATCCACCGCTACCAAAACCCCTCTGAATACTTTCAGGAAGAAGACCCAACAAGTAACAAGTAACAAAGCAAAACAGCAAACAAGGAAAATAACGTAACAAGCAAAACAGGAATTTCAACAACCCAAAGAATTAAGTCTCAGGTGAAGAAACTTATAATAATAATGTTCTGAGTTAGAAGTTTAGGAAGCAGGAACTCCCTAGTGTTCTTGGGTAGGTATTTGGATGAATCTCGACCTTCAATTTGAAATGAAGATTTTTCATCGTGATGAGCTGATAATAAACTTCTTATGAATTAGTAGGTAGTAATTGTAGGTACTCAGAGAAAGAAAGGGGCTGTTGAGAGTCGCGGTGAGGCAGTCGTGCGGGAGGGGTCGGGGGACCATCAGGCTGGAAATGGGTCAGGTGATCACCGGTCGGACCGACTGATCCAGATAGTGACAGAGGAACAGGAGGCCCAAGGAGCTCTGACCGCCCTTCACGCTCTGGTCCCCCCCTCCCCACCGCCATTATTACATTCCCCACCACACACTTTCTTTTTTTTTAAAGGTATTCTGCAGGACCTTCCGGCACCTGACAGTGCAAATGGCACTGCTGATGGATCTCCTCATTGTTCTACGTAATGCTCCATCCTTTTATCCAGCATATTTAGAACCTTATTCGACTTCGAGTGGGAATACGGTACCGTTTGCTAACAAGTTTCAGGGCCATATAAATCGTCCGTCATCTTTTAACGACGTGTACACTTTTAAAGTTTTCAGAGGCGGCAAAACATATTCTCTTCTATCGATGTTGAAAACGTCTGCCAAGTTGGGTGGGCAGTATAGCTTTCTCACTTGTAACATGGACTTATAGAATCAGGTGGTAAAACTATTGATCGTTTTTTGATTATCTCTGTTATAGAGATTCCATTGGTCCGACGGCAGTGAAATTCATAGGGGGCCGTCTAAGGGCTACACGCCCAATCCCTGGAAATTTCACTAACATTGGTCTAGCAGTTCTGGAGTTTTGCCTGTGATAACAACATCCGACACCAAACCCACCCTCCAAATCTCAGTGTGTTACGACAATTTCTAGGGTGCTACTAGGATTTCACGTTTGAGCATGCGCAGACGAAAGTTACTGTACTTTATCAATTACTTGAACATGGGACTGTCTGTGGCCAAACCCCCACCTACTCTTCAAACCTCATCGCTCACGACAATATCTAGGGTAGTTGAGGGCTCTAGAAAGATTTCAAGATGGCGCATGCGCAGACGAAAGTTACAGTACTTTTTCCAGTGAGTTTGATGTGGAACCATACGTGCTCCAACCCGCGCCTACCCATCCAAATTTCAACTCACTACGACTACTTTTTCGGGTAGTTATGGGCGTTACAAGGCATTGGAAAATTTCGTGTTTGCGCATGCGCATCCGAATGTTACTGTCCGAATTTCATGAAATCACTGTGGAACCATCAGGGCACCATTATGGATCTTCACTCCTACTTTGAGCTCTTTTCGATGGTTTATAGGGTAGTTATGAGCTTTGCAATGATTTAACGTTTGCGCATGCGCGGACGAAAGTTACAGTACTTTGTTAATGAATTTGATGCGGAACCATCTGTAGCCAAAACCCGCACCTACCCTCCGAATTTCAACTAGTTATGACCATTATTTCGTATAGTTTTGCCCGGAGCAAGGAATTGACCACAGACACACGGAACCAAATATTATGTTCCTTTCTGAAACGTACCTAAAATGAGAGTGGAAATTCTCATTTTGGAGGACATAAATTTTTTCCTGCTCTTGCGCGAGTACCAAGCTTCTCTTCCTTCGGTAGCGAGGAAGCAAAAAGGACCGGAACCGCAATCCCTCCGGAGTTGCGGAAATGAAAGCGAATCGCCATCTGCACTTAGTGCGAGAAGAGGTCTTAAATTAATCATCAACTCAGTGTTCTACAGTGTAAAAATAGCGACAGAGAAATCGGTCACAATGGACTCAACTGGGCATGTCTTCGACACTTACTTCAGCAGAAATAAATTATACTGGATTATTATTATCTTACATTCACGATGAATACACATCAGTATCAAATTTTGTGTTCCGCGATTTTGGTGCTTCAGACGCTAATTATTTTCGACACGAACATGCAAATCAGACGGCATTTCGCAGAAAGAAACAAACCACCTCAACTGAAGATCGAGTTATCTAATTTCAGTTACGTAAAAGCGGAAATGACAGTGGGAGTTTTATGTTTTGGTTTTTAGTTTTCAATACTGACGCGCAAATCCAAGTACAAATTGCTCCTCAAAGGTTTATAATTTTCTGTAAAGGTAACCCTTAGCTCTTGATCAATGCGCAATGCTCTTGTGCGCAGTACCCTTGAAATGCCTAGATAACTTTACCAAGCATTAATGAGATGAACTGTTGATGGTAGGTGAGGGTTGGTCCCCAGCTGTTCTCACATACAGTTCAATAAAACACGAGTAATATTCGTCTGCGCATTGCTAAGAGCCCCAGCAAACCTGTACTACTTCGTGACTAAATGTTGTGACTGTTATACTGTATTAAAACAGACATCTATAAAAGTAGAGGGGTTGCTAGGATTCAATAAGGTAACATTCAACACGATTTGGGAACATTTTCTATACAATTTTGGGTTCATTATTAAGAACAATTATTATTTTAAAAAACGATGGGATTTGGTCAACAGATTGGCATCCAATAAATTTATTATTTTCTCCAATTTGCAAACTCTGACCTAAAATAATTACTCCCAATAATCATGTTTAACGACGTTGATACAAAACCGATGGCGAAGTTCAATGCGCTGGGTTTGCCAGCTCCTGATCCGTCGTAATAGACTGCCGCCGAATTGCAGAAATGATTATGTTTACAGAGATTGCAAGTCGTCTGATTGAAACCTATTTCCATGGCAAGGATCTGGTAGGCGTCGCAAAACCTGTATTCCCTTGTCGGATGGCTGCAGAACCTTTTGACGTAGAAGGTCGGCCTTCGTGCTATAGAAACATTTCGTTTAATTTCAGTGGAAAGTATCAACAGCCATCATGCAATTTTATCAGCAACGCAGAATTTTGAAGAGATTATGTGTTTTCTATCGAATTTGATCATGATTTGGTTATAGAGAATGAAGCGTGATCCGTGGGCTATCAGATCAGTTGGCCTAACTGGGGCAACAGCATGTCTTTTGCCTAAAGCAGCGGAAATACAGCCAAAGGAAAAATAAAAATAAAAGTCAAGTATAATGATTGAACATGTAGGTACTGAATTAAGCAATATAAAATAATGATTTTAGGTTTTTATATTAAACTGTTATAGATGCACAAAATGCACAATACGCACGATATTGTAAATGATTACACAAGGGATTAAATTATTTTCGACTGTATGTGTGTATATATGCCCCTTCTGCTTAGATCAATTGTCTGTGGTCAATACCTACTCTCGTGCTTCCCCAAGGAAAGCCCTAAATCGAGTCCTAGGTATCTTAACTGGAGCTGGCCGAGCAACTACAGTGCCATAAGTATGCGGTGGATTCAAGAATTCTATGATTATTTGTTGTTTTGCACAAACTGTAGTTTTAAAAAGTTGAACGAAAATTCTTCCGCGTAGTTTGAAGAAAAGTTCCTGACAATTTCATCAAAATCGGGCCATAGATTCATAAGAAATTTAGAAGGTACCGCGTATCGGAATCTGGTTTGCTCATACGCAGTGGCCATGCCAATGATCCGAACGTTCTGGAATTCATAGCGGACCATGTAGGTCTAGGAGCTATTCCAACTACCATGCGAGTTTGAGAAAAATCGGGCATTGATTCGCAAGAGATTTAGTACCTAGGATTCGCGTATGCGCATGTGCAGTGATCTTACCAATGATTTGATTATTCTGTGATTCGTATAGGGGACCATTTGGGATCCAACCCCCTCGAACCCTGAACAGTTCAGCAAAACTGGATTCGAATAGATGAAGTTATGCGTGTGGCAACGAAATTTTTTATTCCCTTTTCGGATTCTTCGTACTTGAAATGGAAACCACCAGATTTTGAGGTGGGTTAAAATGTTCTTTTTCGTGCTCAGTTCCGAAAGTTCATTATTGGAAATAATAACTTTAAAAAGAAAAAAAAACAACGTATTTCCTTTCCTCCACCCTTCTTACCGGCCATATGAATTTCCTGCCAAATCAACAATGCGCAATGACTCGTAAAGTTATGGTATGGTTCGCAATCTCCGTTTATCTTGCGGTACTTGATCCGGTCTAAGCAATCTTGGCATTCGGGGGACACCATTGAAGTGCAGGCGTAACATCTGAGGCCCTCACCATCTGAAGAATTCATGTATATACTCAGCTCCGTAAATTCCAGTTCTCATACAGGCATTCGTGGACTCATTATCGCAAGGCTAATATTACAAGCAATAAAATAAAAACGCTGCAAATTATTTCACAACGGTTTATTATTTACCTGTATAGATGCACCTTCTGCGCACAGCGCTGATTTCTGCGGTCGATACCTACTCTCGTGCTCCCTCCAGGGAAACCCAAGATCGAGTATTGAAGCCGGCCGGAGAATGCAGTTACATAACTATTCGGTGGACTCAACAATAATTCTGTAATTGATTGTTTGTTGTTATTCATGAAGCACAACGTTTGTTCAAGCTACGAAAGTACCTATCTATCAACAAAATCTAAAAAACCATCATTCTTGAGATGAAATAATATCACGGAACAACCAACTCGATTTCATTCAGCCATGCATGATAATAATCAGGTATTCCCTAGCAATGATATCTGGGCTGGATGTATACCGTTTCATTCACGATCATGTTGACGAAGCTTTTCGTTGCAAACGCTCGGCTGGACGTACAATACTCCGGGTGGTATAAAAAAAATTGTAAAGTTCGATATCAATTTAAAAACGTAAAAAACATAACCTTTTGTTGAGTTTTTGAGCGACGGTGTTCTGAAAATTTCAATCCCTATTTTTGGCTGACAATAACGCCCAACTGGGGCCTATAAACCAAATTTCATTAATTTTGGTTCATGGCAACTAAGGAAAGTGCGAAGTACCGTGGACGGCAGACAGGCAGAAATTTTTTCCCCCCCATTTCCGGATTCTACGTACCTTGAAATCGGTGCACGACATAAGCGCCAAAGCCCCATCAAAAACGTTACATAACCGCTAATCCCCTGTCGATTCGTTTTGACGAAAGCGCACGTTTGCAGTGACATAAGCCCCAGTACAGCTAACGGGCCTTTTGACACATGCGTCAGTATTTCGAAGTGCTATGTTGCTTTAGACTGAAATTATGAAGGGGTTGATAAGTGAACAGTTAAATAGTATGCATAAAATGTTTAACAACTAAAAACTATGTATTAGCTAAGTGGTAGGTATCTGTAAAAACTCAAAATCGGTAAAAAGCATAAGGTCGGTTAGAAAAAACAACTCTCAACTTATTATTTGCTTTCTGGTTTATTATTTACAGTAATGAACCATTGGAATCGAGCATGAAAAAAAAAAAAAAATTCTAACCCCCCTCAAAATTTGATGGTTTACGTTTCAAGGTATGTAGAATCCGAAAATGCAATAAAAAAATTTCTGTCTGTCCGCCGTACGCCGTACTGGCCACTTTTATTAGTTACCATGAATAAAAATTGATGAAATTCGGGTTATAGGTTCCGTTCGGGGTATAGTTGGTCCTCCAAGCTCGGCGTTACTGTCGCTAATCTCTAAGTAATGGGTTCAAAATAGGGGTTGAAATTTTCAGAACGCCGTATCTCGAAAACTTTCTATACATAGAACGGTATTGTTTTTTTAACGTTATTAAGTTTGTCTTGAGCTAAACAATTTTTTGAGACCACCCGGAGCATTGTACGTCCAGCCGTTCGTGTGCACCAAAAAGCTTCGCCTACACGATCGTGAATCAAACGGTATAAATCCGGCCCGGATATCATCACTAGGGAGCACCTGATTATAATCAAGGATGGCTGTATGAAGTCGAGTTGGTTGTTCTGCGATATTATTTCATTTGATAAGTGATGGACTATTGGATTTTGTTGGTACGTACCTACTTCTGAAACTTGAAGAAACGTTGAAGTATTATTGATGGGTCAATTATTACATAATGGTAAATTATTACACAACGGTTCATCTACCAAGAAGGGGCTGGATTTTGTTGATCGGTACTTTTGCAACTTGAACAACCGTTGAAGTATTACCTATTGATGGGCAAGTTATTACACAAATGGTTCATTATACTTGACCACGAGGGTAGGTAATGACCACGGAACACAGTGATATACGCTGAAGGGGCATCTATTTCACACTACATCAACAATTTCACTTCAGAACTTCATTTTTTGCGTTTCTTTTTGCCATTTTAGTTACTGTTTGTCATCGACAAAACTGTTTTAGCAACGTTTAACTCGTGATTTAGGTAGGTACCTGGTAACGAGTACGGGGTTAGGTACTAACCTACGGAGGGTCTGCGATCTACATAATATGTATAGCATAGTACATAATATTATTACGAGTATATTATATAGACGGGTTATCTATACAGAGAGCTGTGATCTGTAACGGAAGGGTATTCTATACAAAATAATAAACCGCTGTGCAGGGATTCGCAGCGTTTTTTGCTTGTGCTTACGAGGTTTTTGGCCACAAGAATATTCGTTTAAAGGTGTCGTCAGTTCGCACCTCAACAACTAAGTGTACACTTCCATGAGACGACTGGAACTCATACCTATCGTGGCTAGCGCTTCTGTCACTGTCTGTCATTCGTTGTTTACTATTTACATTCGTGCCTATCCTTGCTGTCAAAGCTGGCGCATCTGGCACACACCACAAGTCGCTGCTGTAATTACGACTGGAAACATAGTGGTGCTTTTGACATAGTACTTAACGGAGCATTGGCGCTTATGTCGTGCACCCCTAGGGAAACCATCAAATTTTGAGGGGGTACTTTATTATTTATTATTTTATTTGTTCATTATTGCAAATAATAAAACAAAATTAGCAAGCGCTTTGTGTGAGAGTGAGCCAAGAAGGGCAACCTGCCAAAGACGAAATCGGATCACAGCCATAGTTATTACTGATGTAATACTAGCATAAAATCATAGCTGATAATCCCAATTAATACCGCGTGGAAAAATGAATGGCAGGACTTACTCAACTGATAAACCAAACAAGTGGTAACCGAGAACAACAATAAACCATTCTTCATTTCTGTAAGATTATTAAAAAATGTGTCAATCTGTAGTTGATCACCATAAATTTCTTTAGTCATGCTTCATAACAATAATACTGTAAATGAAATGCCATGATCATCAATTTACAATGTTGTACCACCCAAAACCACAACACAAGCCAGGATATGAAATTTACAACAAGAACGAAAGTAAAGTGTTTAGTAGGTAGGTACCTAATTTGTGGTGAAAGGGTTGGTGTTACTGGGAATATGATTACCATTTCCTAGGTTTTGATGAGTAAACAAATCATGGAGTGCAGGGGAATCAATATTCAACTATGTAGCAGAATTATAGGAATAAGATTTGACACCTGATGAATCATTACAGTTTATTATGGTTCATAATTATATTATAGGCAAGGAAGTAAGGAAGTACACGCAGCTCAAGTTTCATAAAGTAATGACAGGTCCTGTCTTACTCTATTATATGGAATGAATCGTAGACGATGAATGGAAGGGTTAAGCAACGGATTCAGTCGGCTGAAATGCGGTTTCTGAGAAGATTCAAAGGTCCTAGGAGGCCAGATCAGAAACGATATATGGGCCGAGCTGGATATTTCTGGATATTCTGTTGCGGATAACATTCATGAGCTACGTGAACGTTGGGTACAACATAATATCCAACGTATGGACTCGCCCGGCCAGGACAAGCCAACTGGGAGACGTGATGTGGGAAGCCCTCGGAAGCGCTGGCTCCACTGAAGACGGAACAGGCTGTACAGCCTAATCCCTGGTGAAGAAAAAGAAGAGGTTGTACCTATATTCACAAGTTGCAGGCAGAACTGAACTACCTAGTGACTGCCCGAAGATTCACTGTCACATACATCGATCATTCAAGTAGAAACAATTTTAAAATATTTATGTCTTAACAGTAGGTAGGTAACCATTTAAACTATGCCTACCTACTATGCATTACCTATTTACATGTTTCACGACAGTTCTTCAAACCCTTTTGTAATTCATTTATGTACCTACCTAACAAACACTCGCCTGAATTCAATCGGAATCTGAAAAGCAACCTATCCCTCAAAACCAATACCATACCCTACACTTCATGAAACTTTAATAACTCATTGACACAATCGGATAAACACCTATGATCCAGCACGTTGTTCATTGACTGTGCTCTACAAACTTTTCTGAATTCGTCTTCAGTATGGGCCATGGAAGCGTTATCCCATTTTGTCTAGAATCGAAATAACCAGACAATAATTTTTTTTTTTTAAGTACGGACAGATTTTGGTTTATATCTGGTGTTTTAGTAGCATGAGCTTGTGTGGTATCGTTTTCCATGTTTTTAGGACGAGGAGACCAAATATGAAGTCGATCTTGACGTGGGAAACTGAGGTTCTAACAAAGTTTTTGGTCCCCATTCGGGTACTAGCTTTGCTCCCCATTTGGGTACTAGCTTTGCTCCGAAGCTCGGCAGCCCGATCGGAATACACCCAGGGGTGTTGGGACGCAGTAAATTGCGGACGTAAGTTGTTAATCCCTGAAAGTAAACATTAAAAAGCGGACGGTGTTTTTGAAACATGTACGTTAAAATGCGGACGAGTCTGTCCTGTCAGTTTCCCACACTTGTTCAAACAACCTGACTCCCTCGATGATATTCCTGCTCTACTTGTCTTCTTTTCTGGTATTTTCGAAGGCATTAAACAGTCTTGTTACATACCTAACATTACATTCCACTAATCCATTCAGAAGTCCCAAACAACCTGCTCATTCACGGGATAGTTTCTGGGATTGTTTATCCTTTTTGAGATGCGAGCGCTAGCGAGCATCCAGATCGCTTGACAATGCATTTTACTAGTACAGAATTGTCCGCATTTCACCTACGCTCGGGGTGTTATGGGGGGAAAATGGGTGTAAAAATAGGGTTTTTTTAAACGTTTTAGTGAACATGAGCTTGTGAGATATCGTTTTCCAGGTTTTTTTAGGACTAGAAGACCGAATATGAAGTTCATTTTGACCAAAGAGTGAAGAATTGAGGTTGTAACGAAGGTTCAGCTCCCAAAATTCATTTTTTATTAGTAAAAAACCGGGGCTATTGTCTGAAATCACCATAAATTTGTATAATAACACTATTAGTAGTATCAACAAGTGAATCAAGACAATTAAATGGAATTATCAATCATCAAAGATAATTTGTAAAAAAAAAGGAGCCTAATATATGATTTTGGGGGCCTAAAGTTGTGCAACACTTCATGTGTGTCGTCTGGGGTGGCTGGATTCAACGAACCTACAACTTAGTTTTTTTGTACTTAGATTTAAGTGGTGAGGGGTAGGGGTGATTATACCTTGAGAAAAGTCGGCCATGATTTTCATCGGATTTTCATGTTTGTGTAATCGATTCAGTGGAGACCAGTCTGAGGAACTGTAGTGCGAGTACAACAAAACAACGTTCAGCGGGTTTCCCTCATAATTAGGGATGGTAACGAAACATTGGTGTTTTCGAAAGATCGATGTTTTGGAAAAAACATCGATATTCTTCCATTGATGGTTTTTAGTCGATGTTACCATGCCGTCGATGTTTCCAAACATCTGTGTTTCACAACATTGATACAACGATGTTTCCGGTTTGCCGTAAGCCTTTTCAGATTTTATTTAAAAATGCTGCAAATCCTACCGAATCTTCACACTAGCTCCTTCAATGTATGAATCGATGTTGGTACAATCTGGTACAATAGTAATACCTACCAAAACGAACCTGTTTTCTGTTATGATCGTTCTAGGTATCTATGAGAATTTGGCGGAGTTCGTTATCAGTCGAAAAAGTTTTGCTTATTTGGAATCACATTTTTTGTATATATTACACTCACTTTTTACATACTCGATTACATTATTTAAAAAAATGAACATGTAACTTTATGAATAGTGTTGAAATGTTTCCATACCCACAATGCGAATCTAAATTCATATTTTAAAAAAACGCTGCAAATCCCTGCACAACGGTTTATCATTTTGTACAGAATACCCTTCTGTTACAAATCACAGCTCTCTGTATAGATGTCTATATAATATGTACAAGTCTATACCTATTATGTAGATCGCAGACCCTCCGAAGGTTAGTACCTAACCCCGTACTCGTTACTAGGTACCTACCTAAATCACGAGTTAGATGTTGCTAAAATAAATCTGTCGATGACAAACAGTAGCGAAAATGGCAAAAAGAAACGCAAATAATGAAGTTCTGAAGGAAAATTGTTGATGTGGAGTGAAATAGATGCCCCTTCTGCGTAGATCACTGTTTTCTGTGGTCAGTACCTACACTCTGGTCAAGTATAATGAACCGTTGTGTAATAACTTGCCCATCAATAATACTTCAATGGTTGGTCAAGTTGCACACGTACCGATCAACAAAATCCAGCCCCTTCTTGGTAGATGAACCGTTGTGTAATCATTTACCGTTCTGTAATAATTTACCGTTGTATGATAATTTACCGTTATGTAATAATTTACCGTTGTTTAATAATTTGCCGTTGTGTAATAATTTACCATTGTGTAATATTTTAGCCATCAATAATACTTCAGTTTGTTCAAGTTGCAAAAGAGTACCGATCAACAAAATCCAGCCCCTTCTTGGTAGATGAACCGTTGTGTAATAATTTACCGTTCTGCAATAATTTACCGTTGTGTAATAATTTACCGTTATGTAATAATTTACCGTTGTTTAATAATTTGCCGTTGTGTAATAATTTACCATTGTGTAATATTTTAGCCATCAATAATACTTCAAAGTTTGTTCAAGTTGCGAAAGAGTACCGATCAACAAAATCCAGCCCCTTCTTGGTAGATGAACCGTTGTGTAATAATTTACCGTTCTGCAATAATTTACCGTTGTGTAATAATTTACCGTTATGTAATAATTTACCGTTGTGTAATAATTTGCCGTTGTGGAATAATTTACCATTGTGTGATAATTTACCCATCAATAATACTTCAAAGTTTGTTCAAGTTTCACTACCTAACAACAAAATCCAATAGTCTATCACTTATCAAATGATATAATATCACAGAACAACCAACTCGACTTCATACAGCCGTCCTTGATTATAATCAGGTGCTCCCTAGCGATGATATCCCGGCCGTTTTTATACCGTTTGATTCACGATCGTGTTGACGAAGCTTTTTGGTGCACACGAACGGCTGGCTGGACGTACAATGCTCCGGGTGGTCTCAAAAAATTGTTTAGCTCAAGACGAATTTAATAACGTAAAAAAACCATACCCTTCAATCTAAAGTGTTCGAGCTACGGCGTTCTGAAAATTTCAACCCCTTTTTTGAACCCCTTAGAGATGACTGACAGTAACGTCGAGCTTCGAGGACCAACTAGACGCCGAACGGAACCTATAACCGGAATTTCATCAATTTTTATTCATATTAACTAAGAAAAGTGGCCAGTACGGCGTACGGCGGACAGACAGAAATTTTGTTATTGCAGTTTTGGATTCTACATACCTTGAAACGTGAACCATCAAATTTTGAGGGGGTTAGCATTTTTTTTTTCATGCTCGATTCCAATGGTTCATTATTGAAAATAATAAACCAAAAGGGAGCCTAATTCGTGTTTTTGGGGGCCAAAATAGGTGGGAACCATCAAAAATAGCTATTTTAATTATTGCACATGAAAGAAACAATAAATGAACTGCCAACATTTCCATGTATGTATGTCCAATAGAATAATTAACCCGTGAGACTTCGCAGCGTTTTCTCTTTTGAGAACAGCCAACTTAGCATTTTTGGTTTATTATTTTCAATAATGAACCATTGGAATCGAGCATGAAAAAACGCTCAAATCCCTGCACAACGGTTTATTATTTTGTATAGAATACCCTTCTGTTACAGATCACAGCTCTATGTATAGATAACCCTTCTATATAATATGATATGTACTATTCTATTATATACATATTATGTAGATCGCAGACCCTCCGTAGGTTAGTACCTAACCCCGTACTCGTTACTAGGTGCCTACCTAAATCACGAGTTAAATGTTGCTAAAATAATTCTGCCGATGACAAACAGTACCTAACAAAAAGAAACACAGATAATGAAGTTCTGAAAAGAAATTGTTGATGAGGAGTGAAAAAAGTTGCAAAAGTACCTACCAACAAACTCCAGCCCCTTCTACGTAGATGGTATAATGAACCGTTGTGTAATAATTTACCGTTGAGTAATGATTTACCGTAGTAATAATTTACCCATCAATAATACTTCAACGTTTGTTCAAGTTTCACTACCTACCAACAAACTCCAAAAGAGCCATCATTTTTCAAATGAAATAATATCACAGAACAACCAACTCGACTTCATACTCCGCCAATATAATCAGGTGATCACTAGCAATGATTTCATCTCCGCCAAATTTCCTATTGTGGGCGCGTCTCTGGTTACGAGATTTGGTTTGAATTGTATACATTTCATTCACACTGGAGTCGAAAATGCCTGTCGGTGCAAACTTCGGGGCCTTACTGTGAACGAACGGCTGGACGTACGACGCTCCGGATGGTCTTAAAAAACTCGCAAGTTCAAGAACTATTTAAACCCGTAAAAATATTCACGTAAAAAAAATGGTATAGGCGTTTTGAAAATTTCAACCCCTATTTTGAACCCCTTAGAGATGACTCACAGTAACGTCGAGCTTCGAGGACCAACTCGAACGGAACCTATAACCCGAATTTCATCAATTTTCTTTCATGGTAACTAAGAAAAGTGGCCCGTACGGCGTACGGCGTACGGCGGACAGACAGAAATATTTTTATTGCAGTTTTGGATTCTACATACCTTGAAACGTAAACCATCAAATTTTGAGGGGGGGTAAGAATTTTTTTTTTCATGCTCGATTGCAATGGTTCATTATTGAAAATAATAAACCAAAAAACATCTCAAACCCCCCCTCAAAATCTGATGGTTTACGTTTCAAGGTACCTATGTAGAATCCGAAAATGCAATAAAAATATTTCTGTCTGTCCGCCGTACGCCGTACGGGCCACTTTTCTTAGTTACCATGAATAAAAATTGATGAAATTCCGGTCTAGTTGGTCCTCGAAGCACGGCATTACTGTCAGTCATCTCTAAGGGGTTCAAAATAGGGGTTGACATTTTCAGAACGCCGTAGCTCGAAAACTTTTGATTGAAGGGTATGGTTTTTTTTACGTTATTAAATTTGTCTTGAGCTAAACAATTTTTTGAGACCACCCGGAGCATTGTACGTCCAGCCAGCCGTTCGTGTGCACCAAAAAGCTTCGTCAACACGATCGTGAATCAAACGGTTTTCTTGGTGTTTACATGCTATCGCTAAATGACCTGTCTTCTTGCAGATTTTACAAGTGTAAGTCTTGTACTTACAAGTCCTGAAGTCGTGGGGAGGCTTACTACAAGCGTAACAAAGAACCGCTTTGGAAGATCCTTGCGCTGGAGTTTGACGAGCCGCATCCGATTTTTCGTCACCCGCCTTGGGTGTCTGGCGCCCGGAGTTCCTCCGCGATGAAAATGATGTTCCTTGGCTTGTCTTCTGGTTCCTGGTCGTCTTGAGAGAGTTGAGGGCTGCGCCTTGCTCGTGGTTGGACGAAGATTCTTTCTTCATCGCCAGTTCGATCACGTCCTTCAAAGTTTTGACGGATTCCTCTTCACAAAGGCGATCCAGGATCGGGCCATACCGCATGCCGGTAATGAATTTAAATTTAACAAATTCGTCGAGCTGTGATCCGAATTCGCATTCCTTCGACTGCTTCTTTATTCGTACGAACCAGTTACTGATCCGCTCGCCCGGTTCTTGTTTGAGGTTATCGAACGCAATGCGGTTTCTCCATACTGAAATTTTTGGAGCGTACTGGTTTTCGAGTAGTGTACACAGCTCTGCAAACGTTTTCGTTTTAGGGAGGTCAGGGTGGCATAGCTCTCGTAAGACTTCGCACACAGTAGTACTTACTGCTGTTAGAAGGAGACTCACTAGACGGTGTTCTTCTACATAATTTCCAGTGAAGTACTGATCGAGACTTTCCATTTATCTTCTACGTCAAAAGAAGGAAGCTCGCCGACCGCTGGTCCTCTCTGTAGGTACCTGAGGAATTCTGCCGCTGGTATTGCTCCCACGGAAGCCGCCGACTGGGTGAGCGTCGACGTTCCCGTGTTGGTGCCGCCGTGGTCACCGACATTTTCAACGAGTGAACATCGAAAAAATAAAAATAAAATAAGGGCCTTCCGTTGAAAATAAATTAAACAATAAACTTTTACCGCGTCGCCAATTGTAATAAATAACCATAACTAAATAAAGACGTGGATGAATAAGGATAATAATCTAGAACTTCACATTGAGAGGTAACCTGGTATAATAAAGCAAGATACAAAACGACATCACATCTTGTCATCAGTACATTGTTGCCAACCTCGTAGTATAATTACTATAGTCTATGACACCAGGATATCATCACTACGGAGCACCTGATTATAATCAAGGATGGCTGTATGAAGTCGAGATGGTTGTTCTGTGATATTATTGCATTTGGTAAGTGATGGCTCTTTTGGAGTTTGTTGATAGGTACTTTTGCAACTTGAACAAGCGTTGAAGTACCTATTATTGATGGGTAAATTATGGTAAATTATTACACAACGGTAAATTATTACATAACGGTAAATTATTACACAACGGTAAATTATTACAGAACGGTAAATTATTGCAGAACGGTAAATTATTACACAACGGTTCATCTACCAAGAAGGGGCTGGATTTTGTTGATCGGTACTCTTTTGCAACTTGAACAAACTTTGAAGTATTATTGATGGCTAAAATATTACACAATGGTAAATTATTACACAACGGCAAATTATTAAACAACGGTAAATTATTACATAACGGTAAATTATCATACAACGGTAAATTATTACAGAACGGTAAATGATTACACAACGGTTCATCTACCAAGAAGGGGCTGGATTTTGTTGATCGGTACGTGTGCAACTTGACCAACCATTGAAGTATTATTGATGGGCAAGTTATTACACAACGGTTCATTATACTTGACCAGAGTGTAGGTACTGACCACAGAAAACAGTGATCTACGCAGAAGGGGCATCTATTTCACTCCTCATCAACAATTTTCCTTCAGAACTTCATTATTTGCGTTTCTTTTTGCCATTTTAGTTACTGATTGTCATCGACAGAATTATTTTAGCAACATTTAACTCGTGATTTAGGTAGGCACCTAGTAACTACTAGTACGGGGTTAGGTACTAACCTTCGGAGGGTCTGCGATCTACATAATAGGTATAGACTAGTACATATTATATAGACGGGTTATCTATACAGAGAGCTGTGATCTGTAACAGAAGGGTATTCTGTACAAAATAATAAACCGTTGTGCAGGGATTTGCAGCGTTTTTAAATATACTATAGACGAAGACATGTACATAGTTTTATGACTTCTATGTTCCTTCTCTGACTTCCATAATTTATTCCTTCAACAGTGTGATTATTACTATGAAAATCTGATGCAACTCCAAAGCCCCGCACTGTTTATTGTTGCCAATAATTTATATGTTCTAAAAAATATATATTTTCGTGGACGATTTTTGACCTGCGTACTCTGTCAGGAAAAATTTTAATATTATTACCTACCTAAAAAAATTTCTCCGTTGTGTTCGTAAAAGTAAACTAGTAATTTTTATAGTTAAAATTTTAGTAGTTTTAAATTTGGTTTGCTATTAAGTAATTTTAGTTTGTTTCATAGTTAAAATTGTAATTAAAGTCAACCAACCACCAGATCGTACAGACGGGTTTTTTGTTATTCCTAAGTATATTATTATAATTTTTTTTAAATTCGTATCTAAAATGCTGCTAATTATTACAAAACGTTTTATTATTTAACTGTATAGGTGCTCCTTCTGCGTAGATGAGTGTTTTCTGTGCTCAATACCTACCCTCTTGCACCCCCCAGGAAAGCCCTAAATCGAGTACTAGAGCCGGCCCGGGAATTAAGTTCGATAAAAATGCGCTGGATTCAACAATTCAATAATTAATTATTTGTTGTTATTCATGAAGCATAACGTTTATTCAAGTTACAAAAGTACCTATCAACTAAATCCAAAAATGGGCCATCATTCTTCAAATGAAATAATATCACAAAACAACCAACTCAACTTATACAGCCATCAGTGATTATAATCAGGTGTTCCCTAGCAATGATATCTAGGATCGATTCCCAATAACCTCTGTATGGGGCTTCAGTCGGTGGCAATATATTATGGCCCACTGAAAACGATAAACACACCCTCCCATATTGGAGCCAAATCCCTCCCACCATTCCCAATATTGGGGACCATTTTGTTGAGGCGTCCCTAGCAGTGATGGCTGGGCTGAACGTATACAATTTTATTCACCCTCCTGTTGACGAAGCCTGTCGGTGCAAACTTCAGGGCTGTGACCAAACGGCAGGACGTAAACAACCGGGTGGTCTCGAAAAACTCCCAAGTTCGAGAACTATTTAAAAACGTACAGAAATTCGAGATAACGGCGTTCTGGAAATTTCAACCCCTATTATTCACCCCTTAGAGATGACTGACTTTAACGCTGAGCTTCGCGGACCAACTAGACTCCAAATGGGACCTACAAACCAAATTTCATTAATTTTGGTTCATGGTATCTAAGGAAAGTACGGAGTACGGCCGGCGTACGGCGGACGGACAGAAATTTTTAATTCCATTTTTGGATTCTACATACCTTGAAACGGAAACCATCAACTTTTGAGGGGAGGGGGGGTTAAATTTTTTTTCCATGTTCGATTCCCAAGCTCCATTATTGAAAATGATAAACCAAAAACTGTAATAATTGGTGTGGTATTTTCTTTGTACAACACGAAGAATTTGCTAACGCCAAAGTTATGTTCCTTACTTTAGTTGAAGGTTCGCAAAAAAAAATTTAAATTATAATGAAAAAAATAAAAATAAATACACTGCCAAGGTGATGGCACAGGAGCTTCCTCGTCACAATCAGAGTGACCCATTATAAAATAGAACAGACTCGGAAGCAAAATAACATAACATTACATTACATTACATTACATTACATAACATTACATAACGTTAAATATACATATTACATAACATAACATTACATAACATAACATTACATAACATTACATGAAATATACATATTATACATAACATGACTTCCATAATACATTACGTCCATTATACATAACTAGCCTGACCGCTCGCTTCGCTCGCTATCCGAGATTCGCTGTACGCAGTATCGTGGAACCAACAAACGACGGAAAAATCCCATACCCTACCGGGTATTTGTGCCCAATTTTATCAAAATCCGTCAAGCCATTCAGGAGTTGACCATGGTCGACCATATTTCCGCTATGGTCAGGGAATTAAAAATGCTTCTACGTTCAACTTGGGAGGCTACCGGATATTGGTGCCAAATTTGGTCGATATCCGTTGAGCAATTCGGGATTCGACCATGGAGGGGCCCATGGATGCGCTAAGGTCGACCGCGGGGGTAGTCCGAAGGGTCGATCGTAGATAGAATTTCATGTAGATTACGAATACGCGATAAAAAATAGGGGTTACCATTTCAATTAACGAAGTTGACCATGGTCGACCATAGTTCCGCTATGGTGAGGGAATTAAAAATGCGACGTTGCACAACTTGGGAGCCTACTGGATACTCGTGCCAAATTGGGTCGATATCCGTCAAGCCATTCAGGAGTTGACCATGGTCGACCATAGTTCCGCTATGGTCAGGGAATTAAAAATGCGACGTTGCACAACTTGGGAGCCTACTGGATATTCGTGCCAAATTTGGTCGATATCCGTTGAGCAATTCGGGATTCGACCATGGTCGACCATAGTTCCGCTATGGTCAGGGAATTAAAAATGCGACGTTGCACAACTTGGGAGCCTACTGGATATTCGTGCCAAATTTGGTCGATATCCGTTGAGCAATTCGGGATTCGACCATGGAGGGGCCCATGGATGCGCTATGGTCGACCGCGGGGGTAGTCCGAAGGGTCGATCGTAGATAGAATTTCACGTAGATTACGAATACGCGATAAAAAATAGGGGTTACCATTTCAATTAACGAAGTTGACCATGGTCGACCATAGTTCCGCTATGGTCAGGGAATTAAAAATGCGACGTTGCACAACTTGGGAGCCTACTGGATATTCGTGCCAAATTTGGTCGATATCCATCAAGCCATTCAGGAGTTGACCATGGTCGACCATAGTTCCGCTACGGTCAGGGAATTAAAAATGCGACGTTGCACAACTTGGGAGCCTACTGGATATTCGTGCCAAATTTGGTCGATATCCGTCGAGCCATTCAGGAGTTGACCATGGTCGACCATAGTTCCGCTATGGTCAGGGAATTGAAAATGCGACGTTGCACAACTTGGGAGCCTACTGGATATTCGTGCCAAATTTGGTCGATATCCGTCGAGCCGTTTGGCCGTGCATAGAAGGACAGACAGACAGACAGAGCGCATGCGCAGGGCGAACCGCTGGCTCTATGATGTTGAAATTTATATGGGACCTCAATGGGCCCTACCCGCTTAATCCCTGAGAATTACATTGAAATTGGGTGAAATCTTTGGTTACTACGGCTGTAACAAGGAAATTGAATCTATTTCACGCCAGCGCATGCGCAGAGCGCACCGAGGGTCCGATCATGCTGAAATTCATACTGGAACTCACTAGGCCTTGTCCAAACAACCCTTGAAAATTTGAGCGAAATTGAATCAAAATTGTGAAAGTTATGCGTGTTTGTTGAATTTAACGTTAGCGCATGCGCAGGGCGTACCGCTGGATCAATCATGTTGAAATTTGTATGGGACCTCAAGGGGCCTTATCCGCACCATCCCTCAAAATTTGAGCTGAATCAATTCAAAATCGTGGAAGTTATGGCTGTAACAAGGAAAGAAGGACAGACTCACAGACTCACAGACTCACAGATTCACAGACTCACAGACTCACAGACTCACAGACTCACAGACCCACAGACCGACAGACACGGAACCAAATTTGTTCAGTAGGCTTTGAAACGCAAAATGCAAGTGGAAATTTTGATTTCTGAAGACAAAAATTTTTTGGCTCACGAAAGTGAACACAAGGCTTCCGCTGCTTCGCAGACTCGGAAGCAAAAACGCATACCAAGAATCTGCACTGAACCACTACAGTGTTGTTCAATTTAATGCAACAAAAATTTAGTAATGGGGTTCACAAGTTGTGACGGTATATGGGAATCCCGTCCATATTGGATCCAGGTTCTTCCTGATGTTTTTGACACAGGGCTGAAGGGGCGGTCGATTCGCGAAAACGAATTCAACTCCTTGAGGCATTGCGTTATAAACAAACCAGTGTCTCAGGGGCCAGCTGTCACACTGCCCCCCTGCCTTTCTTGAGCATGGAGAGGGGGATAACCCCTCATCCATTACATTTTATTAAAAATATATATATATTTTTTGCTGAAGTCGGGGAAGGTTGAATTTGAAATGGAAAAAGTGTAATTTGAAATGGAAAAGTTGAATTTGGTTGCAAAAGGCTGAATTTGGTTTGGGAAAGTTTGAATTTGTTTTGGAAAAGGTTGAATTAGACTTGGAAATGCTATATAAATATGTGGCTTAGTGAGCATCGTATTGGGGGGGTCTTTTTCCCGAAAAGCTGGCAACCCTGATCTCAGTAGATGTTCCAACTCCTCGATTATACTGCTATGGGCAATACCTACCAAATAACTTTTTATAATCCGTTATATATGTACATTGTACAACTACCTACATAGACCGTACACTCCCGTCTAGTGGGCGTCTTCTTCATCATTTCACGACTTAACAATATGTTACTGGGTTCACACCGAACGTTTCGGCGTGTTTCATAATGACTTCAAAATTATTCTGTATTTTCTACAGTAAGTAGGTACACTAAAAACATCCTATCAAGTACCACATGCGCTATCTAACAGATTAGGACCTATATTCTAATATGTTTATCAAGTATATTCATGCTTGAGGGGTGGGTGATAGTGGTCGAATTATTTGTCCGTCTATTTCGTAGCATTCAACGGCTGTGGTTGAAGATAATCATCACGACGAGATTCTACAATCAGATAAAATTACGCCAGTGGAGGCAAGGAATTCTCATATTGAGGCCAACAGACCGTCAGGATGTCACCCGTGACGGCTGTGTGTCAAGTCAAATAAAAATCAATATACCACGTCATCAGCAGCCTATTGGCCACCGATTCTTCTCTCACACTTCGCATTATCTTCCCTCGAAGAATTTCCATCCATCCCACAACAGGCGATCGGAAGGTTTTAAGGGCAGTCACTGGGTCACTGCGTATTACCGACTGTCATTAGTCACAACAGAGGGTGTTGCCCTTCTCGAAAATTATTTCTTCATGTTATCTTCCTTTTTTTCAACAACTCCTTACTACGAACGATGAAAAGTTGTTTATCGGTTTCTCACAAAAACATGACGCACAGAGTTGTGTTTACAAATTCGAGGAAAAATACAAACCGTTCATTCGTTCAACATTAATTTACTGTTGAAACAGATCAACACTTAGTTGCCTACGTCTATATTATGGTACTAGCCGTGGTACCCGCCCTATGGGCGGGAAAATTATGGAAACAAAAAACTTTTATTCGCGTAAAAAATCAACTGAAGGGTAAGGAAACGGTAAGGTTGAAGCAAATAAGGGACTATAATTTGGATTCATAGTGTTTCAACTCAAAAAGTAAGCGATGCTTTTTGATTCTGATTTCTTCCTCTTGTTTATTGGTTTCCTCCAATTCTCTTTTGACGGACGCTATTATTTCGCTTACCTATAGGGGGTGCGTTTATATCTGTCTCATTCGATCTGGTATCGTCGAGCCTTTGAGAGACATCGAAAGATACGTCGAACGTAGAGAGTGATGACTCACAGTCGGGAGGATTCAAAGTGACCACAGTGGATAAATTTACATTTAAAGTGACGCCGCCTTTGAACGATGATATGGTGGCGTTCTCTAGCATCAAAGTACCTAGTCGATGTGAGGTCGGCATTGGGTATTGCTTGAATTTGTTCCGAGTGCGTCCAAAATGTGACTGTAATTCGAGCCGTGGAATCTTGCAGTGAAATTTGGGTGACCGTTTTTTCTGAGCCGTCTTTCATAATGAGGTCCTTATTGAATCTCTCAGCGATTGTTCCGTGGACATTAACTGCAGGCCCCTTCATTTTTGGGATGTGTTGGATTGGGGTGATGGGGATGGTTATTTGTGGTATGTCCAGGTGGGACTCTGTTATCACTGAGTCAGGACTCAGTGTCCCTTGTAGATTCGTGACGTTGTTGTAAGTGTTTTGCTTGATGGTGATTTTGGTGATTTCCACAATGTGTTCGTTGAGAATCAAATGATAATTTTTGTCAGCACACTGGTTGTAACTTATAATTCGGAGGTCAGAAGTGTCTGATTCAAAAAGGTGGAACGAAAAGTATTTACCTTTGCCGTTCTTGAAATGGAGCAAGGTAGTTTTCATTTTGACGACTCCGCGTAGAGTAACATTCACCATTTGAACACTCATCCCAAATGATGAGGACACAATCTCGTAGCGCTTGTGCCAGGCCGCTGTTTTTGGCAATGTTGCACGTTTGGGGGTTGGACGTTAGTGGTACTTTAAACGTGGAGTGGACCGTTCTACCACCATGCAACAGAGTTGCTGCTATGCCTGACGATGCTACTGCTAGTGCTATCTGACGCTTGGTTCGCACTTTAGCAAGAATCAGGTTCATGACAATTGTCTTTCCTGTAAGCAATCATCATAGTAGGAAGGGTATAGCATTCTTGGTGTTATGCAAAGAAAGTAGAAAGAGTACTGAGTTGCAAATGATAACAACATTGGTTGTTAACATACCTGTACCTCCAGGAGCATCGAGATAGAAGAGTTTATTTTCGTTGTTGTTAATGCTGTGCAATATCGTAGTGAGGACTACTGATTGTTCGAGATTTAGCTTGCTCTCCATTTTACAGTAGTCTAGTAGAGTAGATGAATCGTACGATGTCTCTCGCAAATATTCAACACACAGAACAGGACCTCTATTTACGGGTAAGGGTAAGCCAAATTCAGAGAGAGGCTTTCCGTTGCTCATAGTGGACACTATAGTGCTCACTTGGGAAAAACATTCATTATAAATGTCATCATTCATCTCTGCATGCTGAGTGTGTTGACGGACATTAAAGAGGATGTCCGCTGACATTTCGTCTTTGAAGTTGTCATATAATAACTGTGGGTTACTCGGTTGGCAATATACAATTATGATTGCAAAAACTTCTCTGATTTGTCGGGGATGTTTAGTAAGGACTGCGTCGTTGAGAGTAGCTATCCACTGAGCATCGCTAACCAACATGCCTCTTGCCATGCAGGTTTCTTGATACGTAGAATACGTAGTGCCATCGAATGTCTTTAGCGCCAAAAATGAAGTTGGCCCTCGGACTTTGAATAATAACATGCGCAAGTAAAAACATTCACGCTGCGTTGGATGAACAGTGTAAACCCGTCCAATTGTGTCAGACTGATAATGAGTTGGGTATCCTGTGAAAGGAATGAATGGAGGTGCAACTGAAAAGAGGTTTTTCGGTTTAGTGTTATGGAGATAGTTAATTTAACCACATTTGCATCTTGCAACCTGTTTGATCATAGGCGTTGAAGTATGGTGCTGCTGAATACATACAGAAATAATCTCCTCTGATCGGCCCTAGAATTGGAGTTCAACTGGAGTGATCGAATCTTGCCAAAAAACAAATGGCTGTGAGGGTCATTGCATGTGAGGAGATTCGAAAGGGGCGGTGGCATTGGTGGAAGTGCATGCAGGGAGTTGCACACTGCCTGAAAGGCAACAAAATCCTTTTGGTTCGTCCTTCCACATCATTGCTGCACAAAACTCACATTTCCTTTCTGGCTTACCTACTTGCGCTAAGCCCTCGTAGTTTTCATTTGAGTCGTACGATGATGCCGTAAGTACAGGCCGCTCAACTCTTCGTTTCTTCATGCAGATAGCCGCTGAAACGTCGCGCCTGTTTCTTCTGCCAATATCAGCTTTTTTAGCGTTAGGCATGTTGGCTATTTCATATAGAAGAATGTGGCTGCCAATTAATTGGGGGAAAACTGTAACCACGTGTGCACACACATGTTCAAAAGAGCACGCGGAATTGTAGGTTGTCCATGTTAGAGCAACGAACTGAATATCAACCCACCTACCGCTACCTTACGTAGCAGTAACTGTTGAATCACCGGCATTCACCAATAACTACGTTCGACGCCACTCAAATGATTATAATATGACTTGGAAACACGGAAAAAAAAGAGAAAAACGTCAACACGATCAGGCAACCCTATGGAGCAAATGGGTCAAAAGCAGACGAAGGAGCCGAGAAACACGATTTTTTATTAGCCATAAACCTTCCCGTAGCAAATCCGGTTATACAGGGAAAAACCGCATTAAAATCTATCCAGCGGTTAAAGCGCCAAACGGTTAACATTACTCATTTATAGAGTAGATACATATATTGAAAAATAAATTACAGGAAGTAGTACAAACAGGCTTTCCGTTAAAAGTTCCGTTCGAACCACCTACATTGGAATTGGTGATACTGCAATTGAGCACATCCCCTCAAACCCCCACCCTCTTTCCCAAAAATCCCACTCCTAGTCCAATGAGCGGTATGAATAAAACGAAGTAAAACCTTTTACTTGCGGAAAACGAAGCAAATCCTTCAAGTATCATGAATAAAAAAAAGAAGAGCAAAACCTTCTGCTTCTGTAGGAAAAGCATAAGCTCGAAAAAAAAAGCATTTCCTTCAATCAAAAGTATTCCGTATGAATAAAGCTGCTCTTTTACTTCGCTTGTGAAGCAAAAGCTTTAAAAAAGATGCATCTACTCCAGAGTAGATTCACTTTCCTCAATTTATCATATCGGTCGTTTATCAAGTGCCATGTTCTCCTCATTTGTGCGTTTTTCCCTGTTTTATCAGTGTGAGTGTGCATTTCGTGCTTTTTGCTTCCTCTGTCAGTGATTTTATATTAATGTAAGTCAGTGATTATGGCTGAAATCGTGAATATACGTAATCGTAAATGTTATAAGGAACGAAGGTCCCCACGGGAACAAGATTTCAGAAGTTTATTTCGATTTTCGGAGGAAAACGTTAAGTGGCTAGCAGATCATTTTATTGGAAATGATGTCAACGATACTCGCGGTGGTTCCCTATCTCCGGAGCTGAGAATGAAAGCCAGTATTTTTTGCAGGCTGCGTTAACCCTTCAGACCCTTCTAACTCTTCGTCACTTCCGGAAGACATGTTCCACCGGAAACTATAATCGTTTTAAAGTTTACAACAAGAGCAAACTATTTAAAACACGAAACGCAACAAAAATGAGAAGCAAAAGCAAAGATTTATCAATCGGAAAATGGAAACAAACGAGAAACGAGTTCGTCCCGCGTTGAGGCGGGAACACCTGGATCACCAATTTTTCTGGGTCAGCTGATGATCAGAGGAGGCTTTTACTCTTTTCCCGTGAAGCAAATCCTTCGGAGTGAAGGTAATGATTATTCATACGAAAAAGAATAAAACCTTTTACTTCGAGCATTTCCTTCCAAAGCAAATGCTTTTCCTTCGAGCAAATGCTTAAAAGCATTTGCTTTCGTTTTATTCATACCGCCCAATATTTCAGATGAATATGATAGTTTTAGACAGACAGCTCTGGACATCTATACCTGTTGCTCAAGTTCCACTCAATGCGGATGATAGGATTGCTACCTGAACTAATATACAAACACATAGGTACCTACAGAGAAAACTTGACATCAAATATTTTTCTAGCTTTAGGCATATAATAAATATCAGCCATTTGTATGAGCGCTGCATGTTCTTGACTTTTGGTTTAGGACGAAAATTACTGCAAGAGGGAAGATCCAATCTACTAAACATCATAGGCATCACAAGAGTGAGCATCACACCCACGTTTCAGCTCATCAGAGGTTTTCATTGACATAATCCTATGTTTTCGTGCAGCGGACTGCCTACATGGGGTTCGGGCCTGAGGTTGATCTGCCGGTTCGCTAAACAGTCAACTAGGTACTGATAATAAGGGAATCAACTAGATCCAGTCACTATAGTTTGGAAGCAAGGTGACCTGTAAGCAAAGGTATGAACTCTTCTCTATGAATTCCCAGCTGGCATGATGTTGCCTCAAAAACAGCAGCACACTGCAAAAACCTGACGTTGCGTGGTCGCGTGGTCAGGAACTACAACGTGGGTGTAGATGAAGAGTGTAGTGTGATGTTGAGAAGATATTATCAACTGCAACACCGCGATCGTGACTTCACTCATGAGCCTCCATCTATGAGGTATTGACTGGACTTCTCTAGTAGTGCAACTAACATGTGAGCTCTGCTGAAACAAAATGGCGATTATCGCGCTCACTTCTACGACGTGCTTGCTAAGACCATGCATTTTCATACTTAATTTACAGTTTTTACACTTCTGTAATATATACCTATACTGGGTTCAGTAAATTCAACGATCTAATCGCTTCAATCATCGGATCTCCAATAAAGGTAATTCAATTTATTTACGATAATCAACGGTCAGGAAAAGCTCGGCTAATCATAACAATCGACTCCGACACAGAAGAACTCCCACTGGAAGAGCAGATGTGCTGGGCAGAAGAGGTTGAAGATTTGGATACAGAAGGCCCAATAGCTGCTTTCGCCACTGAACGAGAAGAAGGGCAAGATCGAGAACCTCAAACGCAAAAGAACTCGGCCCTGTCAATATTCGTTGGTTAACCAAAAACGGCTAATTATATTCGATTCATTGCTGATTCAGGCGCTACACAGCATGTAGTTAATGATGAAAATTTTATTACTGTTCTGAGAGATTTACCAGTTCCTAGGAGAGTTCAATGTGCAAATAATAACACAGATGCAGATTTAATAATTAATAAAATAGGAGATATAGTTGTATTCATCGAAGAAACTGACTCATACAGTTGTCTGAAAAATGTCTGGTATGCTCCAGAACTTGTAGAAAATCTGTTTTCAGTTAGAAAAAAAAAATTAAGAATAATAGCCAAATTGGACAACGAATGCATGGTATTAGAAGATAAACTCAATGGGGATACGATTAAAAATGGAATTTTTGACGGAAGGTTCTGGTGGCTTTAAATTGCCTTTGGCCAATGCTGAAAAACAGGCAGTTTGGTTAGAACTAGATGAAAAGCAAAGGAAAAATCATTTAAAAGCTGTAAGCCTGGTCGCTGACAAGACAGCTGACTGTAGTAGCTCGACTTCGAAATATAAAATTAACAAACTGAATTATGATAAAAGAAATGGTTCGGTTGAGAACTTAGGAGGGAGTTAGCAGGCTAGGTAGAATTGACGGAACCACATTCGAATGAACCTGGGTTGATTTTTAAAGACGGAGTGAATCAGATTCAGACAGAAAAAACTGTTAAAAATACGGTTGCACTCTCAACATCTAATTTATGTGAAAACAGCGGTTTAAAATGGCATTTGCGACTGAATCACGCGTCGTTAAAGTGGGTATCTTAAAATTGCGGCAAAACATCTACCAGAATTGAAATATGTAAAATTTAGTAATGGCATTTTGGACTGCTCAGATTGTAAATTAGCTAAGGCAAAAAGAAAACCTAGTTTAGAAGTTAGAAACAGGTCAAATATTCCATTCCACAGACTTTATAGTGATCCCCTCGGACCACTAAAGCCTCTTGGCTATATCGAACTCAGTCCAAATATGTGATTACATTTACGGACGACGACTCGGTATGCGATGGCTTTCTAAATTATAGATAAAACGAGGGTGAACATAGCATTGTTGAATTGCTTAGAGGAAATACGAAAATTAATGGGACCACAAGCTAGAGAAAGGGAAATTAGAGCGGATGGGGGTACAGAATATAAAACGACAGAAATGAAAGGTACTATGATATAAAAACGGCAATTTTAAATGGAAGTTTAGAGAAATTGGTGTATTTAGAAATTCCTGAAGGACTTCAAGAACATTTAGGCGAAACGAAAGAGCTCAAAAATCACTCGGTATGCCAAGTACAAAAAGCTCTCTACGGTCTAAAGGTGTCTCCAAAAAGGTGGTTTATTCGATTTCAGGAAGTAATCAAAACAATGGGTTTTCAGTCTTACCCATTTCAACCTTGTTTGTTTACATGGCAAGAAAATGGAGAATTAGCAATAATGCTGATTTACGTTGATGACATTTTATTGGCTACGAATTCGACAAACACATTGAAGCAAGCAAAATTCACTCTTCAAAGGGAATTTGAAGTAACGGACCTAGGTAAACCTAGGAAATTTCTTGGAATGGAAATAGTTATATAGGGATTGTGAAAATAAAACTATATTCCTCCATAAATGCAAACATATAAATGCTATGTTGAAAAGATTCGATCCAAATAGCAACAAAACGGTGACCATTCCTATGATCCATGATAGTAACAAGGGAAATTCGGATAAAACATGTAACGAAGATCTTGCAGCTATTCCTTATCGTCAAGCTATTGGTTCCCTGTTGTACATCCAAAACGGGACTCGTCCTGACATTTCCTATTCGACAAATCTCCTCAGTCGGAGACAGTCCAATTTCTCAATAGCCGATTGGAATGCAGTAATTAGAATCATGAGATATTTACGAGGGACACAAAATTACGGTCTTAAATGTTCGGGGAAAACTGATTATTTAACTAGCTATGTGGACGCATCACTGGGGACTAAAGCTAGGTTCACATGGAGACGCAATTCCGGACGGCAATCCGGCACGGCAACGCATTTGCCGGAATTTTTGCCGCAGAGGCGTTCACATGGCAGCGGAGTCATAACAAAATGCAATCGCAAAAAACAAACAATTGCTCGAACTCAAAACCGCAATATCAACCACATAAATGTCGAATTTCAATATGGCTGAACAACCAAACAAGAGAGGTGTGCGCAGTAACCTCCGCGCAGATCCGGCAACGCATCCGACAGCGGAAAATATCTGGAGATTTTGATATGGTATCCAAGGCACTGCGTTGAAATAATCCATTTTGCGTTGGCCAATAGCATTGCAGAACGCATAGCCTTGCCGGGCTACCGTCCGGAATTGCGTCTCATGTGAACCTAGCTTTAAGCGGAAGGAGGCTTCTCTACTACGGGATTTTATTCCAACTCTATTTGAAGGCTACCATTTGAACCAGCCATTAAACTCGCAGAAGTTGATGAATCCTCAACTTTAAAACACCTCGTACGGCTGTCATACTTGTACGTTCGCGAAGAATTAAAAAACGGCAATATTAAAATAAAATGGGTTGATGCTGATAATCAAATTGCGGACTCTCCCGCTAAAGCATTGACCAAATTGAAGTTTGTGAGATTCCGTGATAGAATCATGTTTGAAATTCTTAAAAATACTTAATCAATCCCTTTCTTGTTACGGATCGTCTTGTTTGAGAACTGTAATTTAAATTAAAAAAACGCTGCAAATCCCTGCACAACGGTTTATTATTTTGTATAGAATACCCTTCTGTTACAGATCACAGCTCTATGTATAGATAACCCGTCTATATAATATGATATGTACTATTCTATTATATGCATATTATGTAGATCGCAGACACTCCGTAGGTTAGTACCTAACCCCGTACTCGTTACTAGGTACCTACCTAAATCACGAGTTAAATGTTGCTAAAATAATTCTGCCGATGACAAACAGTACCTAACAAAAAGAAACACACATAATGAAGTTCTGAAAAGAAATTGTTGATGAGGAGTGAAAAAAGTTGCAAAAGTACCTACCAACAAACTCCAGCCCCTTCTACGTAGATGGTATAATTTACCGTTCTGTAATAATTTACCGTTGAGTAATGATTTACCGTAGTAATAATTTACCCATCAATAATACTTCAACGTTTGTTCAAGTTTCACTACCTACCAACAAACTCCAATAGAGCCATCATTTTTCAAATTAAATAATATCACAGAACAACCAACTCGACTTCATACTCCGCCAATATAATCAGGTGATCCCTACCAATGATTGGCCGTATTCACAAATTCCTATTGTGGGCGCGTCTCTGGTTACGAGATTTGGTTTGGATTGTATACAATTTCATTCACACTGGAGTCGAAAATGCCTGTCGGTGCAAACTTCGGGGCCTTACTGTGAACGAACGGCTGGACGTACGACGCTCCGGATGGTCTTAAAAAACTCGCAAGTTCAAGAACTATTTAAAACCGTAAAAATATTTACGTAAAAAAATGGTATAGGCGTTTTGAAAATTTCAACCCCTATTTTGAACCCCTTAGAGATGACTCACAGTAACGTCGAGCTTCGAGGACCAACTAGACGCCGAACGGAACCTATAACCCGAATTTCATCAATTTTTTTTCATGGTAACTAAGAAAAGTGGCCCGTACGGCGGACAGACAGAAATATTTTTATTGCAGTTTTGGATTCTACATATCTTGAAACGTAAACCATCAAATTTTGAGGGGGGGTAAGAATTTTTTTTTTCATGCTCGATTCCAATGGTTCATTATTGAAAATAATAAACCAAAAACTTGAGGGCAAGGTTAACTTAAAAGGGGAAAAAAACCTAACCCTATCCCCATATGTTCTTATAATACTTCTCACATGATCAAACCACAAAGAATAATAATTTACATAAAGGCCAATTGCCAACTAGACTTTCAAAATTATTACGGAAAATTTGAAAAAGAAGTAGGTTTCTTTAAGTACCTAGAATCTGTGACACCGTTACATTTTAGCATTTTCAATTAGGACTTTAACTTTGGCTGGGAAACCCTAATAATTTGGACTAGGAGGGAAGAACCAAGTTCTTACCTTAATGCAGCAGGAGGAGAGTAGTCCAGGGAATTTTCAGCAGCCAAGTGACCAGATTCCGACTTCTCCCTTTCCCAAGTCAACTCCGACCTCCCACTCCCCGTTTAATAAGAAAAGCTTATACTCTGAGGAGAGGGGCGACCGAGCGAATTCCAGGAAAGGGGGCCCCGGTAAAACGGTGGATTGATGACTGAGGCCATACTGAGAGAGATTATTTCCAAATATTGGAGAATTTATATAGTTGACAATAGAAGGAGGGACATGACGAAATTCGCCCGTATTCACTAAATATTCTAATTGATAACTTTAACAGTTGTTTTGGGAATTTCGTCACGTCACACTTCTATCGGAAATTTTCGAGCTACGGCGTTCTGAAAATTTCAACCCTTAATTTAAACCCCTTAGAGATGACTGACAGTAACGTCGAGCTTCGAGGACCAACTAGACCCCGAACGGAACCTATAACCCGAATTTCATAAATTTTTTTTCATGGTAACTAAGAAAAGTGGCCCGTACGGCGCACGGCGTACGGCAGACAGACAGACATAAATTTTTATTGCAGTTTTGGATTCTACATACCTTGAAACGTAAACCATCAAATTTTGAGGGGGGTAAGAATTTTAGCGAATTTTCAAAGAAAATGAAGCTATTGCAATGGCTTCGAAATTTAAATAATATAAATTTTTGGAAATTTTCTTCATAGAAATCCGTTTCAGACCATTCTAAAACGATTCCTGAAATTTAACACTTTTTTATATGTATATATATATATATATATGTGTCACTCCAGACGATAACTCTCGATAGAATTGAGATAAACAGCTCAAATTTGCACAAAAAATCTATCTTGGCAATCGAAAGGCTAAGTTCGAAGATGGGCGAAATTGGCCTACTCTAAGGAGGGTTTTGGCGCATTTAAAGTACGCAAAAATTACCCAAAAATCCCCAAAATGTTATTTTCCAACAAGTGACCCCTCATTTTAAAGGTTTTTGCACGCTGAACACGATGGTGGAATCGGATTTTAGATATCTTGATCCGTTCTCAAATTAGAGCATTTAAAGTGCGCAAAAATTACCCAAAAATCCCCAAAATGTTATTTTCTAACAAGTGACCCCTCATTTTAAAGGTTTTTGCACGCTGAACACGATGGTGAAATCGGATTTTAGATATCTAAATCCGTTCTTAAATTAGAGCATTTAAAGTGCGCAAAAATTACCCAAAACTAGGATAATCTTTAAACTCTTACCCCCCCCCCCCCCCACCCCCTTAGAGTGGTCAGATTGAAAAATGTGAGAAGTATTAATTGAAGACGAGAGTTCGAAGCAAAAAAGGGGGAGGCAAACGATTAGTACAACTCCTTGAATTTCCCATTTGACATATAATTGTTATGATACCTTCATAGATAGACAAGTACCGGCCCACGTATTACTAGAAGGAAGACGAAAGAAAAAATCTATTTCAAATTATTCAATTTAGGTACTAACAGTAGGAGGAAGAAGGTTAGGTAGGTATCTTATCAATTTATTATCAGTATCATACGAATATTTGATATTCAAAGGTAGGTAGGTACTTAACATGATAAAAATAATATCAATGAAGAAGGAAGGATCTACCTACCTAGTAGAGCAAATCTTGAACTGGTTTTAGATACCAGGCCTGAAATCGTAGTCAAGAGGAAAGGCCATTCAGAAGGAACAAGGAATCTACTCATAACAAACGGTAGAATCAGGATGGACAAAACGTACAAATTAAAATAAATACGAAGAGAATATACATAGAAAACCAAATTTTAGACCGAAGTTTTCCTTTATTCAAAACCATAGCCATTAATTCGAATATTTCTTTGAAAATTCGCTCATTAAGTCATGCTGCATGACTGGTTTTTTTTTTTTTCATGCTCGATTCCAATGGTTCATTATTGAAAATAACATTTGACTCCACGTGATCACTTTCCCTACAGCCCTGACCTATCGCCCTGTGATTTTCACTTGTTTGGGCCGCTTAAAGAAGCGCTAGGCAGACAACGATTCGAGGAGGGCCAATTGGCAACCTTCATCGTTTTTTGATGCTGGGATTAAAGAAACACAAACGGTGGGTACAGCTTCCGTACAAGTACGCAACCACGAGGGACATTTTATGTCTTAGCGCCCCCTCCCGCACCCACACCAAGTACTTCGTACTTAATTGTTTTGGTCACCTAGTCCGAACAGCCTTCAGTCCCAATTAGTTCGGATTAGCCGGACTCCACTGTATTATGTACGTAAACATTCATTTAAACAATCACGCTCATACCGCAGCTTGTTGGCCACGCAGTCGGCAGTGGTTAACGTAGTATGGTTAGGTAAATCGAGAGCTATCCAACGAGTGGTGAACGATTTTTGTACGATGATAACTGGCGAAGATAAAGTTCCGTAGCAACGAATCGGTTGTAAGCGAAAATCATCAGAAATATTTTCGTGACGTTGTTTCCGTTGCATGTCTCCGTTGCATGTCCCGCGTTTCATTTTCGAGTTTATGTAGCAAATTAAAGACATAAAATGTCAAAAAAGGATGAACGGATACCACGAACCAATTCGACCGAAACGGACATTACGAACCAGTTCGACCAAAATGGATACTGAGGAAATTCAGACAATCGGCAAAAAGGTATTTCCTCGCGAGATTGTCACTCACTCTGTGCACAGTTGGGGGGGAGCGAGAAGATATCAACTGCAACACCGCGATCGTGACTTCACTCATGAGCCTCCATCTATGAGGTACTGGACTCTAAAAGATGAAAAGATAGGTGAAATCCATCAACAATAATCGTACAATAATATAAAAAATTCACCAAACCTGTGACTGAGTGAGAAGAGGGACGGTGGACCCTCGAAGGTCTACCCCTCTCTTCCAGCGAGATTATCATCGGTTAAGAAGGGATATCGATTAGGCTTCCCCGAACGACCCCATCTTCACCGGAAGAGAAAACAACTCCTCCCCACATGACATACTTCTGCTACCCAGAAGTCGGGGGGTTGAAAAGTAGTACGAAGTTCTGGTCAGGAAAGGACATCTGAACAACTTCAAGTTAACTCCATTGTAATGGTACTACCTCAATAACATTTACTGGTGGAGAACAAAGCTCCTGCATACGGGTATTGGCGGAGACAAAATGTTGTCAGGGGTTTTTGTCCAGTGAATTGTGCTCATCTGGGCAACCTCTTGGTCTGGGTGATCAACCTCCATCGTTTGGATGGAACAACAATTGGGACTTGTAACTGGGGCACGGCATTACTCGCCTTCAAATGACCTCAATATATTTTAATTATATTGACACTCTAAAGGGGGAAAAGGGGGAGGGGGAAGCCAGTAGGTGTTATCAAAGGGACTGGATGTTTGTAAAGCAATCCTTCTGGAAACCTTTGGGCTTATCCTTCTGGAAAGCCCACAGTTCTGGAAAGTATGGTGAATTACTCAGCGCATACCTACCTACTACCAAAACATGCTCTGCTACCATGTGACAGAGTGAGGAGAGTGACGTTGGACCCTCGAGAGTCCCCACTTCTATACCAGCGAGATTATCACCGGTTAAGAAGGAATATCGAATAGGCTTCCCCAAACGACCCCGTCTCCACCGGAAGAGAAAACAACTCGAGAACAGCCGCACCGTCACAAACCTCATTTTAGCGAATTTTCAAAGTAAATGACGCTATTGCATTCGGTCCAAAATTTTCAGAACATGCATTTTTGAAATTTGTTTACAGGCAAATCCACTTCAGAGCATCATGAATCCATCTCTGGTTTTCAACAAGAATTTATATTATGTCTATAAATATGCATTTATGGGTCAAATTTGACTTTATAAGGATCAAAACTCGGTAAAAATTGCTAAAATCACGAAAAAAATTTATATAATTTTACTTCAGTTATCGTAAAGTAATTGAATTACCTTTATTGGAGATCCGATGATTGAAGCTATTAGATCGTTGTTTACTGAACAAAGAAGTATATTAAAGAAGTAAGAAGTATAACAACTTGAAATTAAGTATGAAAATGCAGGGTCTTCTGTCTTCTTAGCAAGCACGTCGTAGAAGTGAAGTGAGCGCGATTTTGTTTCAGCAGAGCTCACATGTTAGTTGCACTACTAGAGGAACAGCAGCAAGCTAATCCACAATTCTACACAAAATTACACTAATATTCGAGCTCACTGTAAGACGGTCCTCTCCAGTATTGAGGTGCATTCCAAGGTAGATATTGAGTACAGAACAGCAATCCAGACAGACAACGACAGAATACAATATAAATAATATGTTGAGGAAGAATTTGCAGCGTTTTTCCCTCCCTCACTGCCACTGAGGTTCCCTCCCTCACGCCATCATGGAGCTTGATATTCGGTAGCTAAATTGGAAAATAATCATCTTTTCCTTAGGTAGGTACCTATGACTGAGAAGATGTTTGGAAACACCTTCACTTCTTCAATAAACCAGGATGTAAAAGGTAGGAACGCTTGAGACTCATCAGCACTTTGTTTTGTTTGTAAGCGAAATAGAAAACAAAGAAGAAAAAAACACGCGGCTTCTTATCGGCTATGTCAAGGGCACGAGGCGGAATTTACTCCGCGGGGGCTTTTCTATGAATCGAAAACAAAAACTCATTCCAAACGAGAACCCGATGGCAGCAAGCAGGATGTTTAATGATCGCAACTCATTATGCCATTATCTCATGCCTTGTACAGCTCGTGGTCCTCGGATAGTTGTAGGTATGAGGAGGGAGGCTTCATTTAAGATACTCAACGGATTAGAGCTGTTATACGTCGTAACTCCAAGCGATTTCCCAATCAATCCGCAGCAGGCTGGTTCATACCGGAAAATCAAACAATCTCCTGACGAAGGTCCTAATATTTATGGGGCAAATTCTCATTTTACTTTCATAAAAGAAGTGCCTCAAGTGTTTTTTTTTTCTCATTGCCTTTTCGAATTCTACATACCTTGAAACGGAAGCCATCAAATTGGGGGGGTTACTTTTTTTTCATGCTCGATTCCAAAGGTTCATTATTGAAAATAACAAACCAAAATGTCTCTCTGTCAGCCGTACGCCGTACTTTTCTTAGTTACCATGAACCAAAATTAATGAAATTTGGTTCGTAGGCCCCGTTTGGGGTCTAGTTGGTCCTCGAAGCTCGGCGTTACTGTCAGTCATCTCTAAGGGGTGAAAAATGGGGGTCGAAATTTTCAGAACGCAAGGGTATGGTTTTTTAACGTTTTGATCTTGAACTAAAGAGTTTTTTGAGACCATCCGGACCCGGAGCATTATACGACCAGCCGTTCGTTTGCAGCGAAAAGCTTCGTCAACATGATTGTGAATCAAATGGTATAAATCCGGCCCAGATATCATCGCTATGGAGCACCTGATTATAATCAAGGATGACTGTATGAAGACGAGTTGGTTGTTCTGTGATATAATTTCATTTGAAAAATGATGGATCTTTTGGATTTTGTTGAAAGGTACTTTTGCAACTTGAACAAACGTTGAAGCATTATTGGGTAAATTATTACACAACGTTAAATTATTACACAACGGTTTATTATTTACCTTATGCTTCATGAATAACTACAAATAAGTAATTAATGATTTAATTACTGAATCCCACGCATTAGCATGAAACTTTAATTCCCGGTCCGGCTCCAGTACTCCATTTAGGGCTTTCCTGGGGGGAGTTAGAGGGTATTGACCACAGAAAACAGTGATTTACGCAGAAGGAGCATCTATACAGGTAAATAATAAACCGTTGTGCAGCGTTTTTTCTGCGGAACAGACATTCTGCAGTTTTGATCCACGTTCGATCAGGTGGCAGTTGACGATATTGAGGGTGGCAATCGTGATCCGCCTGGAGAACCCCCGGGTAGGAATCGTCCATACCTAATTATGATTTAATATAATAAAACTTGAAAGACAAATCAAGGAATTCGAAGCGGCCCGCCGCTCGGGGTTTTTGTCGGGAAACGTCTACACATAATTATTTTCATACAAGCTGATATTTTGTGTTGTTATACAACCAATAATGGGTGTCTAGTTCAGAATTAGTAGTGCAAATATAGGTATTTTATTCAACAATAAAACCAGCCCAAAGCCGCGTCCACACCAGTACGAGGCAGCCGAACGAGACATGCGGACCGAGGCTGGATCTGCGGACCGCCTGTTCGCAGCTCAGTTCTGCCTGTTTTTTCTGTAGTATGGATTGCGAAGATGATCTTTTAGTGGCAAGCGCTGCATTAGTTGTTATTGCCAGTTTAGTAAAAAAGGAAAGGAAAATGCGCAGGTGTATGATGAAACTACCGAAACAGACCAATGACTCGCGGACGAATATTCATCAACAATTCGATAGAAGGTGAAGATAGTAGCCATTTCAAAAGCTTTGCAAGAATGTCTTCCACAGATATTTTTTTCATTTTGGAACCAATCCTGAACACAATAAAACGCCGACAAAATAAAAATTACTACGGGGGGGGGGGGGGGGGAGGCAGGGCACCTACTTTTGATCTTGAGTGATGGTTTTTTCCCAGGATTCACGGTAAACTACGCAATAAACGTCATGAACCGATAAGTAAGCAAAAACTGTTATTGATACCACGGAATTCCGAGAAACAACTGTAACTATCGTATTTTTCCATTTCCGCAGAAGGTTTGAGATACATATTTACAACTTTTGACCCCAATATGCAATAAATTTATTCATGCGCGACTGGATGTCAAGAGTAAACAACGATCACGCTTTTTATCTTAATCCGTACCAATTTCAATATCAGCGCATATTGTACCCTAATGGATAATCCGACTAATAACTAGGTACCTATATCACAAACTGGATTCAAAACAACATAATAATAGTATTACAGTAGGAGTCGCTTAGTAGAAAGGTGGTTAAAGGAATAAGTCGGATATAAGGATAGAAACATTCAGGTCCCGATCGGCTGTATGTAAACACACAGTGAATTAGCCTGTTATAGTGATCAAAAGGTCCGTTATTGTGATTAGTTTTCTAGTTTTTGGATGTTAAAGGACGGCGAAATAGGTAAAAAGGGCTGATATCTCCTAAAAATGGTATATATTCACCAAATGTGGTACCTATTGAACGATGATCCGAAACAGAAGAAACAGAAGAGCGTAGGCTACCTGCCTATAGGTTTTAATGAGGATTCCTTAAAAAAAATTAATCAAAATTAGGTCAGTTCTGGGGTGTCAAATTCGCCAATATCGGTAAAAATGGCTAAAATCATCACAAAGTATTTTATACAGTAGAAGTCGCTTATAGAGATTGTTCGCTTATAGTGATTGTTTCCAGTCGGTCCCAATTCGATCACTGTAAGCGACTTCTACTGTACTTGTAGTATCATACTATCAACCTGTTGATTAATGAGATGAAAGAGATCCGATCTGAGGTGAGTGATCAACAAAAAGATTTTAATTCTGATAATAAACATCAAAACCTTCAAACTGTGTATGACCACTTGCATTTGAATCAGGAGAGTAGAACCTGGAAAATAAGCGTCACAAGGTTTCCACTGTTTGCGCATTATATCTCATTTGCTTTGACGGCGATATCATTCCGATTGCTTTGAACTTCATAGAGGGTCATTTGGGACCCTACCTAAATATTTATATATCTTACCGTAATTTCGTTAAAATCGGTTGATAGAATCTTGGAGATATTTAAGAATTGGAAGGTTTTCGTTGTTGGTCCCGATCGCTGTGAAATTAGTGGTGGACCATCAGGAGTTCCTGTCAATCCTTGCGTCTGTGTGAGCTTATTTGGATTAAATAATAATATACAACATTACAAGTAGTCCAGGAGCTGACAGCAGTTGAGCGTGCAGAAATTTCTGAACGCGGATTCGCTGACACTTTCCGGCGGGTAGGAAGGTTGCGCTGAGACGAGCTCTGAAAATCGAACGTAACTCGGCAACAATCAATTGTAGGAAGCTGAAACTGGTCTCAAATTGTTCAGATTTTAGTCTGTATTTACCTGTATAGATGCCCCTTCTGCGTAGATCACTGTTTTCTGTGGTCATTACCCTCCAGTACCCTCCAGGAAAGCCCTAATGGAGTACTGGAGCCGGCCCGGAATTAAAGTTTCATACAAACGTGCGGGATTCAATAATTAAATAATTAATTATTTGTAGTTATTCATGAAGCATAAGGTACATAATAAACCTTTGTGTAATAATTTACCTGTATAGATGCCCCTTCTGCGTAGATAGCATAATAAACCGTTGTGTAATAATTTACCATTGTGTAATAATTTACCCAATAATACTTAAACGTTTGTTCAAGTTGCAAAAGTACTTATCAACAAAATCCACAAGAGCCATCATTTTTCAAATGGAATAATATCAAGGAACAACCAGCTCGACTTCACACAGCCATCCGAACTGTTGGAATGCCGGGTTGGATGAGTTTTTTCCTAAGTGAACTTGGGCCCCTCAAGCAATGAAAATGCAATGCATGTGATGTGCAAAAAAAGAAACCAAAATGAAACCTGACAAATTCGAACTTCCCATGTATTGGGAAAAGAGCTTGTGACGAAGTTGATCTGCAGTAGTCCGTTGTTTCAAAATTAGGTACGTGCAAACCTCTTGCAAGCCCACGAACTGTGATGCTGTCACCATCCCATGCCCAGATTCCACAAGGTCATGGTTTAGATAAAGAATCCAACGAGGCCGCAGTCAAAATTTTCTTCTTGCTTCCTATACGACTGGTGGTATCGCAACCAGTTACTGAATGTAATGCATATGTAGGATACTAGTAACATTTTCAACCAGTCCCACAGCAGCCAAATGACAGGCAAGGAACCGATTTTTTTTTTTTAAACCTGAAACCAGGGTCCAATGCAGTCCAAGTCAGTCAGCTGCCTCCAAAAATAAATTCCTAACATGAAACCGTCTGTGTTTGGGCCTAAATGACAATCTCTGCATTTCGGCGACTTCTTGCAGCATGAAATGCATGTAAATTTACATTCTCGAGTCAGCTTCCAGATGGTTTGATCGCAATACGTAGTTTCACTTATAGTTTAACTATTTTTTCTATAATTTTTTTACATTAGTTACAACAGGTAGGTATAATAAAAACGCTGCAAATCCCTGCACAACGGTTTATTATTTTGTATAGAATACCCTTCCGTTACAGATCACAGCTCTATGTATAGATAACCCGTCTATATAATATGATATGTACTATTATATACATATTATGTAGATCGCAGACCCTCCTTAGGTTAGTACCTAACCCCTTTCTCGTTACTAGGTACCTACCTAAATCACGAGTTAAATGTTGCTAGAATAATTCTGCCGATGACAAACAGTACCTAACAAAAAGAAACACACATAATGAAGTTCTGAAAAGAAATTGTTGATGAGGAGTGAAAAAAGTTGCGAAAGTACCTACCAACAAACTCCAGCCCCTTCTACGTAGATGGTATAATGAACCGTTGTGTAATAATTTACCGTTGAGTAATGATTTACCGTAGTAATAATTTACCCATCAATAATACTTCAACGTTCGTTCAAGTTTCACTACCTACCAACAAACTCCAAAAGAGCCATCATTTTTCAAATTAAATAATATCACAACAACCAACTCGACTTCATACTCCGCCAATATAATCAGGTGATCCCTACCAATGATTTCATCTCCGCCAAATTTCCTATTGTGGGCGCGTCTCTGGTTACGAGATTTGGTTTGAATTGTATGCAATTTCATTCACACTGGAGTCGAAAATGCCTGTCGGTGCAAACTTCGGGGCCTTACTGTGAACGAACGGCTGGACGTACGACGCTCCGGATGGTCTTAAAAAACTCGCAAGTTCAAGAACTATTTAAAACCGTAAAAATATTCACGTAAAAAAATGGTATAGGCGTTTTGAAAATTTCAACCCCTATTTTGAACCCCTTACAGATGACAGTAACGTCGAGCTTCGAGGACCAACTAGACAGCGAACGGAACCTATAACCCGAATTTCATCAATTTTCTTTCATGGTAACTAAGAAAAGTGGCCCGTACGGCGTACAGCGGACAGACAGAAATATTTTTATTGCAGTTTTGGATTCTACATACCTTGAAACGTAAACCATCAAATTTTGAGGGGGGTAAGAATTTTTTTTTTTTCATGCTCGATTCCAATGGTTCATTATTGAAAATAATAAACCAAAATGATAATGATACACACACTAGTTTACATAGGTATACATTATAGTATGTATGTCATGCTTACATACATCATTCACTATTTTGTGCATGGTGCGGTGTGGTATGGTATAGTACCTACTATTTTTCAATGTGCTAGCAATAATTGACGTAAATTAGAGATTTTGAACCTTTTTCGAGAGGTTTGCCGGGAAAACAACAAGTTTTTCGAAAAATTTTAGGGAAATAAAGTTATAGAGGACTGAAGTCTGAACAATTTGAGACCAATTTTAGCTTTCTACAATTGACTGTTACCGAGTTACGGCCGATTTCCGGAGCCCGTCTCAGCGCAAACTTTCGACCCCCTCCCGCCTGACTGCAACACATTCCCGGCCGGCAACATGCATTTTCCCACACTCCTACAGCCCTTGGATAATAATCAAAAGAGAAACCGCGTTCAGCAATGCTCAGCTGCTGTTAGCTCCTGGACTAAGATGGTTCTGTGAGGATGAAAGAGCTCTGCAGTGCGATTCTGCAACTCGGTATGACATCGTAACGACGATGAAATATCGTTAGCATAACAAAAAATATCGATGCCACTAAATACCGACGATTGGCGTAGGGGGTAAAGGGGGCTATTTTGACATACATTCGCACGGTAGGGGGTCCTACTATATATGGCAAGGGGGATGTGACGTCACAACATCAACCCTTACACGGTCCTACGTCACAAAATCACCCTTTACACAGTGGGGGTCCCACGTTACATTGTACCCCGTGGTACCAGATGCACGCCGCCTCCAGCACCCACCCGTCGGCTCAGGTCACCATGGGCACCTACGTCACCTCGTACCCACTGTGCTGTACACAACCAACTCCAACCGCCGCGCCGCCACCGATTCGTACAAACAATCGTTACGCTACCCGACACCGTCGCACCCTACGGTGCTGTACTTACGTCGCAAACGTACTTACCCATGTGTAGATGATATGCATCATACCAAAGACCGCAGCTATCCGACACGGGACGTCGCACGTCGCCGGTAGCCGGTGGTCACCACCACAGGGTCGCGCACCGCAGGGTGGTAAGTACCTGGTAAGTATTATTGAAAACAACATTGCGAATATTGTGTTAGTATCATAACCACCACCTAGTTTAAGCCCAGCAGTGTTTAATCGTAGCTATATGTCAAACATACTCGTACCCCCTCCTTATCCTCGAGTCGTCACGCAGAGTCGTCGTCGGCGTCGAAACCCCCCTTGAACACCGGACGTGACTGTAAATTGTTACGAATAAAATAAAATGACGTAACGATCTACAGTAACGCCTTGCGATTTTCAGCCGCGCGATTTAATCGCGGTTAAAAAATCGCGGCGGCAGCATGTCATCACCGCGCACGCACCAGCGGCTGCGGTAGTGCGATAATGGATGTCTTGGAGATATCCTGTGTCGTACCGTTGGCTCTGAGAGCAAAAACGCTGCTAAGTCCTTGTCACATGGGTTTATTATTCTATTATTTTATTGGACTACAGAAATGCTGGCTGTTTATTTATTGTTTCTTTCATGTAAAATAATTGAAATAGCTATTTCTGGTGGTTTCTACAAATTTTGGCCCCCAAAACTTTTTTTTTTCAAATTACCTTTGATCATTGATTGTACCATTTAATCGTCTTGATCCACGTGTTGACACTTTTTCTAGTGTTATTATACAAATTGATGGTGATTTCAGACGATTTCCCAGGTTTTTGACTCATTAAAAATCAATTTTGGGAGCTCAACATCTGGTACCTACAACCTCAATTTTCTATTCTTTGGTCAAAATCGACTTCATATTCGGTCTTCTCGTCCCCAAAAACATGAAAAACGATACCTTAAAAGCTCATGTTACCAGCATGTTGCTAAAACGCAAAAAGTACCTATTTTTATACACATTTTCACTCATAACACCCCTGGGTATATTCCGATCGGGCTGAAAAGTTTCGGGACACAACTAGGGCCCAAATGGAGCATGTGTGTGAAAGAACGATTTTTTTAGACCGAAAATGAAGCCTGTACACGTGATACGGCGGACGGCGTACGGCGTACGGCGGACGGACATTGCATTTTTGGAATCTACGTAGGTACCTTGAAACGGAAAAGAAAAAATTTTGAGGGGGTGTTATAAAAATTTTTTGCTGAGCGATTACATAGGTGTATTATTCACAGAATAATAAACCAAAACGGCGGCGGGATAAAAAATTCGAAAAAACGTTTTGGGTACACCCTATTATCTCCCAAAGGGAAGCAAAGGGGCAATTTTATAAAATTCATCAAGATTTAAAGCAATACCCTGCAAAATTTTTCGATTATTATCGGATGAGTGTAAATAGCTTCAACCAACTTCTCGAAATGACACGGCCCAGAATCACTTACCAGGATACCAAGTGGAGACGCTCAATCGTGAATGCAGGATGGAAAATCCCAAGAGCGAAGCAATCGCGCGACTGAACTACCGCTTGTGCGTGCAAGGTTATTCAATTCTGTGTTTCACATTTTCCTCCGCCTTAACCGTGCCGCCCGAAAAATAGAACCTGCTGCGACTTTTTCTAAACTTGCGATTTATTATCGCCGGTGCGCGTTCATCCATTGAGTTCTGTGTGTTTCATTTCTGGGGCGATTAAATCGCGCGGCTGAAAATCGCAAGTGCGTATGTGTACACCATAATCTAACGATACACGAATCTTAGATCTACTCGGTTATGTGATAAACACCCTACATAAAGACCAAATAAACGCTTTGCATATTGGACAAAAATCGATGCGACTGCTACACTGCCTACACGTGCTGACGTGTAGACATGGTTTTAATAAAATTTCGATTTTATTAGTCATACAAATTTTACAGGTTAATTGTCTACAACAAGATCCACATGCGTCTGTAGTACATGCATTTTCACAACCACCGCTCGATAGTTGAACTGGTCCCTCACCATATACGTAAGGCTGAGTGCAAATATCGATTAAATGGAAATCATTTAACGTAAATGTACGACATTGATCAATAAAAGGGCAGGTTGGTTCGCGTGCCAAATGTATCACCACAGGTACGTCATTTTCTGTAAGATTATTTACATCCAATTCTAAATTACACGCAGAACAAACTATGGTACCATTTCTATACCAAAAACCAGCTCTGGCTAGTTCGTCGAATAAGTCGACCCAACTGCCAGGTCACGCAGATAGCGACGTTCAATGATTTCACTAGCACTGTTCATAAGGAAAGGACGGGAAAGGTATCATTGTGGAAAAATCATGCTGTTTCCAATTTTCATAGTTTAATTGAGTTCCAGGTGGTGGTTGGACTAGAGTGGGGGTAATTATACCAATAATCGAATTGTAAAGGTATAAAACCCAGGAAAAAAGGTATAATTTGTACAAAAAACGCTGCAAATCCCTGCATAACGGTTTATTATTTTGTATAGAATACCCTTCTGTTACAGATCACAGCTCTATGTATAGATAACCCGTCTATATAATATGATATGTACTATTCTATACATATTATGTAGATCGCAGACCCTCCGTAGGTTAGTACCTAACCCCGTACTCGTTACTAGGTACCTACATACCTAAATCACGAGTTAAATGTTGCTAAAATAATTCTGCCGATGACAAACAGTACCTAACAAAAAGAAACACACATAATGAAGTTCAGAAAAGAAATTGTTGATGAGGAGTGAAAAAAGTTGCAAAAGTACCTACCAACAAACTCCAGCCCCTTCTACGTAGATGGTATAATGAACCGTTGTGTAATAATTTACCGTTGAGTAATGATTTACCGTTGAGTAATGATTTACCGTAGTAATAATTTACCCATCCATAATACTTCAACGTTTGTTCAAGTTTCACTACCTACCAACAAACTCCAAAAGAGCCATCATTTTTCAAATTAAATAATATCACAGAACAACCAACTCGACTTCATACTCCGCCTATATAATCAGGTGATCCCTACCAATGATTGGCCGTATTCACAAATTCCTATTGTGGGCGCGTCTCTGGTTACGAGATTTGGTTTGAATTGTATACAATTTCATTCACACTGGAGTCGAAAATGCCTGTCGGTGCAAACTTCGGGGCCTTACTGTGAACGAACGGCTGGACGTACGATGCTCCGGATGGTCTTAAAAAACTCGCAAGTTCAAGAACTATTTAAAACCGTAAAAATATTTACGTAAAAAAATGGTATAGGCGTTTTGAAAATTTCAACCCCTATTTTGAACCCCTTAGAGATGACTCACAGTAACGTCGAGCTTCGAGGACCAACTAGACGCCGAACGGAACCTATAACCCGAATTTCATCAATTTTTTTTCATGGTAACTAAGAAAAGTGGCCCGTACGGCGTACAGCGGACAGACAGAAATATTTTTATTGCTGAAATATTTTTTTTTCATGCTCGATTCCAATGGTTCATTATTGAAAATAATAAACCAAAAACGCTGCAAATCCCTGCACAACGGTTTATTATTTTGTATAGAATACCCTTCTGTTACAGATCACAGCTCTATGTATAGATAACCCGTCTATATAATATGATATGTACTATTCTATGCATAATTATTTAGATCGCAGACCCTCCGTAGGTTAGTACCTAACCCCGTACTCGTTACTAGGTACCTACCTAAATCACGAGTTAAATGTTGCTAAAATAATTCTGCCGATGACAAACAGTACCTAACAAAAAGAAACACACATAATGAAGTTCTGAAAAGAAATTGTTGATGAGGAGTGAAAAAATTTGCAAAAGTACCTACCAACAAACTCCAGCCCCTTCTACGTAGATGGTATAATGAACCGTTGTGTAATAATTTACCGTTGAGTAATGATTTACCGTAGTAATAATTTACCCATCAATAATACTTCAACGTTTGTTCAAGTTTCACTACCTACCAACAAACTCCAAAAGAGCCATCATTTTTCAAATTAAATAATATCACAGAACAACCAACTCGACTTCATACTCCGCCTATATAATCAGGTGATCCCTACCAATGATTGGCCGTATTCACAAATTCCTATTGTGGGCGCGTCTCTGGTTACGAGATTTGGTTTGAATTGTATACAATTTCATTCACACTGGAGTCGAAAATGCCTGTCGGTGCAAACTTCGGGGCCTTACTGTGAACGAACGGCTGGACGTACGATGCTCCGGATGGTCTTAAAAAACTCGCAAGTTCAAGAACTATTTAAAACCGTAAAAATATTTACGTAAAAAAATGGTATAGGCGTTTTGAAAATTTCAACCCCTATTTTGAACCCCTTAGAGATGACTCACAGTAACGTCGAGCTTCGAGGACCAACTAGACGCCGAACGGAACCTATAACCCGAATTTCATCAATTCTTTTTCGTGGTAACTAAGAAAAGTGGCCCGTACGGCGTACGGCGGACAGACAGAAATATTTTTATTGCAGTTTTGGATTCTACATACCTTGAAACGTAAACCATCAAATTTTGAGGGGGGGTAAGAATTTTTTTTTTCATGCTCGATTCCAATGGTTCATTATTGAAAATAATAAACCAAAAGGTGGTTTATATTATTTATCATAGTTTAATTTGAGTTCATGGAGGTGGTTGGACTAGGGTAGGGGTAATTATACCGGATTTCGGACCGGATTTTTTTGTGGGTGGTGGTTCGACAGGAGTGGGGGTAATTATACCGGATTTCGGACCGGATTTTTTTGTGGGTGGTGGTTCGACAGGAGTGGGGGTAATTCTTTAATTCTCTAATACCAACAGTATAAAATCGGGGGAAAAAAGGGTTTCATAATGTAAAAATCACGCGGATTTCGATTTTCATATTCTAATTGAGTTGTGGGTGGTATATTTTGACATCATCTACACGACATACGTGTGAATATGAACATATCCCTACCATATTCACATCGAATTCGAGGGAATACGATAAAATTCGACCATATTTACACAAAATTCGTGTGAATATGAACATTTTCCTAGATTGTAACGTGAAATTCGAATGAATACCACGATACATCTACCATATTCACTGGAATGCCATTATATTTCTACAATGCTTACACGAAACTCGTGTGAATATAAACATATTCCTACCACACCCAACATGAAACTTAGAGGGAATACGATTAAAATTCAACCATATTTACACGAAATTCATGTGAATATAAACATATCCCTACAACACTCACATGAACTTCGAGGAAATACGATAAAATTCGACCATATTTACACAAAATTCGTGTGAATATGATCATTTTCCTAAGATTTAACGTGAAATTCGAGTGAATACCACGATACATCTACCGTATACACGTGTGATTGACTCCGACGCCTCCGATCGCAAGACATTTCGATGCACGTCATACCAGATGCACGCCTCCAGCACCCAACCGACGGCTCAGGTCACCATGGGTAGCACCTACACCACCGTAAAATTCGACCATATTTACACAAAATTCGTGTGAATATGATCATTTTCCTAAGATTTAACGTGAAATTCGAGTGAATACCATGATACATCTACCATATTCACGACGTGAGGTATGTATAAGGTACCTAGCGAGTTGCAGAATCGCGCTACTGGAGGGAAATCACTATTCACACCACATTCACACTAGTAAAGGGATTCCTACAACTATTTTTCCCAACAAACTAGCATACCTCGTGTAGTTACTGGGAGTATCTGCCTCATGAAATTACGTCGTTCCTTCCAGACAGCTCTCCTTCTGCTGGTAGCGATCGTGTTGCAATCGAATCCCATTGGTCGGTTCGAGTCGCGCCCACGGAACAGGCGATCCCTGACGTCACAACTTGAAAGAGACAATTGAATGACGGAGTGAGAGTGTGAGGATTTGGTGGGAGGGGGGTCAACCAGTTAACTGACGGAAGTTGAGGGCGTCCCAGGGGTGAAAAGGCCTCCTCGAGAGGTCAATGACGATATTACGTAGTGATCGACATCGGGAAGGTATGCCTCGGTTCACTCACAACCGAAACTGATAAGAAGTCCGAGTATCATGATTCACCCCCGGCTTGTCTCTGGAATAATGGAGGCAGAGTCAGACTCCGAGATGATGCAACAATGTGAAACACATTATGATTCTTTAATAAATATGGAATGAGTGGTGACAACTCGATTTCAGGCTATGTGGATGTGCGAGATCGGTTTTTTATAACAAAACGTGGAATATGATCTTAAGATGATCAAAATCGTTGCTACAAACTTTCGATAGAAATCAACGTTCGATGATTTACTTACCGTGCTACTAAATTCTTACCGAAAGCAGGTACCTATTAGGCAACGGTACCTAACATGAAAATATTCATCTTTTGCTCCACACATCGCTCCGTGAATGAGCTGGAACTAACTTTCATTCCACTTAGGGTGGGATTAATAGTCCGTACTTGAGGGTCAGTAGCACTCAAGTATTGGAAGATGAGTCCTCAAGTAATGAACCTTTCTTTGTGTAATAATTTGCAGCGTTTTTTGTTTTCAAGGATGACATCCTTGAACATTGTTCTTCCTTCTCAATACCACCTCCCTTAGGACGAACTTCTCGTCTTCGGTGAATACCGTACGTTTCGGTTTATTTTCCATCATTTTGGAAAGGAAGTCCAGCGAAAACCTCGGAAAATGTAAAGGAAAACACACGATAACCTGGTAAAAAGTAACCTCCCTAGAAGAAAACCTCTTCTTCTTTTCTATTTGCTGTCCTCACGGAGATGCGCCATGGTGGGTACGCAGTTTGAAAGGAAACCTTCTTCATGGTAATCTCAAGTACAATCCAAACTCACTCAGGTAAGTGAGAGTCTCACTCCGTCTATTAATACCACTCCCGAGTTCGTCACTGACTTGAGGCGCTCAGAGACTTCCGCGAGTGTGAGTGACACTCACACTTGAGATCGGTCTATTAATCCCACTCTAAGCCAATTTCTGACTGTAGTATCTTCTACATTTTAGTTACAAAGTCGATTGTCTGTAGGTTTTTTGAAGGAACGTTGCACCGAAGGGAGGGAAGTCTAGTGTTCATGGTAAGAGTCGTAAGAAAAGTATGTCCTCCATAATCGAAATTACCACTTCCACTATCCTGTACATTTTAGTTAGGTACAAAGTCGATAGTCCGTACTTTTTTTGAGGGACCATTGCACCGAAGTTATGGAGTCTAGTCATGGTTATAAGATTCGTAAGAAAAGTATGTCATAAGTATGCCCTCAATAATAGAAATGTCCACTTGCATTTTGTGTTTCAAACACCGAACGAATTTGTTTCCTTCGTGTCTGCCTGTACTTGTAACCACCGTATATCTTATTGGAAGGGCAATCAAATCGAGCTGAAATGTTGGGGGTAGGAATGATCTAGTTCGTTCTCATATGGTCCCATAGTAAATTCATTAAAATTCTACCAAAACTCCTCTGCGCATGCGCAAACATGAAATTCCTGACACTACCGTAACAATGGATCTGTCCGGCCGAGTTTGCTGAAATTGCAGATTGGGTTCCTGATGGTCCCTATTTCACGGTGATCGGAATGTGCCTGCGACGCACGAACAACGAAAACTTTTAACAATTTAATTTCCGTTTTATTCAAATATATTTCGCTGAAATTTTCATGGATCATGCAGGACGGATCCCTTATGGTCCCCATTTGAGAAGTTCGGCGCAGAGTGCAGCACCATCCAAGCTGTCCTTTCGGCAGTGAAAACGAGGTTCGAAAACGTTGCACGTGTACCTAATGTTTCTGCATCTACAGGCGTGCAGTTGTTCTGTGATTGAGTAGGCAACAGTAGTTATTACTTCTATTAACGTTAGGTCATTGACAGGTTGTAGACAAATTCATTAGAAAAAATATCATCTGCATTAAATTAACTGCTTACTTCTGGTTCCTTGTTCAATAACCGAATGTGATTCAGCTTATTCATGGCGAGAACCCACGACTGAGCGAGAAAAAATTAGTCATGGGGAAGGCCGGATGTAAATATTTCGCGTTAGAAATGGAATTTTACTACCTGTATGATGATCATCTAAATGGCCTTTAGACTCTCGCCTGACTCAGGACAGCCTGACACCACAAAACTCAACCCCAGAACATGAAAAATAGCCACCAGACATGAATTTCAATGACAGGGTCAAACAGAGAGACAACAAGGGACCCGCTCGGTAGCAATAAACGTAGCGCTTCAAGCGGAGAAGCGAGTTAGTAGAGCCCGTATTATGAATTAATTTAACAATGTGTGGAAGCTGTTACAGCCGATCCAGTAGGGAGATGGTTTGGGACATTTCATGGGCAATAATTTCCTGCCTATTTCTAGGGTGATAATTTCACGCTAATAGTTCATTCGCTTGCCTTCACGTTTTTTCGGGCTTCCCCTTTCACACACACCCCATGAAACCGGCTCTGCGGACAAATACGCTCTACGTGACAGACTGAAGTCTTCGTTCAACGAAAGTTGTGGTAACCCAGTCGAGAAGGTTGTTCTCATATTCGCTGTGCCAAAAGATTCTTAGGGTAGACTGTTGCCAAAAATGCTTACGGTCTTTATGAATCTAGACAGTTTTGCTGAGGCCCAGTATTTTATTTTCAAGATACCATCGACCAACAAAAAAGAAGGAGAAAAACGTCAGTGCTGAATTGTGAGTAGTAGTAGGTATGTTTATTCCGGTAGGTTTTCTGGATAGAATCGTTTGGCGAGAGCTCGTGGTTGACAAAAAATAGTCATACGTTGATCGTGGATGATGGTTGGTTCTTACCAATTATAAGGTGTTAGAAGGCAAGCACTCAGAATGATTTTGAGGTTTAGGTACAGTGTGTACGCTAACTATGGGTGGCGAGCGGCATTTTGTATTTCTACCTACAGTCTTGGCGATTGGCTTGGTGAAATTTGGTGACGTGATGTATAGACTCAGTGCAACAGGGTTGAATATCGAGATGACCAGGTGGTTGTTGTGCAAAATAAAAGTTATTCCATGTAGGAACACGCTATGAAACTGATCGAGGTTTTGAATCTGCTGGTCTTAAGTAATCTAGAAAAGAACGTTGGTCCTGGTGATTGGAAGTAAAGGTCAAGACTCGGACCCAGTAGATGCATCTGGAAGATGTGAGGATGAAATCAGATGACGAGATGGTAAAATAGGAAATTTGTGGAATGAATTTCACCAGCACCAACGATCCATCTGATGAAAATATGTAGAGAGGGACTTTATGGTACACGTTCGATCTCACTTCACAGTAGAAAAACAATTCATAAACGTACTGCCGTCTATCAACCGTCTATCACTAATACTCATGGCTGTAGGGTACCTATCTACATAAAATTAGCGAATGATGAAGTAGCCCACGCGACCTTCTGCTCTTTTAAAATTAATGAAATCCAGATGGGATCACCGATAAAATGATCTGGTCTCGCCGGTGTTGCAATATAAAGTCAGAAATAGCTGTAATATTCACTAGCCAAACCGTCTAGACGTCGTGGTTCCCACTGTGGCAGACTGCTTGTCTTTGGCCACTGTCCACTTTCGAACACGCCAGTTGGACTCGTCCCGGATTGGCGGGTTTCGTTGTAGCGCTATAATATTTGGTTTATTTATTTTCAATACTCACCCATTAGAATCTACTTTTGAATTGGGGCCAAGCCTGCATGATTCATGAAGTGTACAGTAAAACATGTAAAATAGAATAACCGGAAATATGACCTTACAAGGGTTTTGTTGTTTGCACAAGCATTGCTGCTATCTTAATTCAAACCTCAGTGAGACTCGAGGCTCTTATGTATGGTACAGATGCCGTGAGCGTGTCAAAGAAGTACTTTTTATAGGTTTGGTTGGCCTTGGAGCCCTAGGTCACCTTTCAGTCTATTGCTTTCAAGTCGGATTTCTTTGGGAAGTAGCAGAAAGACAGTTATATAGGGAATTCGTTTTGAATCGATCCAGTAAGGTTGGTAGGTACCTACCTACGAGATTTTTCGGATTCAACTTTTAAGAGAGTGTCAATGATTTATAGTTGTCTGGAACTCTAGTGGAACCTACTGAGGTCAATTTAGATTGACAGAAGGACAAGGAAACAGATAGGGAATGAATAATTATCGATTACATACCTACCATTTGAAAGCATGTTCTATAGACTATATTAATGCGGCATTATCAAAGGATTCAGACACGATAAAGTCGGCTCTCACATTGTTTCAATGACATCCATTTAGTCCCAGAGTAATTTTTGATGACTACCAACACCGGTCGGGTCATTTCTGGTGTAACAAGACTTGCTAAGCGTGAACTCAGTAATGCTGCTTCTAGGTTCGCAAATCATTCGACGGTCGTTTTTTGAACAGGTGCAAGCCATTGCAGACTTTTTGAATCTGGAGAAGCTCGAATTAAAAAAAAGTTCAATTTTCGACAAAATCCTTCGAATCGGGGTTTTCATGCTGCTGGCCTTTGTTTTATTCGTACTCGAACTCGTAAATAGTATGGAGCATACATTCGAATATGGCATGTTCATTTTGGGAAGACCAAAACTTTCAATTATCTTCTTCATACACCTAGTAACCTCGTTCATCACCCTCTACATATTTATCGATTTTTCGTGTTCAATACCAATGCTACGTCAAGTTGTCAAGATTGTCACAAAGATTGATATTTTCCTTTGGCAAACAGTTTCGCAGAAAAAAGGCAGGGTTTCATATTTTCGAACTGCAATGACAGCCAAATGGCTAGTGATGTTGGCGATGTCGTGTCTCGTACTGACTGAACTCCAATATAAGTCAGGTACAGATGCTGTGTACTATTTGAAAATCACGCCCGTCTCAGTGCTCATCATGAATTTTCTATGTGACATTTGCATTAGAAAGTTTACTGTCATGGTACATTTCATCGAGTGCAGATCCAAAATCTTGGAAGATTTGTTGAAAGAAACTTGGATTCCACAAAACAGAGGTAAGTAAAGGTTCATTTTCAGAATTATCACGGGAGAAAATGAAATCGAATGTGTCGAGGCTAAGTTAACAATTTCTTATAGGTCTTTTAGGTTGTAGGACTCCGAGAACTGTCCACTAAGAAAAATATTGGTTCTTGTCTGCCCCATTTAAACGTGCTTTACTTGGTTTTATACGATCTACCTGTTACGTAAAAATTAAAGTTCATTTAATAATCTGGGTTTTCATAATGATTAGATATCGGTCGAGTTTACTTTTTCAAATACCTAGCTACCGTGGTTGGCTTTCACCATAAATGCTGACCATACGACGAACAGACACTCGAGTAAAAAACGCTGCAAATTATTACCCAACCTTTATCACTTTCCTTCATATAGATACACCTTCTGTGTAGATCACTGAATTCCTGTATATTTGCGGTAGACACACACACACACGCTCGCGCGCGCGCGTCCAAAATGCCACCGGGGTCGAAGAATAAGGTTTCTAACGTTTGGCAATTACAGTTACATAAATATGCATTTCTCCGCTGCCCCCACCTCCTGCAACGCACCACTACTGCCCCTCGAACTCACCACCCTGTCAGTTTTGAAATTATGATGTTCGCTGAACCTAAGTAGGACCCTCGACATGGGCATTCCAAAGTGTTCACCTAATATTTATGGTTCGTTTGACCGTGAACAACAAACTTGTTCCTATCAACAAAATCCAAAATAACCATCATTCAAAAATGAAATCACGGAACAACAAACTCAATTTCATAAAGTCATGATTGATTATAATCAGCTATTCCCTAGCAATGACATCTATGTTAGATGTTTACCGTATGATTCATACTCCTGTTGAGCGTAGCTTTCATCATTGTCATAATTTAGGGACCTTCAGCCCACAGCTCACTCTGTCCCCTCTGCTAGCTTTCCAGGTGTAGGTACCATTGTAGCTCACTAATGTAATAATATTATATTCTTCCATTGCTTCACACAAAAGGAATACTGATATTCATCCAAGAAATACAAATTTATTTCGTAAGTAATTTGACCTACCAACTTCTTGCTAATAAAGTAATAAATAATGGAAATGATGCCATTGCTTGAATGAATTAGGTATATTAGAATCAATGGCTGCTGGTGAACTAAGTGGATCGATGTACAGAGACGGGAATTACAGCACTGTAATTCGTAGATTGATGTAATGTTCCGGTTTCAGCTGAATGCACATAAGTTATCATTTGAGGCGCTGTGCTGATATTGTAGCAACTATTTGTAGACTTAGTACGCCCATCATGCAAGATTCTTATTAACTGGCCAGGTTGGCAGCAAGACGTGGAAAATTTGATGCACGCCCAGGACCTCCTGTGGGACGCCTGCACTATTCTCAACTCAGCGTGTAAACGAATGCTGGTGGCTCTAACCTGCACTATCTATGTCAGTCTAGTGTGCAGTTCTGTGACCCTCTGCGTGAATATCAAGTGAGCTAACTATATTTAACACAAGATTCTGTTACTTCTAACGGTATACAGGACTGCATACACACTCGATAATTATTTTGCGTAGGGACCAATATTGTTATTGTTTGATACCTGCAGCTCTCGTGGTTTGTAGCTGGGGTTTCGTCATTGTTGATGTACCTACCCTTTTTTGATCATTGTAATTTGTGTACTATGCCCATGCAATCGACTCAACACAAGGGGCAGCTTGGTCTTTTTAGTATGCCGACTCTGGGCACTGGGCGACCCCTAGTTTCAATGTAGCCTTCCCCTGACAGGCTGGGCTCTGTCTGATAGACCCTTTACTTCCCTAGCTAATTGTGGGAACGAATATGAAGAATATCAATACATATCAACAAGAAAAGGAAGAAAGCTATAGATAAGAAGAAAAAACAGTAGGTACGGAAGGAACTACAGGACTGGACCGGGAAGACCAGGAAAGACTGCAGTAAATGAAGACAACCTTGGCAGCCACGAAAAAGTAACCCAACATCAGCCAGACAGTTGTTAGGATTGGCCTAGCAGCAGCGGTGGAGTAACGGGGTAGCCTGATCCATCAAAAGAAGAAGGAGAGGAGCTCTCTCTCCAAGAGAACTTGAATCTCCGACAAAAAACGGAAAAGTGGGAACCCGAAAGAGATCAAGGACAGGTCCAGACCCGAGGATGAAAAGCGAAGAGGAAAGCAGCACTGAAGATGCGGGATCACTAACTGACTCGACGGCTGCGTCAACCAGGACAAACCTGCCATGCGCTGCCAGTGTAAGACGGTTCAAATACCCTCAAGAGAACATCCAAAGAAGTCGAAGTGGCTGATCTCGGGAAATGTCAGAAAAAGAGAGGCAAGGAGAGGATAGAAAAATATGTGTAAACGAGAAGAAGTCATCAAGAAGGAAGTAGAGGCCTGGACAAGGAAGGAGAAAGATGAAGAAAAAAAAACAGACGCGTCAGAAAGAGGAGAACGAGAAGAAGAAACAGAAACGGAAGCAGAAGCGCATAGCAGGTCGGGACAGAACGAAGGGCCAAAGACACGACGACTCAGACGACGAGTGGAACAACCGCAATGGTTCAGATTCTACAAAGAGGTGCTACAAATGTCACGAACATTTATGGATCAGTGGTTCACAGGCGCAAATTCCACAGTGACAACAAAGTGCGCTCTGTGTGAGGAGCCAGGCGTGACCCCTGACCAGGTGGTGTCTGTGAAGAAAGGGGACAAGAAAAGCATGAAGGTTCTTCAGATAAACCTCAACAGGAGCTGAACAGCGAACTCCCTGAAGGAGCAGATTGCCTGTAACTTACTGGATTTCACCTACCTATATTTAAAAAAATATATATGATATATAGGTATATAATTGTTATTATTATTACTAGCGGATTACCCGGGCGTTGCCCCGGTCGGGGTGCATAAATAACTGGAAGTAAAGTTCCCCCTCCCCCGCACCATTACCGACTATGTACCGTAAGGTGGGTTGTGTTGATGCAAGGTTAAAAAGCAGCTGTAATATTATATAAATGTAGTATATCTGAGATTTTCATTCGAGTGTTTTGAATGAATGAAAAACAGTTTTTATTGATTTTATTGTAATGGTAGGTAATAGGTAGATAAACATCGTTTTTGCTTTTTCCATTTCGGTAATAAAACTGATGTTTACTCGTTTATTTTAATTCATTTTCAAGAAAGAAAAATGTAATAATTGGCATAAAATGCCCACATAAAAAAGTAATGGCATATCTGTCGGAATCATAGGAATTCGAGGCAATAGCACACGTCTTCCACTTTATCGTTGCCTCAATGATGTTGTTCATTAATTTTTTGATTGCCAGTCTCGTTCCGTTGCAAGGTCGCGGCGGATCAATATAGCAAAGCAGAATGATTGGTACACCAACTTTCAAAATCAAAACGTGTGGTGGCAAGCCTGGCAAATCAAGTGGTCAAAAATTCAACCGGATAAATTACAATTTCATTTTGATTCATGACGCAATCAATAGAATTGTATGTTTTGGAATGCCCAGTTATTCGATTTTGAATTAACGGCATTATTTTTGACCGCCAACAATGCTCGCTCGCTGAGCCATTGATGATTTTTGTAGTTGCATTCTATATTTGGGTAAACGCTGTTGATCAAGTCATCGACTCCTTGTGAGAAATTGCAGAAATCCGGTGGCAACGTAATACGGTTCGAAGTGGCATCGACTGGCATTTTACCATTCCCAAGATCTAGGCAATAGTGTTTAGAGAATCGAGCAGCAGATGTATCGTTTTGCAACTGGACACACATACTGATGGTCAGTTGAAGTTTCTGAACGCGGTGCCAAAGATTTGATGATTTGAGACATGCGTTTAATTCATCAGCTGGTTTGGAACGGGGTATAACTGGAAGTGTTTGGGGAAATCATCAGCCAATAGAATGAGTGCTCCTCCGAATGGCTGTGAATTGACTCTCAAATCTTGAAGAGTAAGATCGACTGCTAATGATTTTTTGTTCATTAGAAGCAGTCCTGTTCTGCCTCCATCCAAAAGTGCATCGAGGAAATATATACCTCCTCGTTGATTTGCAATCGCTCTCATAATGGTATCATACACCAATTTTTGTTTTGGTAACAATATTGTGGAAGGTTTAGTTGAACAAATTGTCGTGGATTCCTCCCAGAACCACAACCTTTATACATTGTAAACATAAGTTCTCGCCAAATAAACTCGCAGAAGTGGGGACGGAAGTCACAGGAGAGTCGAGGCACAACCTGGGTCCCCACCATCCTCTACTAGCTAGAGGATGGAGGGAGACGGCTTCCAGGCCTATATATAGGTACTCGCCTCCTGTCTTTCTAGCCATTCTACGCTCTCCTCTAGTCGCTGACTACTCTATCTCCTCCTTACCTCATCTCTCTCCTATCCTAAAACATCTTGAGCATGGTGGAGGTTGGCCCTTAACCAAATCAAGCAAATTCACCTAAAAGATCTTGAGCATGGTGGAGGTCCGCCCTTAACCAAACCGAGCAAACTATCCAAAAAGAACCCGGGCATGGTGGAGGTCCGCCCTTAACCAGAGCCGGGCAGATCCCCCCTCACACCGCTCGTGGTGGATGCGCCAATTTAAATCCATCACACAAATGTTTGCAATTTCCAAGTTTTGTTTCGATAACAATATTGTGGAAGGTTGTTGAACAAATGTTTGCAATTTGTTTACATTGAAATGCTGTTCCCGATGTAAATCTCGATCGTATGCCTCAATTGCTGATATATTCGGAGCAACCACCCCTAATTGAGCGAGTGAGTGTTTTATTGATAATTGTTAAACATTTGCCTTCAAGCAAAATCAGAGCCTCATTGTATATTTGCAGCTCGGAGTGCTCAGCTGATCGGCTCACTCCATCGAGACCCAACTAATTCCTACCCAGCAGTCCAAGAGAGGCTCCATTTCAAATTTCAACATCATAGGTTAAATAGGAACGAAATTAGCCACAGGGCTCACTCAGATGATCGGCTCACTCAGTCGAGACCCAACTAATTCTTACCCAGCAGTCCCAGAGAGGCTCCATTTCAAATTTTAACATCATAGGTTAAATAGGAACGAAATTAGCCTCAGGGCCTCTACCATATCCTATAATCGCCCCCGGAACTTGCCGATCACAATGGAACAACTCTCGTCAAAATCGGTTCAGCGATTTGGCCGCCTATAAGGAGCATACATACACACATTCATCAATATTTATATAGATTGTACAATCAATACCAGTTACCGAGTACCTAACGTACAGTTAGTTCTAAAATCGGACCTCCTACAGAATTTTACACAAGCTACTGGTGTGTATATATATTCAGTCCGATGATAATACGTATTACAACAACATAACTCATCACACGATACTTCTTCGAGAATTCGCTTTTTGGATAAAACTTTCCTACTGGGAATGAAATAGGTAGGTTTTAAAAAATGGAATCTAAAGATGGCCAGAAAACCCTTAAGACCTTTCTATTAAAAGTGTTTGGGCTATGCCACGTTCATGGGGAGTAGATATATATTTTTTTCTTCGTGGCAGCTACATGCTTTTGCGGTGATGCTACTTGCCAAAAGCGTTACGAAAGTGCGTTTCGCTTCTGTTTGCCCAAGGTACTTTTTAAAAGTTTCTAAGTAAGTAACGTTTAATTTCTCTTATATTCTACTCACAATACTGTAGTTTAACATGGTATTTTGGTACTTACAACATTGTAAACACGAGAAGATGGAAAGAGAGCACTGAAACCGATTTTCTACATATTCCAATTCTGATGTGAAATGTTGCCCTTTCAAGCCCTTCTCACTTTCAGGAACTGTGGCTTAAACCTTTTGTTGACTTCTGAATTGGTTTACGATTTGATTTATTGGCTATGGAATCTTTACGACATCACACACTACCCCCAGCAATGCGAGTCTCAGGTAAATAATATACTACGCAAGCTAAATGAATAGTGTAGATAATATTACTAGCGAATTTCCGGAGGAAACTGCGCTATCGCAGTGAATCTTTAAAATATTTAACACATGCATTTTTTTACAACTTTTCATTTCTTTTCCGTTTTAAAACATTCTGATAATAATTAATCAGTCCCGAAGTTGTCACTTGTTTTATATTATTTACAAGTAGGTATAAAAATATTCCTCCCGGACGATATCTGACCTTGGCTACAAGATGAAAACTTTCGCCCAAAATATTATTTTGTAATGGCTAACAAAAGATGAATTTGAAAATGGGAAATTTCAAAAACAAAAATGTCAAATCTGTGTTTTTGAGGGTCGAAAATCAATAAACATTGGGCTGAAAAAATTGTTTTCCACTGTCACCATAAACACAGGCTAAACAGGGAATTTCATGAGATGAAAGTTGAATAGCCAAATAGGTAGACCTACTTTTGTCTCAAAAAGATAGGGTCAAATTCGTCTTTTGGGAGTCAAAAATCGCTAAATCTATAAAAATGGCTGAGAATACGACTGATTTTTTATAAATGCACTTACAGTGGCACAGAATGATCATCCGAGACCACACTCGAAACTTATTTCATAACCACAAATAATATTTTCTCAAAAATGGGTCAAAATTGCATTGATGGGGGAGGGGGGGGGTAAAAATGGCTAAAAATTGTTGAATCGCACATCACGGCAATTCAAAATGGCTAAAAATAAATAAATAAATATATAATTATAATTACTTATAATATCAACTAATTACCAACTTCGAAAATTCGCTAATGTGGACATGCTTCATGACTGGATTTCCTTAATTCATCCGTAGGTGCGAGGTTTCAATTCCACACTCTACTGTCTTGTCATGTCAGGCGCTCAAATAAAAAATGCAGAACCAAATGTGAGTTTCAACCACTGTACCTACTTCTTTTTAATTTTAATTTTAATGAACTCTTGGGATCGTTCAAAGAATACGAATGTGTCAAAGTGGCTTGCATTTCGCGATAAGAGGTACCTACGCTAAATTAAAAAGTAAACAAATTTAAAAAATTTCGTAAACGTGCTCTCTGGTAGAGGACACTGAAAGCTGGTTTTCTCTACAGAAGAGGAATGGTTTTCCCTCACTGAATAGGAATCGAACCCCGAAATGGGAATTGTTTTATAATGTTCCGCAATTTGGGATGTAGTTACCTACTTGGGTTACATACCTATACAGAAACACCCTCGTACATAATACGTATAATGGAAATATAATGGATGTAGGGGAGTATTTATAACCTTTCCATGGCTACCTCTGACAAAATTGCAGTGTACATATTATTATATATATCTTCAGAAGGTTGAAAACGCTGGTTGAAAAGTCCGTGTCACATGGGTATTAATCTACTGGACATAGGTACCTACAGAAATGGTGGCTGTTCATTTATTGTTTCTTTCATGTGCTTTAATTGAAATAACTATTTTTGATGGTTTCCACCAACTTTGGCCCCCAAAAACACAAATGAGGCGCCTATTTTTTTTCCACCTGCTGATACTACTTTTAGTATTATTATACAAATTTACGGTGATTTCAGACAATTTCCCAGGTTTTTGACTCATAAAAAATTAATTTCGGGAGTTGAACCTTTTTTACAACCTCAATTCTTCACTCTTCGGTCAAAATCAACTTCATATTCGGTCTTCTCGCCCTAAAAAGCATGGACAACGATACCTCACAAGCTCATGTTCACTAGAACCGAAAAAAAAAATAAATAATCGAAAACCTATTTTTACGCCCTCCCCCCCCTAACTAACACCCCTGGGTGTATTTCCATCGGGCTGCCGAGGGACCACCTAATTTGCAGGTCAGCCTTATCACATAATAAAAATACGCGGTCACGGAAACTGCACATGCGGTCACGACGAAACTCGGGTGGTATTGTTTACTCATGTGACCGCACAACCCCTGAAAATTTCATCGCAATCGGTTAATCCCTACTGGTACTTTACCTTGTACCTAAAATTTAAAAAGTTGCGGTCACAGAAACTAATAATAAGGTCACGCTGAAACTCAGGAAATAATCTTTTCTACTAATAACAAACCATCCCTGAAAATTTCATCGAAAATGGTTAACTCCTACTGGTACTTTACTCAATACCTAAAATTTAAGAAAGTTGCGGTCACAGAAACTAATAATGCGGTCACGCTGAAACTCAGGAAATAATCTTTTATACTAATAACCAACCATCCCTGAAAATTTCATCGAAATTGGTTAACTCCTACCTACTGGTACTTTACTCAGTACCTAAAATTTAAAAAGTTGCGGTCACAGAAACTAATAATGCGGTCACGCTGAAACTCAGGAAATAATCTTTTCTACTAATAACAAACCATCCCTGAAAATTTCATCGAAAATGGTTAACTCCTACTGGTACTTTACTCAATACCTAAAATTTAAGAAAGTTGCGGTCACAGAAACTAATAATGCGGTCACGCTGAAACTCAGGAAATAATCTTTTATACTAATAACCAACCATCCCTGAAAATTTCATCGAAATTGGTTAACTCCTACCTACTGGTACTTTACTCAGTACCTAAAATTTAAAAAGTTGCGGTCACAGAAACTAATAATGCGGTCACGCTGAAACTCAGGAAATAATCTTTTCTACTAATAACAAACCATCCCTGAAAATTTCATCGAAAATGGTTAACTCCTACTGGTACTTTACTCAATACCTAAAATTTAAGAAAGTTGCGGTCACAGAAACTAATAATGCGGTCACGCTGAAACTCAGGAAATAATCTTTTATACTAATAACCAACCATCCCTGAAAATTTCATCGAAATTGGTTAACTCCTACCTACTGGTACTTTACTCAGTACCTAAAATTTAAAAAGTTGCGGTCACAGAAACTAATAATGCGGTCACGCTGAAACTCAGGAAATAATCTTTTCTACTAATAACAAACCATCCCTGAAAATTTCATCGAAAATGGTTAACTCCTACTGGTACTTTACTCAATACCTAAAATTTAAGAAAGTTGCGGTCACAGAAACTAATAATGCGGTCACGCTGAAACTCAGGAAATAATCTTTTATACTAATAACCAACCATCCCTGAAAATTTCATCGAAATTGGTTAACTCCTACCTACTGGTACTTTACTCAGTACCTAAAATTTAAAAAGTTGCGGTCAAAGAAACTAATAATGCGGTCACGCTGAAACTCAGGAAATAATCTTTTCTACTAATAACAAACCATCCCTGAAAATTTCATCGAAATTGGTTAACTCCTACCTACTGGTACTTTACTCAGTACCTAAAATTTAAAAAGTTGCGGTCACAGAAACTAATAATGCGGTCACGCTGAAACTCAGGAAATAATCTTTTCTACTAATAACAAACCATCCCTGAAAATTTCATCGAAATTGGTTAACTCCTACTGGTACTTTACTCAGTACCTAAAATTTAAGAAAGTTGCGGTCACAGAAACTAATAATGCGGTCACGCTGAAAATCAGGAAATAATCTTTTCTACTAATAACCGACCATCCCTGAAAGTTTCATCGAAATTGGTTAACTCCTACTGTTACTTTACTCAGTACCTAAAATTTGAAAAGTTGCGGTCACAGAAACTAATAATGCGGTCACGCTGAAACTCAGGAAATAATCTTTTCTACTAATAACCAACCATCCCTGAAAATTTCATCGAAATTGGTTAACTCCTACTGGTTCTTTACTCAGTACCTAAAATTTAAGAAAGTTGCGGTCACAGAAACTAATAATGCGGTCACGCTGAAACTCAGGAAATAATCTTTTCTATTAATAACAAACCATCCCTGAAAATTTCATCGAAAATGGTTAACTCCTACTGGTACTTTACTCAATACCTAAAATTTAAGAAAGTTGCGGTCACAGAAACTAATAATGCGGTCACGCTGAAACTCAGGAAATAATCTTTTATACTAATAACCAACCATCCCTGAAAATTTCATCGAAATTGGTTAACTCCTACCTACTGGTACTTTACTCAGTACCTAAAATTTAAAAAGTTTCGGTCACAGAAACTAATAATGCGGTCACGCTGAAACTCAGGAAATAATCTTTTCTACTAATAACAAACCATCCCTGAAAATTTCATCGAAATTGGTTAACTCCTACTGGTACTTTACTCAGTACCTAAAATTTAAGAAAGTTGCGGTCACAGAAACTAATAATGCGGTCACGCTGAAACTCAGGAAATAATCTTTTATACTAATAACCAACCATCCCTGAAAATTTCATCGAAATTGGTTAACTCCTACCTACTGGTACTTTACTCAGTACCTAAAATTTAAAAAGTTGCGGTCACAGAAACTAATAATGCGGTCACGCTGAAACTCAGGAAATAATCTTTTATACTAATAACCAACCATCCCTGAAAATTTCATCGAAATTGGTTAACTCCTACCTACTGGTACTTTACTCAGTACCTAAAATTTAAAAAGTTTCGGTCACAGAAACTAATAATGCGGTCACGCTGAAACTCAGGAAATAATCTTTTATACTAATAACCAACCATCCCTGAAAATTTCATCGAAATTGGTTAACTCCTACTGGTACTTTACTCAGTAGGTACCTAAAATTTAAAAAGTTGCGGTCACAGAAACTAATAATGCGGTCACGCTGAAACTCAGGAAATAATCTTTTCTACTAATAACAAACCATCCCTGAAAATTTCATCGAAATTGGTTAACTCCTACTGGTACTTTACTCAGTACCTAACATTTAAAAAAATTGCGGTCACAGAAACTAATCATGCGGTCTGGATCATACGTTTTTTTTCATGTTCTATTGATTGGACGACAGGTTTTATGCATGCAGTATTCACCAAATGAGCGAATTGATGACAAAAGCTACTACCTAGGTCACTTTTCACAATCTAGCAGTTCAGTTTAAAACGATTTTCAAAAATAATCCAAGGTCATGTTTGCACCTATATTGAAATCAGTATTGAACGACTATGTGAAAAAAGATACACTGATGAATGGATTCAAGGCTTGTGGTATATATCCATGGAATTTCAATAACATTGATTTCTCCAAATGCCTGGGTGGAAGTCTCTCTTCTGCACAACAAAACTCACAAGGTGTTCTGAACTCAAGCGCCGCTCCAGCTCCAGTAATGAGCTACGATGCGTTCAAGAATAGAGTTGGGAATGAGATAATTGCCAACATTGAATCGAATACGTTTCTTTACCAGTACTGCAGATTCTCAGCGTACAGCGATTGGCATCTTGATAGTAACACCATGCACATCTGCTGATGATCCATTGATTGCACGGGAACAAATATCTTCACCAAACGTCTTGGGTTCAGACAGTTCAGTGACAGGGGGTTTCAACCCACAACCATCATGCTCATGGTATGTTCACAATGCTCCAGTTCCTGAAATTCCCGAAGAAAATCCTCCAGCTGGTGGTATAGATTTGACACCTAGAGCTCCAAAAAACAGTGTAGTCAGGAAGATGTTAATTACTTCCTTGGATGAAATATTGGTATATCCTGAGACTCCCAAAAGGAAAGGCTGTCGAACTACAAAAAGACAACCCTTTGTGATTTCGAGTGAACCCTGGAAGCGGCTCTTCAGAGAAGAAGAAGACAAAAAAGCTAAAATCCAACAAGATAAAGAAGACAGAGCGGAACAAAGAAAGATTAAGAAAACTGAGAATGAGAAGAAAGGAAAGAAGACGCGTGGAAAGAAAGGAAAACCGAACATTTCTGGAAATGGCAACAGGAAAGCCAACAGCGAAACGATAACAGAAGGAAACACAACGGAAGATATCGACCAAGATGAGTTGTCCTTAGCAAAGTCACCCTCTGGAGCCTTTGCTAATGATGATGAGGATATTCCAGGATCCCCAGGCACTCTGGAAGCAATACTTTCCAATGATGGTGACATACAAAGAGGCCTCTGTTTTGATTGTGGAGGATCAGTCAGTAAGGCTAGGCCTGGAAGGCTTTGTGATATGTGTGATAATATCATACACCTAGCTTGCATTTCTCCTGAAGAATTGAGTCAGGAAATTGTTGGATGCACAAAATGTAAGATCATGGCCCAAGAACTAGACTGCTAATGGTTGCCTTCATCCAACAATTCCAATTTCGATCCAATTTTGATCCATTTGCTTTGACTACTTATACGTAATTTGTACCTACCTATATGATTTAAAATGTATGTCTCATGATCTCGGATGAGATCTCTAAAACAAGTTTCAGAATAATGGCCAAGGCAATTTCAAAACCTATAGTTCCTTCCAAAAATGGTCTTTATATAAGTCAATAATCAATTAAAAATAGATGTAAGACTAAAAAATGAATTGTGAAATGATGCATGAGACTGAAATATTTCAGAAATTGATCTCCCGATTTTGTTGTTACCTACTTGTGAACTTAGGGATAATAAACATTTCAATTCCTATGTTTCATGGTATTTCAGTAATTGATCTACCGATTTTGTTGTTAACTACTTGTGAACTTTGTGATAATAAACATTTCAATTCCTCTGTTTCATTGTATTTCAGTAATAATTGATCTACCGATTTTGTTGTTACCTTCTTGTGAACTTTGTGATAATAAACATATCAATTCCTATGTTTCATTGTATTATTTATTATTATAGTCTGTCCCGAAGTTTATTACAACAAAACCTTGAATTTGATCATCCAGAAACGTGATAGCCTGCAAACAACGTCAGCCGATTAACTGTCCAACGACTGGGGCGTAAGTGTCCAAAGTTAGGAACATGTGTCCAATGACTGGTGATTTTCAACAAAATACGATATCGTACTTTAAAACTAATATTATAATTCTAATGTTAATCATATCAAACTCAATTTGACGCCATTCTGTTCCTTGGTTAATACCTTGTAGGGAGGAAAAGAAGATTAATTTTCAACACCCACCAGTGAAATGTGATGGTATTATTGGTCCGATGATACTCCTTAACTGTCCAGCGACTGGTGCATTTACCCTATACAATTATCAGACAGGGTCCCATGATAATTTCACTCTCACGATTTAGGTTCCTACCTATATTTTTTATGTCAAGGTACTCGTAGGTAGATCTAGATCGTTAAATTCGATGGAATCGGAATGAAATCCTGCCAGGCTTTTCTAAATTAACGCTCATGTTTCGATATTCATTGAATATTGACGGTAACATAATCAGAAAAATGAGTAACAGTAGTTACTTATCTTCTTGGGAAACGCACGGGTTGCAGCTGAATGAATTCAGTGAAACAAATTGTTAATCCAAAGCTATTGAACTGAACAGCGACGGAATTATTTATTAATACTAGCCCACATTACTCTCGAGGGTTGTAGGGGCTGTATAAGCCCCCGGCCGTACGGCGTTGAACAGGTAGGTACATGCTTATCACATTTTAGTAGGTAGGTAGGTATATGAACGCAGGTACTGCCAAAAGTATAAAGAAGAAAGTCAAGTAATATGTTAGATATCATGAACTTCCAAAAAAGAACTAGCCGGTTTATGATCATATACGTAGTTATGTACCTACATAATATTATGTATGGTATTATGTGATATTATGTAACTCAGATACTCTTAATTTTATTTTATGGAGCAATCTAGCGCTGAACCTATTGAAGTAGACTCAAACTCCGACGGGTTCAGACTACGTTGGTTATTCATAAACGAATTGTCTACCTAGATCAATCAATCATTTTTTGTGTTTTTTGTTAGTTCGCTAACACTTTATTGGTTCATCTTGGGAGGAAAACCAAGGTGGTATTCACGGCTCACGGTCTGTTCCCAATCAATAACAGTATGATGCACTCGGTAAGCTATATATTGTTGTAAGTTGTTTATTGTTCTTATATGGCCTTAATGCTTAATGCTTATTTGTATGATATTAAACATTTTATTAGCCATTCTGATACGGACCTTACAATTTTTCTACGTATCTTTTCTTACTTGTAGGCACGAACTAAATCACTCGCGAAGAAGTACCTAAATCTTGAAAACCCATTTCAAAGAAAAATTGTGTTACCTATTGAAAAGTTGTCTATAGACAAGGAAATAGACAATTATTCACTAACTCCGTTTTTCTTTTACTTCTAGGCCACTAAGAAGCCAAACGTAAATACCAACTTTTTACAATTACTACTAATAATGTCATAAATTCTTCATTTCAGATTCTATCAGGCGTTTTTGCTACTGCCGTGTTAATACTACAAACGAGCGTGTAGATACCTATCTACCTAGAAGTGTCATTGTTCTCTACATAGGATTGCACATTAATTTGATCTAATCAGAAGAAGGCTTAGTTAATGTTACATTAATTATTTGATGATTCAGACCAAGGTGATACAGAAATACAATATCATTGATTCAGACCATGTTTTTTTTCCTGAAGAGCGATGTTTCAAACGACTGTAATTTTTTATTTCTCAAACAAACTTGTTTTTCATGAAAATGATCTACAAGAGATCTGGTTTATGAAGAGATGAAATATTTCATGAATGAAGAGTGGACATTTCATGAATGGCATCTTTCACTTCACCAACTAACTACCTTTGATTTGAGGGAGGTACATATAGCTACCCCCGCAAGAAGTTGAATCACACGGGACAAAATGACGTGAATTTGCAGAGAGGTCTCATCATGATGGTGTGTTGTGCTAGTTAAAATTATTTCCGAGCCCGAAACAGAAACCAAAACCAAAACTAGAAAAAAGACTGAAGAAAAAATTTTAGAGGAAAAAAAACGGCGGACGGACAAATTTTTTAATTGCATTTTCGGATTGTAAATACCTTGAAACGGAAACCATCAAATTTTGAGAGGGGGTTAAAAAATTTTTTCATGCTCAATTCCAAAGGTTCATTATTGAAAATAATAAACCAAAATTTAGGTGGTTTGCAAGTTATGCGTGCCTAATTCCTGAGCCACCCGTGCTTAATCATTATAACTTTTCATTCAAGTTGGGTAGAGCATATTTGCCCATTTGTCAATTACCCCTGACGTTGTACAGTTTGAACATAATACCCTTCGAGTTTCAAGTCCTTCTATCTTCAAGTACTTGTAGGGAAGAACAAGGCCTGATGAGTAAATACATCAGGCTTTTCCTTAACCCCCTCGATAATATTTTCTGGCGACCGTGACAGCAATGGAGTTTTACGACACTGTTAGAATTGAAAATTACTTAGAAAGACTTAACTTAGTGGAATTCTGCGGGCTGGTATCAAGGGAGAAAACCTTTTCTCATGTGCCTACCTAATAATTCCATCTCAAGAGAACGATAGGGATAAACAAGGCGGAAGTAGGTACCTACCAGCAAAATTATCGAACTCGAAATCGAATGACGTAGGTCTTTTTGTTTGTTGATAGTTTGTTGACGGCTAATGATAGCACCAAGTAGGTAGCTTGCCTAATGGGCGATTTTCGTGGGTTGCAGATTCTCCTTTTTTTGGTCAAATTCTATTCAGTCATGGAAATTAACACTTATTGATAATGAGGTGTTTATGTCGGGTGTAGGCAGACAACGATTGTGGAATTTGAGTTTCTGAGTTCCCGCTAGAAATGATGAAGGTATCAGGTAAATCAACGAGTAGTTCAACTAAAATCCCGCTTAAAGCGTTAGTGCATCACTTTAAACGATTTACAGAACGGCAAACTTATAAATAGACCTCAAAATCAAACCAAGGGAAAGGTCACGGGCAAAGGTTTTTGTGGTTTGGTTTGATTTTCGTGCGATTGCTCAAACATTTTCCAACGCGCCTCCAAAAAATCAATCGCATCTTATTTTCACGCCTCAATGGGTTTACTGAACATTTCTTGGTGCTTCTTATTGCTTCCGAGTCTGCGAAGCAGCGGAAGCCTTGTGTTCACTTTCGTGAGCCAAAAAATTTTTGTCTTCAGAAATCAAAATTTCCACTTGCATTTTGCGTTTCAAAGCCTACTGAACAAATTTGGTTCCGTGTCTGTCGGTCTGTGAGTCTGTGAGTCTGTGAATCTGTGAGTCTGTGAGTCTGTCCGCATTTCCTTGTTACAGCCATAACTTCCACGATTTTGAATTGATTCAGCTCAAATTTTGAGGGATGGTGCGGATAAGGCCCCTTGAGGTCCCATACAAATTTCAACATGATTGATCCAGCGGTACGCCCTGCGCATGCGCTAACGTTAAATTCAACAAACACGCATAACTTTCACAATTTTGATTCAATTTCGCTCAGATTTTCAAGGGTTGTTTGGACAAGGCCTAGTGAGTTCCAGTATGAATTTCAGCATGATCGGACCCTCGGTGCGCTCTGCGCATGCGCTGGCGTGAAATAGATTCAATTTCCTTGTTACAGCCGTAGTAACCAAAGATTTCACCCAATTTCAATGTAATTCTCAGGGATTAAGCGGGTAGGGCCCATTGAAGTCCCATATAAATTTCAACATGAAAGAGCCAGCGGTTCGCCCTGCGCATGCGCTCTGTCTGTCTGTCTGTCCTTCTATGCACGGCCAAACGGCTCGACGGATATCGACCAAATTTGGCACGAATATCCAGTAGGCTCCCAAGTTGTGCAACGTCGCATTTTCAATTCCCTGACCATAGCGGAACTATGGTCGACCATGGTCAACTCCTGAATGGCTTGACGGATATCGACCAAATTTGGCACGAATATCCAGTGGGCTCCCAAGTTGTGCAACGTCGCATTTTTAATTCCCTGACCATAGCGGAACTATGGTCGACCATGGTCAACTCCTGAATGGCTTGATGGATATCGACCAAATTTGGCACGAATATCCAGTAGGCTCCCAAGTTGTGCAACGTCGCATTTTTAATTCCCTGACCATAGCGGAACTATGGTCGACCATGGTCAACTTCGTTAATTGAAATGGTAACCCCTATTTTTTATCGCGTATTCGTAATCTACGTGAAATTCTATCTACGATCGACCCTTCGGACTACCCCCGCGGTCGACCATAGCGCATCCATGGGCCCCTCCATGGTCGAATCCCGAATTGCTCAACGGATATCGACCAAATTTGGCACGAATATCCAGTAGGCTCCCAAGTTGTGCAACGTCGCATTTTTAATTCCCTGACCATAGCGGAACTATGGTCGACCATGGTCAACTCCAGAATGGCTTGACGGATATCGACCAAATTTGGCACGAGTATCCAGTAGGCTCCCAAGTTGTGCAACGTCGCATTTTTAATTCCCTGACCATAGCGGAACTATGGTCGACCATGGTCAACTTCGTTAATTGAAATGGTAACCCCTATTTTTTATCGCGTATTCGTAGTCTACGTGAAATTCTATCTACGATCGACCCTTCGGACTACCCCCGCGGTCGACCTTAGCGCATCCATGGGCCCCTCCATGGTCGAATCCCGAATTGCTCAACGGATATCGACCAAATTTGGCACCAATATCCGGTAGCCTCCCAAGTTGAACGTAGGCGCATTTTTAATTCCCTGACCATAGCGGAAATATGGTCGACCATGGTCAACTCCTGAATGGCTTGACGGATTTTGATAAAATTGGGCACAAATACCCGGTAGGGTATGGGATTTTTCCGTCGTTTATTGGTTCCACGATACTGCGTACAGCGAATCTCGGATAGCGAGCGAAGCGAGCGGTCAGGGTAGTTATGTATAATGGACGTGATGTATTATGGAAGTCATGTTATGTATAATATGTATATTTCATGTAATGTTATGTAATGTTATGTTATGTAATGTAATGTTATGTAATATGTATATTTAACGTTATGTAATGTTATGTAATGTAATGTAATGTTATGTTATTTTGCTTCCGAGTCTGTTCTATTTTATAATGGGTCACTATGATTGTGACGAGGAAGCTCCTGTGCCATCACCTTGGCAGTGTATTTTGAGGTTTGTTTCGTGCTCCAGGACGCTAATTACATTATATATTTATGTGAGGAGAATAGAATTGCCGGTTGTAATCTGAATGGAATGATTCTGCCCCGTTGGTCGTCCTGATGTGGTTGGTGGGTGGAGGGGAAGCCCAGATACTAGGAGGAAAGCTGCATCCTTCTTCTATATAAGTCGTGTGAATGTAGTAACTGAAGGAGTTGCAATAAAGTGAGGCTTCGTTCATAATGGAGTTGAAACTGCTGTAGACCACAGACGGCAAGAAGCTTAGTCCAAAAAAATATTTTAACCACTTGCCCACTTCCATCCATCCCCCCCGTTTGAATTGCTATATTGGTTTTAAAACGCCTGAACCAGGCCTGAGACAGGTGAAAATGGCTAGCCGCAGCAAAGACCTACGACCATAGAGATAAATGGGTTCATGATAGTTCAGGTGTTTACTTACTCTTCACAACCGTTCAAAACGAGGTCTTCGGACGAAGGGAGTGATTGGCCCAAACGAGTTCTCGTACAGTTTCTGTTTCGACCCACTGTTGGTCAAAACGGAATGCGCAGTCATTTTATGCCGTATTTTTACTTTTAATTATTCTAATTTAAAAAATAACGTTCATTTTTGAAAACGGGCTTCAAACTACCGTTTTTCCGAGAGTTCCTTATATTAAAAACAAATAGAATTTGACAAAAATCCCTATTAGGTAGGTAAACTACCTACTTACAGATACATCTCAAAATCTGAATTAAGGTAGGTGAGGGGGGAAGTTGGAGGGGGCTTTGGGGAAGGGAAGAGGGTGGAGTGTCGTCTGATGTGGGGAGGGGGGTGGCGTGATTGAGTGGGGAGTAGACTCGTGGGGAAGAATGATGAGGGGTGTGGAGGGGGCTTTTCAACAGGCAGCTTTGTAGATTTGCCGACCTCTGTAGCAGTTGACAGATTTTTCCACCATTTTGCCAGTGCCATCTTGGATCCGATTGCAACTCAGATCAATACAACGGCACAGCTTTGAGCTCTGCTGGAGCTGAACAGACTAAAGTGAATGAAGGTAGGTTAGGTAAAAAAGGGTTAATGAGCGTCAAAATCATCATTCCTCATTGGCACTTTTAATAACTGACAACTAACAAACATCACAGTTAAAACCTAGGTACTATCAATCTAGCTTTTGTAAACTTACTTAAACCTTTTACAAAATGCATTAAACAACCTTTTATAAAGTTAATTCAATCTTTTATAAATTCAATTAAACCTCTGTAAAATCGATAGATACCTCCTATTTACTCTAACCTTCCTCTAGCACTGCGTCGATTAGATGAACGGTACAAAGAACGAAGTACATACTTGAATTACTGTCAATGATTCGTGCATATCTATCATTACGGGGAGCAACAGAACTGATTAGCTCATGTTACACAAATGTTTAATTTAATTTATTACCTCATGTTACAAAAATGTTTAATTTAATTTATAAAAGGTCGAATTGAATTGAGTGGTAATAGTTTTAATTCTTTTTGTAAATTGTTCAAATAAATTATAAGTGCTATATACTCATGTTTTTTCAAAACAAACTAAGAAATTTGATCTTTTGAAGAAATTAATAATACATTTATCCATAAACAACAATAATCAATTTGCCTAATTCAATATTTTCCTTAATAAAATTGTGAACAACAATAAGTATTATTAAAACAAACCTTTACATAAAGGAAGCAAGGAACATTAGGTTTGTTTGCAGCGACCATCTGAGGGATCTGACCGTCAAAAAAGCGTTGGGCTGTTCATCAATTCCCAACCCGTTATCAAACCCTTGGCATTGGACCATGGATGGTTTCTTATGGTTTTAGAAAAAAGCAGTGCAAACGAACCTATGATAAACCTCAAATTAAGTTTTATACATAAATAATATTATGTATACTAATACATAATATGTATTACATACTAATATCTAATGGGATCTTCATGTGACTTATCCTAATGGGATTCAAATAAAAGACCTTTGGTCTTGGGGTAATCGGTTCACTGCCAACCTTGATGCTTCTATTTCGATTATCGTAACAACTAGAGCTTTAACTCAACGAAACCCTTTGAAAATCCGTAAGTTATAAGTGTCATTGAAGAGTGTGGAAGCAATTGGGGATTCTGACCTGAACATGCAATATCTGACTGGCTTCCGTGTTCTAGTAAACACCTGCGTAATTTGGAGTCAGGAATGTCTCTTTCTGAACGACCTTCTGAAATCGGTTTGCGATGAAATGTCCGAACAGTTTGTTGATATTATAATAGCAGAGATAGAATATACCACCAATCACCTCTACAAGCTCTTACCTCTTACACAACTACACACATCACAAAGTAATACAAAATTCCATTACAATTAATTTAACGACAAAATTTAAAGAAAGAAAAATCCATCAGTTGCGTTATTTTGTCATAAAGCATAAACATTTAGGTAAATTAAGGAAGAAAACCAAAATACAAGTTGAACAGAATATCTTACAGTGCTTATAGCTTAAACACAATTAGCTCTTAGTTTATATGTTAAAAAAAAGGAATGCATATGGAATACAAATACCTAATTATGCCGACATCAACCTCAACTCGTTTTGACATTATAACTTAGTTATATACTCACATCAATTTAAAATCAACGTACTTCTACTGCTTTAGATAGGAGGGAAAATCATACAACAAAATATTGAAAGTAACGCTCCGTAAAAACAAATTATGAATAGGGATATTAGAATTCAGTTTCTTAAATTCAACTTTTGATTTAATAGGTACATAAACTCTCTTGAAAATTTTTAAATCCTATTTAATGAAAGGGATTCGAATCCAGGCATAAACAGGTGTACACCTCCGACACGCTACTCTCGTGCCAACACGCCTATACTTCTATAAATTCTAAATGAAATGCCAAAATAATTAGGTCTAATTATTTGAATTTATTTTCTTTCATGTTATTTCGGCAACTCTCAAGCCCTAAAGATACAAATTAACTGACTAGAATAAAATTAAAACGACATCTGTACTGCGAGTAATGGTCAGCCTCAGACACCCTTGTAGAGTGAATGATTCCTTAAATAAGGAAACATTCACCTATATTGCACGCATTGGAACAGTTAACAGTAGGTATACAACATTTTAGTATCATTATCAAGTCAATATTACTTATAATTTGGCGTTGAGTTACGGACACAATTAAAAATAACTTTTCCCCTCGTGTGCCCTGGGAAGCTTGGGATCGGGATATCTTCACGAATCCTTGTTTCGTTACGCCATTGACCAATATAGGTAGCTAATGTTGAAATGTTGCATTTTTTCAATTTTTCAAAATTCTACTCGTAATAATTAAATCACTGCGTGCAATCAGAATTAGGCGTGAACCCCACTTCTAGGCTTTCCAACTCCAGCCATAACCCACATCTGAAAACAATACTTGAAATATACCTACACACCAACAGCAGCTGGAAAAAAGTAAAACAACAAATTTTGAGGGGTTGAAAAATAAAACAGAAATAATTAAAAACATTTCCCGTTATAAGAAATGGAAGTGGAAATCCTAACTGCATACTTACTCTGACTAAAGCATATCTAATGCGTTATCGGTTCTTTTATAAGGACAGACTTATTCTTATGTTAGAACTAACAAAAAAAATTGCAAATCGCTAATAGTAATTCAGTAGGCTTCCGGTACAGAAATGTTCTCATATGGATAATCTAATATTGTGTCTGGAAACAAAATTTGGATTAAATAATTCACAATCAGCATAAGAGACTTTTGAGCCATTCGCACAAAACTAACAAAATTATTAGTGTATGTAAGTAATACTACTTATCCGAACATTCAACACAAACATCTGAAAAACCAATAGGATTTTTCCCACCTCACACCTAAGAACACTTTTGTATTTTTTTTACAGCCACAATTTTTAAGAATCGCAATAACACAAACGTAAGAAATGAATTGCATACCTACTAATAATTTCTCTTAAAACGCAATAATAACGAAAACAATTATTTTCTAGATTTTGAGTATTTATACCTATGGACTTGTAAATGAAATTTAGTTTCAGACAGCTAGTGAGTATCCATCTTTACTTCTGTAACGTAAAATAGGTATCTAATCTAAAACAACCAGAACCACCTAGCTATCGCTTAGGCACCTTAATCAAGAACAAAAATTTAAATTTTATCACACATTTTTGTCTCACAGAGTTTGAGAACAGTTTTGATTTTCAAGTCGTGCTCTACTGATTGAACGTTCAACTTGATCTGCCTACCAAATTTTACAGCTGGAGGGCATCAAACAATGGAAAGACTATATGAAATACAAATAAAGGTGGAAAAATGCGAAATGATTTTGAACTCCTAGATTCCCGAAAGATCACCGCCTATGTTTTTCACAGATTTCAGTTGCGTCGCTTTCTCGTTTTCGTGGGCAGCTCGGTCTTTGCGCCCTTCGACACTATTAGGGATGCTGTAGAAGATGTATATCAAAGCTCCTGGAAAAGACAAAGTCGGCAAAGCTGAAAGACGTAGCAGATAGGTATTTTGAAGAGTAGTAAATTATGGAAATGTGATACTGACAAAATGAGTGTGCTGAAAATTTGATTTTGTTCCCTAAAGTATTACATGTGGTGTGTTTCATATGTGTATCTAGAGTAAGATGGTCACAAGTTGGGGTCCAGGCAAGTGATACAAACCAAATTCCTCCTGTTTAGGGGTGGGGGGGGGGGGGGGGGTTAGGATAATGGTGGGTAAGACTAGTTCATTTGAGGGACTTTAGTTTAGTTAGTTCACTCCTTCAAAGGAGTAGGTAGTTCTTTTGAGTTAGTTCAGAGGATCATTCCAGCTCCTTTTCAATCACACGACATGAACAATGAACTAGAACGAATACCAACTTGGTTCCTGAACGATACCAATATAGTTCCCTATTCCTTTGAACTGTCACTCCATGATACTATAAACTCCTTATGTAGTATCCACCCCATCTGAACTAACTCCTATCTAAATAACTCCTAATGAACTATTGTTCAGTGGCTACTACCAGGGTGGATCAAATATAAACGGGACTTTGACCTCTGAACGCCGGGTTGACAGAAGCGGGCCGTCACTTCGAGATTGTTTGGACAGGTTCATTAGAAGGTCGATGAGGGGGGCGTCTCCCCCTTTACGACCTTTCATGAGTAGTAATCCCGATGTCTGAAAAAAAGGTGCCTGTTTCCATTGAGCAGGTAGGGATAAGTAAATTTCTTGCCCTTGAAAGAGTCAAACCTTCGGAAATTTTTCAAAGGTTGACCACCCAGTTCGGGGACCCGTGTGTTTGCCTGGCACAAAGAATTTCAGGAGGGAAGAGAACGAGTAGACAATGAGGAACGCGATCCTCGTCCCCGGAGCAGCATTACGGATGAGAACATTCAAGCGGTTCATGACATTCTTGAAGGTGATCGACGTCTGACTGTCTCCGAAATTGCGGAGCATGTAGGGATAAGTTATGGGAGCTGCCAAACGATAATTACAGAGCACCTAGGATTCCGTAAAGTGTGTAACAGATGGGTCCCTCGCCTTTTGACTGCAGCTCAGAAGTTGAGACGTTTGGAGGTCTGCCAGAGGCTTTTTGCAAGGTTTGAGGAAGAAGGGGAAGCATTTTTGGCTAGCATCGTGACCTGCGACGAAACATGGGTCCATCATTACACACCCAAATCGAAGCAAGCCAGTATGGAGTGGCGGAGGAAGGGGGAGACAGCCCTAGTGAAAGCGAAAACTCGACTGTCTGCTGGCAAGGTCCTTGCGACTGTTTTTTTCCACTATCGAGGTGTTTTGCTCATTGATTTTCTGCATGAGCGAAGAACAATCAATGCTGCCTACTATTGTGAGCTGCTGACTCAGGTGAGGGCTGCATATCACAACAAATGACGGAATCAACCAACTTGTGACGTCATCCTCCTCCACGACAATGCAAGGCCCCATACTGCAGCTCTAACCGTTCAAAAATTGGAAGAAATGCATTGGACTCCACTTGATCATCCTCCCTACAGCCCTGACCTATCGCCCTGTGATTTTCACTTGTTTGGGCCGCTTAAAGAAGCGCTAGGCGGACAACGATTTGAGGATGATGAGGGGGTTGAGGGGTTCGTGCGCAATTGGCTTCAGACGCAACCTTCATAGTTTTTTGATGCTGGGATTAAAAAACTTCCTACTCACTGGGAAAAATGCGTCACGAAAGCAGGAGACTATGTAGAAAAGTGACATATACCTACCTGGTTTTTATTTTCTAACGAATACAATTTTAAAAAAAGTCCCGTTTATATTTGATCCACCCTCGTATCAACTTCTCATATGTACCATCGTTCCGTGGATACTGTAAACTCCTCATGTAGTATTAATTCACCTCATCTGAATGACTCCTAATGAACTAAAGGAACTATCGTTCAGTGGATACTATCAACTCCTCATGTGGTAAAGGAACTACCACATATTCTTTGGATACTATAACCTCCAGTTACTGATTCACCCCATCTGAATCCTAATGAACTAAAGGAACTATCATTCAGAGGGTACTGTCAAATCCTCATGTAGTATCCACCGTTCCTATGAACTACAAGAACTAAATAACTAACTTTAGTCGCCCTGACAGTGAGTGAGTTACTAGTTCTTTAGTTCTTAGTTCATATTGCACAGAACAATAGCTCTTTAGTTCCCCCTTCTACATCCAATTCTTCTTCTTGATTCTTTTACTCTGCGGTCCTAGTGAATGAACATTCAGTGAAGTTAACTAAGTTGAGGAGTAGTTCAGTTGGCGGAGTTAGTTCTTCAGGAGTAGTTCAGTCAGGAACTACCCACCTCTCATTTAGGATCTTTAGAGGTTAGAATATTGGCGGAAGTAGAAAACAGTTCCCAAGGCCACCTGTTGTTGTAATGCTAACTCCATATAACTCAGCACCTAGGTTAGGTTCAGTGAGAAATCACCACAGAAAGGGGTTTGGGGGCCCCAGGCACTGCAGCCTTCGGCTTATTGTGCCTTTCATGGTGGTCCGTTTCCTTATTTCCCTAGGATTCCCGTCAAACAATCCCAGGCCCTTGATTAGGCCCAGTAGTTTGTTATTGGGTTGCTCCGAGAGATCTCGTTCATTAGGGTGTGGGGTCCCAGTAGGATGAACTGGCGCTGAGATAGGGCTTCGCAGTCAACTATGATGTGGCCTGCAGTTTCCTCATCTTTGTAACATTCTAAATGGGGGGGGGGGGGGGGGGGCTGTTCTGTTCAGAATCCGATTTGACACGTGTGTCTGGGAGGGTGACAATGGCCTGTGATGAGGCCTTTCTTATGTATCCTTTATTTAGATGTACTTCTTGAGTAAGCTTTGGGTTTAACTTTGGTACCATGCACTTACTATGTCTGTGTCCTTGTAGGTGGTTCCAGCAATCTTTCATCTCTTGTGACGCCCATTTCCGGATCATACCATCTATTTCAGACTTGGTAATGCCTAGCACTGGTTCAGGGCCTGTAAAGGACGTGTTGGCTCCCCTGTTGACTACAAACTCAGTTTTCTCAGGCTAGTCAGGACGAGTTGTGAGCTCATCACTGGACTGGTCAGGGCTTCCAAAGCTACCAGGCTGTCCGAGGGGATGTGAGTCAGTACCTAATCCCCCCCCCCCCCCCCCATTCAAATTTGACAATGACGCTTACTATGAAAGGATCCCAGTCACAACTTGGGGCCCTAATAATACAGATTCACAAAACTTACCAATTCCTAACCACACACTGAATCGAATCCACGTTTGAATATCCAACTTCATCATGAGGTAGACGTTCATGAAAATGCTCACACAGGGTATTGTCGGTATCCAAGGGACCTGTAGGAGTTTTACAATGGAATTAGAGTTAATTTAAGACAAGTTCAAGTAGTACCTATTAGGAAAAAAAAAAAAAAAATGTTTGGCATAGACATTGGGTGCCCTTCTGGCTGTGACTTGGTCGAAAATCATTCTTAACTGTAGCTCAGTGCAGAACGTTTCCTAACACACAAGAGGTCGCTGCGACCAAAAGTGACACAATTTGCGGAAAAAGAAGAGCGAGGTTACACAGATAAAACCAAATCAACATCTCCACAAATCTACTAAATAGTTATGTGCAACCTTGTTAAATAATTCACTAGTTTTCTGGAACCTGGAGCACTTAAGGTGTTCAGTTGGATTTCCAACAAGCAGCAAACGGTTTTGGTTTGACTAATGTGACTAATAATAAAGGAGCTGGTGTTTCCACTTCCATGAATGTCAAGATCCCCGATGTCAAGAATTTAGCGATGTTGTCGTTGTTTCAATGAAAACAAAGAAGTCGTTCGAATAGAAGGAAGGAAAATTGAGCTTTTCTGATTGGCTCCCTGCCCAAGCAGCATATTTCTATTCAGCATACTGTGTCCTGTGACTGCAATCATAAGATTATGCCTTTACGTAACTCAGCGTTCCAATAAAAAGTAAAAGTATTGTGGACTGAGGATTAATCTTCAATCAAGTCCCTGTCTCTATTTCTCAGCCCACAACAGATTCAATAGTCACTGGTGCAAGTACCTATATGTAAATACTCAGGAGTAATTTTGTTCCCCTCTAAAAAAGCAAACCTCATACCTCTGCTCCAGGACGACTATCCTAATTTCGAACGAACTCATATGCGTAGGATAGAATAATCAATGTAGCTTATTAGGAAGATAAAGAAACCTTGAAGAAGATGTTAGGGCTGTCCTGAGGCTGTAGTGCGATGACCAGCACCGGAAGGCAGGTGGTGGCAACGAGGACAATGAGGCCATAGACCTGCCAGTTCATTCCTTCACCGAGCTGGTCCTCGATGCTGGCGATGTACAGGGTCGTCACAAACACCATCCCAACTGAGATGTGGGTATAAATAAGGCAAGTGAAATAAGACACTTGGCAAATTGATAGTCTAAACATGATATCATGACAACTGTGCAAAAGGTCCATAAATTAGGTGAAGATGCAACTGTGGAGAAATATATAGGTACCTACCTACAACAACCAGTCAGGCACACAAACAATATTTCGAAAGATATCAATGGCAATTAACATGAATTATGTCTGTATTTTTTCTCTATAGCTTATGGTGTGAGATGGACTGAATCAGGAAAATATGTCTCCTTCATATTTTGGGAGACTTTCAATCCTTAAAATTTCAAAAAAAGGGGTGGGTAAAGGGTCCCTGCTGTTGCCTGTTAGTTGTACATGTATGGGTTCTGATTGGTGGCAGCTGGTGGCAGCAGATGGGAGATGGCCAGTTGACACGGTCTTTGTATCACTTTTTTCTTTTCCCTGTCTTTCTTCATCCATAAGCAACTTTTCCCTCAACTTTCCAACTTTTTTAAATGCGTAGAGGAAAATTATTATAAAACCAGTTGATACCTAACAAAAAAGTGTTTTTTTGGGTAAGCACATGATAAATGCCCATTATAGCAGGCATCGATTCACGTACATACTCCAGTGCCTGGAGAAACTGCTTGCATAAGAAAGTATGGGTAATGGATGATATCTACTTAGAGTATCGCATATAAGATTTAAAAACACATCAAGCAGTACCTATACCAATAAGTAGTTCTAGTACTAGCTTGACTCACGGAAAACGAAAATGGCTGATTCAGAGACTTTGGTGGTGGCTTTGTCGGGGCAACTGAGCCTGCTGAGATTGAGGAGGCTGCCGAGATACTGACTTGGTGATCTGTTCTCAGCTGTGATGGGGTGGGGCTCGTAAAGGACTGGCTTGGGGTCCCGGTACCTGATCAAAGAATTATACACTAACAATTGAAATATGGTATACTTAGATCTATAAACAGAACTATATTAATATTCTTGAGTATTTAGAGACATTCAAGAGCTGAACTGCTAAACTGCTCCAATCTTCAAATCCATTAAAGTATCCTGTATGAGCCTTTGAATACGGCGCTGAAGTGCACTGCGTGACATGCTCGTGCAGGGGTACACCCACACAACAAGTGATCCTGCTGTGGTCTCCGCCTGTACTTCACTTCGGTGTGTTCTCTCTCCGCTATCGGAACCCTCCCATGTGTGCTATCACATTAGCTTTCCATTTACAGTTTTTCCCGTTATTTCAATGATAACAGTAGTTCAACCATAGTTTGCTGGTGCGTTAAGTTCATAATCGGCGGTCTAATTTATCGTAATATATGTACTATATTGATTAAGTAGGGTGATTGATTTAACTGCACCTTCCACTTTTACTGTTTATTTACAACTGAACTCCCCTCTCATACATCGATATGTCCCTACAACAATCGATATGTACATCGATAATACAGTACAGTCATTCCTTTTTTCTTTTTCTTTTTTTTTTCAAATAAAATGTTTATAGTGAATGAACATTTAAAATAAAATAAAATGAGTCAATGTATAAAATCATTTTGCAACGTAATCGTGTAAGTATGATGGCTTCTTCTTTGTGCGTTGGCTTCGACGAGGCCTAGGGCTATGGTTGGTCTCTTCTGAAGCCTGGTTCAAGTTGTCATGAGCATCTTTGAAGGAGTCATCTTCACTGTCTTGGTCTGATCCACTGGAAAAAGTCTCTTCCTCACTTTGAACAAGAGGCTTGAAGAAAGTGGAATTGCGCTTCACGATATTCCCATGTGGCCCCTTGACAGTCACTGAGTTTCCCGCTTTGCTTACGACCTCCATTGGAGTGTCTCCGAAATTCGTGGTAAATTTATTTTGTTTGTGTTGCTTCATCAACACTAAGTCGCCGGGTTGGAGTTCCTTCTCCTTTGCCCTTCTTCTTCGGTTAGCATAATCGCTCTTCTTAGTTTTCTCAATGAGGTCTCGTTCCTTTACTTCTTCAGGGTGTTTGAAGGAACATAAGTGATTGGGGAGACAAGGAACTTTATCCGTCAGCTTACGTCCAAAAAACAGCTCAGCAGGGCTAGCTCCGGTAGTCTGGTGCTGATGGTTCCTGTACATGAGCAGGTACTTGTTCAATTCCACCTCCCAGTCGAGTTTGAGAGCATTCGCAATCTGCAGTCGCCGGGATATACCTGGGTTCAATCGCTCTACGGTGCCATTAGCTGCAGGGTGCAAAGGAGTGGTTTTATGATGCCTTATATTGCAATCTATGAAGAAGGATTCAATCTCTGAACTAACAAAATTTGATCCATTGTCTGTTGTGACACTATCAGGATATCCATAGCGTGCAAAAATCGGGTCCAAAGCCTTCATGACTGATCTGGAGTGCATATCCTTTAGTTTCACCACTTCCATAAACCGACTGAAGTAATCAACAACGACCAAGAATTTCACTCCATTAGGAAAGGGTCCTAGGACATCCATAGCAATTTGTTCCCAAGGTCTTTCTGGGAGTTTGGTGGAGACTATCTTTTCAGGCAATTCAGCTGAGGCTGTCATTTGGCAACCGAGACAAGCCTTCACCGTTTGTTTCGCGGCTTTGTCTATCCCTGGCCACCAAACTTTGGATCTCAATCTTGCCTTCATCTCAACAATGCCTGGATGGCCTTCGTGTGCCAACTTGAGCACCTGCTTTTGAAGCGTGGTTGGAATGACAAGCCTTGTCCCCTTCAGAAGCATATTATCATAGTCACTCAATTCCGACATCATGGTTCTATATGGAAGGATTTTGGTATTCTTCTTATCCCACAATCCAGAGTTCATTGATTTCCGAACTTCCGTGATAACAGGATCCACATTAGATTCTCGCTTTATCAGATCCAGAGACAGACGTTTAGGAGTCAAGAAGGAGACCAAATGTGATATATAATTTTCAAAAATCCTCACTGGTGGTGAAGCTACTGTGGACAGTCTGGATAACGGGTCTGCAATGTTGGATTTCCCTTTAATATATTGGACGGTGAAGTCAAATGATTGGATGCGGAGTAACCAGCGCTCAATTCTTGCACATGGTTTATGTCTTCCCCCAAAAATGACTTCTAAGGGCGTATGGTCCGTCAGGAGGGTAAATCTTTTCCAAATCAAGTAAATTTTCAACGGCTCACAGGCCCAAACCAGACCTAAGGCTTCTTTCTCCGTTTGTGAGTACCGTTTTTCAACGTCTGAGAGGCTCCTGCTTACGTAGCAAATTATACGAGGCACTCCCTCCTTATTCTGCTGGATCAGCACAGCACCAAGGCCAACTGGGCTAGCATCCGCCATGACTATTGTCTCATCCTTAGGATTATAGCACCCCAATGCTAGGTCTGATGACAGCAAACCCTTTACCTCATTGAATGCTCTTTGATGCTGAGAACCCCACTTAAATGCTGTGCCCTTGTGGGTCAACTCTCGCAAAGGACCAGTCATAGTCGAAACGTTTGGCAGAAATTTGCTCACATAATTTAATAGCCCCAAAAACCCTTGTAGTTCTGCCAAACTTGTTGACTCGCGACAGCTTTTTAGCGCTTCAACTCTGTCGATAGTTGGCTTGATACTATTTTGGGAAATTATATGTCCAAGGAATGTTACGGTTTCTTTTTGGATCTCACATTTTTCTTTGTTGACAATACCTCTTTGCTGCAAAATTTTTAGCACCTTTCTGAGACGGGCATCATGTGTTTCAAGATCTTTCCCATACACAAGAACATCATCAATGAAGCAAAAAACTCCTTTACATCCGCTCAACAAGTTTTCCATAATTTTCTGGAAGTCCTGGGGAGCTGAGTTAACCCCAAACATGAGGCGCTTGAACCGGAAAAGCCCCATGTGTGAGCAGAAGGTTGTGATGTCTCTAGATGGGACAGCAAGTTCGACTTGGTGAAACGCCATTGATATATCCAATTTGCTGAAAAACCTTGCATCACCCAGCTCTGGAAGCAGGTCTTCAATCGTAGGGAGAGGATGGTTCGATGTTAGGATTGCTTTGTTGGCCTGTCTCATGTCGATACATAGCCTCACTCCATCCCCCTTTGGAATTGGAACAATAGGTGATACCCATTTTGACGGTCCAGTAACTCGCTCAATTATGTCATCTTTCTCTAGCTGAATAATCCGTTCCTCCACTTTCTTCTTCAAAGGTATCGGTATCCTGCGTAATGGTTGCACCACTGGACGAACTGTCTCATCAATTTGTATTTCCAGCTGAAAATCTGTTAATTTCCCAATTTTGGGCATATTTGGTGAACTGATTCTGTTGATCTGGTTGTGGAGGTCGAGTACTTTTAATTTCAGGGCGCTCGATTTCCCCAGTAATGGTGGTCCTCTTCCCTTAATGACAACCACTGTTGCAAGAACAGAGTTATTGTTTACCGAAATCATGGTATCAAATTCCCCCATAGTTTCTAAGGGCGTCGAGCTACCATAGGAAAACAGTTTCCTGGAGCTGTGAGGCGCTTGATTAGAAACCTCAATTCTTTGACTTTTCAAGAAATTCCATGTTTTTTCAGTGATCACGTCACAAGTTGATCCTGAATCAATTACAAATTGCAATTTCACTCCTCCTATGAAACAATCTATCCTACCACTTGATACGTCTGAGCAAGGCGAACCCAGTTGAAAAATGTAATCTGAATCATCACTATCCGTTTGGTCATTTTCCCCCACATGATAGGATTTATCAGTTGTTGCAGGGTTTTTCGAATCTTTTTGTGAAACGAGCACTGATTTTGTGCGACAAAACTTTGAATAATGACCCAGCAAGGAACACCTTGAACATTTCTCCTTCCTTGCGGGGCAATCAGGCGCTCTCGCCAGATGAGAGGGGCTACCGCAACGGAAGCAGTGTGATCTTGAAGTGGAGACAGGTTGGGAAGTTGACGTTGAAGTACGGACTTTTTGAGGTTTGTTGGTCACCCTGTTTACGGAGTCCTCGGGACTACGGATATCAGGGTTGTGAAAGTTGGCAGCCTGTTGAGTCACAATTTCAAACGAGCGCGCGATGTCCGCGACCTCCTGAACTGCTAACGTATCTCTTTCCAGGAATCTTTTCCGTAGTTTGTCCGACAAACACCCTTCAACAAATTGATCTACTAAATTCACTTCCATTATATCCTCCTTATTGATCTTATCAAACCCACAACGAGAAGCCTGTTGGCGTAAGCGACTAATGAACTTGTCACTCGATTCGCCTGCTTCTTGTTTCATCAACCGAAAGAGATGCCTCTCGAAGACGGGATTACTTTTTGGCACGAAATGAGCATACTAACAATGCCAAGGCGTATTCGGTTTTATCTTTCCCCGTTGGGACTTGATCATGAGCAGAAATAGAGTAAAAAATATCTTGGAGTTTTGGTCCTCCCAAGTACAAGTAAGTAGCCAACTTACGGTCACTGCTTGTGATCCCTTTCGCCAGTAGGTGGAGTTCGACGTTCCGCTTCCATTTGGTCCAGCGGCCCGCGAGGACCGTCACGTCCGGATCAGGATCGAAGGGAGGAATATGTGGCTCCAACTCCATTTCACCGGCCGCGCCAATAAATGTACTATATTGATTAAGTAGGGTGATTGATTTAACTGCACCTTCCACTTTTACTGTTTATTTACAACTGAACTCCCCTCTCATACATCGATATGTCCCTACAACAATCGATATGTACATCGATAATACAGTACAATATACAAAACCCTAACTCTGCTTGGAAATATAATTTTGTCGTCGACGGACCCGCAATCCACCACATCTGCCTGCCGGCCGGCGGACGTCTGCAGCACTGCAGCTCGGTTTGTCGCTTCTCGAAGCAGGTAAACCTTTTTTTTTCTTTTCATAAATCTAATAATTCTCCAAGATACAGTCCACTCTCCTGAGTTTCACAGCCAGCGCGATCCTACATATCCCTTCCTTAACTTTACCCTCCCTCCAACAGCACTCGAAGGATTTCGATGAAACTCGCAAATGACTTATTATTCATATGGGTTACCTACTCTTTAACCATGGGAATGATAACAACCAACACACGGAAAAAGGCGCCTAGGATTCGTTGAGGAAATACCTAGTTAATAGGTAATGATGTTGTGAGATTGTAAATCCTCGTGGGAAGGAGCTGGTTCACAAACGAAAATACTATACCTACCACAACCCGTTCGAGCCCCAAAGAATAGAACGATGCAAAGTCCTTGTCACTTGGGTTCTACTGGACATACCTACAGAAATTTTGGCTCCTCGTTTATTTTTTCTTTCTTGTGCAATAATTGAAATAGCTATTTTTGATGGTTTCCACTAATTTTGGCCCCCAACAACATGAATTAGGCTCCTATTTTTTTAAACAAATTATCTTTGATCGTTGACAGTGCCATTTAACTATCTTAATTCACCTTTTGATACTATTTTTAGTCTAATTATAGAAATTTATGGTGATTTCAGACAATTTCCCAGGTTTTGGCTCATAAAAAATTAATTTTGGGAGCTGAACCTTCGTGTTACAGCCTCAGTTCTTCACTCTTTGGTCAAGATAAACTTCATATTTGGTATTCTCGCCCTAAAAAACATGTAAAACGGTACCTACCTCACAAGGCCATGTTCATTAAAACCTTTAAAAACCCCCTCGAAAACCCCTATTTTTACACCCATTTTCCCCCATAACACCCCTGGGTGCAGTGGCGTAGCGGCGGTTAGTGGGGGTCATAACCCCCCCCCCCCCCCCCCCCCCATTGGCTCGAAAACCTTATCACAACATTAAATTAAATCTCACCAAACACAAAACCAACAATAACAAAATTAACCAAACAAATACAACAATACCAGATTAAACGGTAAATCAAAATATGGCTAAACAGTTAAATAATATTACGTTTATTTGATTACAAACTATCTGTCCCAAAAATTAGACCCACTCTTTTTGACAAAAATGTTTATCGAAATAGTCCCTCACCGTCACTATCCCACACTTCAGGGAATAATATTGATTTTAGCCCTTAATACTAATTGTTGACCCCCAAAAATCCTAATTAGACCCCAATTCTGTGTGAAAAACAACTGAAATGGTATTTTTCTGTCGTAACTTATCCTTCAATACCACTTTCAGTGATTTTATATATCAATTTTAGCCGTTTTTACTCAATTTTGTCCCCAAAAAACTCAAATTAGACTCCTTTCGAATTTTTGAAAATTGTTCATCCTTTTGTATGGCAATAAGAAATTTTGGCGAAATTTGGAATTTTTATCACATACCCAAGGTCAGATATCGTCTGGAGTGACACATAAAAATAATTATATATAATATACGTATACATTTTTGTTAAAATCTAGGGATGAAATCAGGATGCTCTGAAACGGATTTGCCTATAAAATAATTTCAAAAACTCATGTTCTGACAATGTTGGACCTATTGCAATGTCTTCATTTTCCTTGATAATTCGCGAGTTGCCAAATAAATGTTTTATTTCATCAGTTTATCTTACCTAACGTTACCTGTAACATTTAGTGCTTTGTTAAATTTAATTTGAATTCAGCTTTGTTTGTAATGTCAAACCTTATTAGCGAACTTTCAAAGAAAATTAAGCTATTGCAATGGGTAATATATTATTGAGAACATGAATCTTTGAAATATTTTTATAGGCAAATCTGTTTCAGAGCATCCTCAGTTCATTTCTAGATTTTAACCAAAATTTATATATTATGTATATTTATGTGCCACTCCAGACGATATCTTTCATTGGGTACATGATAAAAATTCCAAATTTCTCCAAAACTGTTGTATTGCCAAACAAAAGGATGAGTTGGAAGATGAGCGATTTTCAAAAATTCCAAGGGGGTCAAATCTGAGTTTTGAGGGGTCAAAAGTCGGTAAAAACGGCTAAAATTGCAAACAATTGATATAAAAAGTTCTGGAAGTGGTACGGAAGGGTGAGTAAAGACAGAAAAATACAATTTCAGTTTTTTTCACACAGAATAGGGGTCTGATTTTGATGTTTGGGGGTAAAAAATTGTGGTATTAATGGCTAAAATCAATATTAATTCACCTGACGTTGTGGGATGATTAATCATGACGGAGGGACTATCTCGATGATAAAACTATTTTTCTACAAACAGGTGGGTCAAATTTGACTTCATTGGGGTCAAACATCGACAAAAATGGCTAAAATCACGAAAAATTATATAATTTTAAGAAAAGTGGTATGGTTTCTCGCTATATCATGTCTTTACACAATAGCAAGAATATTTATTCGAAAATTCGCTCTTATATCCATGCTGCATGACATGAACTTCCGACTGTTTTTCCGATAACCCCCCCCCCCCCCCCCCCATTCAACAATCCTGGCTACGCCACTGCCTGGGTGTATTCCTATCAGGTAGCCGAGCTTCGGAGCACAACTAGGACCCAAATGGGGACCCAAACTGCGTGCGGAAGAACGACGATTTCAGACGAACATTGAACGTAAATTTAAGGCTGAAACTTCGTTAGAACCTCAATTTTCCACTCTTTGGTCAAAATCGACTGCAGATTCGGTCTTCTCGTCCTAAAAACCATGGGAAACGATACCTCAAAAGCTCATGTTACTAACATGTTGCTAAAACACAAAAAGTAGGTACCTATTTTTATACCCATTTTCACTCATAACACCCGTGGGTATATTCCGATCTGGCTGCAAAGTTTCGGGACACAACTAGGACCCAAATGGAGCATGTGTGCGAAAGAACGAATTTTTTAGACCGAAAATGAAGCCGGTATACGTTATACGGCAGACGGAGGATGGGCATTGCATTTTTGGAATCTACGCACCTTGAAACGCAAAAGAAAAATTTTGAGGGGGTGCCATAAAAATTGTTTGCTGAGCGAATACATAATGTGTATTGTTCACAGAATAATAAACCAAAGGGAGAAGGACCACCATAAGTGTACTTTTGGAACAATATTAGACTTGATATGCCTTAAGGTTCTCACACACTATGCGGGAACAGGACAGGAACAGGACAGGAAACGCCGTGGATAGGACGCGGGATGCCGGCCGGCTGCCGCTGTCCCGTCCTGCGCCTATACCCACATTAGGCAGGACGTTCCTCAGCTCTCTTTCCCCCACCGCTCGCCATACTCCCCTCGTTTCAAGATCTCCTGTTCTCAAACAACATTTTTGTCCCATTTGCTTCTCAGAGTGAGAGTGGTTTCATTTTATTGTGCTCGTGTGGCATACAAGTGTAATTAATGAGTGATTCATCATCATCTTCTTCTGAGGAAGAAGCTGTAGTTGCGGCTATTCTGCTCACGGAACCTAATAAAAGGATGTGGGTTCATGACCATCATAAGATATCAACTTGGAGAGTTCAGTACGATTTTTGAGGACCTCAAAAACGATCCTCATAAATTTTTGACATATGTACTACCGAATGACCTATGAAAAATTTGTTTGTTTTTTTGTTTGAAAATTTATTTTTTTATTTTTATTTATTTTTTCCATTCTCAACCAAACAACCTAATCTGAGAGAACAAATCGGAGAGAACAAAGATGTCGGGGAAGGGAAACAGAAATAAAGGCACTGGAAGTGGGGAAGGCGAGCGTGTTGAAGGCGAGCGTGGGGAAGCCGAGCGTGGGGAAGTCGAGCGTGGGGAAGTCGAGCGTGGGGAAAGTTTGGACGGTGGAGGGAGAACGTCCCGTGCCAGGAAACGCCGTTTTTCGCTTTGAGAGCGATCGCGCCGCGACCCGTCCTGTTCCTGCCACATGCCGTGACCGCCGCGTCCCGCCTAGTATGCGTATCTCCGTTCAAATACACAGAAGCGAAAAAATACGACCCGCGTCCCGCGGCTGTTTCCCGTCCTGTTCCTGTCCTGTTCCCGCCTAGTGTGTGAGGACCTTTACTTCGACAACGGAGGGCTTTTCATACACTGAGAGGACTCATTATGAGGGTAGGCACGATGGGGATGGTGAAACCTGAATGGCAGACGACGACTTTCGAAGATCCGCAGGAACGATAACTTGATATGGGAGAGAATTTAACTGTTATTTTGAGAATTTAAAAGCGAGACGGGATGTGGCTAAGGTTGAACTGAGGTCAGCAGCGTTGACACCAGGAGGCCTGAGGAGAAAGGAGGGAAGGGGAGGCGCTCCTTATCTTCTCCTGGTAAGTAACACTGGCCTCAACAGGATTACTGAATCTATCTCATTTTCAAAGTTCTTCTAAAAAATGTTACAAAATACTGATTACTGCTCTAAGTATAAATAAGGGGGTACATCCCTATCACTGGAGAACTCTGCTTAGGTAGGCACCTACTAGAGTATGTAAAAATCAGCTCTCAAGGTTTGATGGTGTGGATGATAGTACAAAAGGAATTCAAAGTATGTCAAGATTATTGAAAATATCATCCGAAAGCACGAAAAACCAATGATAGAATTGGAATACTTTTTACCTCAAAAGCAAAACGCAGAGAGCAACAATAGAGTAGGCCAAAAGGGTTCCGATGGACATCATGTTGACAAGTTGTTGAAGCTCGAATAGAGCCGCCATAACACCTGTTTAATTGAACACAAAGTAGATATTATTAGACTTACCTAACCGTATTTGTTTTACTTAAGGTGTACCTCTCAACAGTATGGTAGGATGCGAATAAGTAGGTAGGTAACTGTACTCATTACCTAAGTGTATTAAAATATTGTATGTTCTTGTTGATATTGTTGTCGATTTCAACGACATATATATGTATTTGCGAAACACATTCAGACATTATTACGTAAGTATCCATCGTTTGTAGGAAAAAATCCACTTTTTCTTGTCTTTTTTGTTATTTGGAATAAAAAACACGGTTAAAATGAAGAAAAAATATTAAATCATTCTGGAGTGGAGAATACCTAAAACCTAAAATTTCAGCCATTAGAATAAAAGGCGGCATTCTGGAGACGCCCTTTTCCACGTCACAAAAAAAAAAGAACTGAACTGCGCTGTGATCGTGATGACATTTTAAAAAACGTGAAAAAATGAAATTAATGTGAACCAAACAGCGTTGTGGATACGGATTGTGGGCAGAAGTGGAAATACAAATCAGTACCTAACAAAACTAAAACGAAGATTATTACAACTGCAGCACTTTTTGGGCTTTCTTTCGCATGTTGTTTGGTTGGTCCCACTGTACGGTTGGCCAGTGTGAGACCACCCTTTTTCTAGTCACTTCCTGGCCACAGAACAAATCTCAATATTTCGATACATTTAAAAAAAAAACAGATAGGTTTTTGCCATGCGACTTCATTAATAAAATAAAATAAAATAAATCAATGAAAATTGTCCATGACTCAGATTGTGTAACCTATCTAAGATTACGTATAGGTGCCTGACGGGACAAATTTAGATTTTACAAAGAGGTGGAGTAATGTATATGGCATGAGCACCAAGTGCATAGACTGCTATTATCTTTGAACGGAGGAATCCATATATTATTGTACTACTGTAATTATTCAAGCGCCTACCCATTTAGGAAGAAATAGGCAAATGCTGTTATCAATAAAACAGATTCCTCTGTCAAGGAAAACAGGAAATATCGGATGAGTTCATTTTCCGATCCGTTCCAAAAACTACGAAGAGAATGTAAGTTAGTGAACCTGCTAAACCTCCCGCAAAGATGGTGGCATTAAGAGGCGTCCCCGTTCTAACATGGATAAGAGATAGGAAATTCACCAACACTCCGTCAGAACTCATGCTGTACAAAAGCCGTGGTGCGGGAAGCAGGCAACCCATAGCACTGTGAATAACCATAGGTAAGCGTTACTGACATCATGCAGAAGGAGTTCATTTAACGAGCAAATAAGAATACTGTAAAGATGGTGCATTGTGAGCATGCAAACGATATTGGGATGTGCAGATAAGAGAATCTAAAAATAAAAAAGTAAGAAAATGGTAGAATTTATACACATAAATCAATAACATGTAAATTAATCGACAGCATAAGTTCATAATTTCGTTGAAACTAAAATGACGTGTTCAGTGTTCCCCAACATTAACATGGACATGATTTAACTGGTACTTTAAATCCCAAAGCAATAAAATTGGCATAACGTACACAAACAAGATAATAATATCAATAATTAATGGAACCATTCCGACAAAAAGACAACGCATTTTCATCATTAAGTAGGAAAACAGTCAAGTGATTAATAAAACACATAGGTAGCAATTCCGAACTGTTGCAGTAACATTTTGGTAAAACGTGACTTCAAAAACCAAAACAGGAAACAAGTAGCCATTAAAAATGTTTGTGATCAGATAAACCTGAAAATATTCCAGCAGTAAACGTGGCAAAGATCATAGTTCTGGTGCAACTGTTTATCATAGCGAACTGGCTGAATATAAGGCCGTCACCAGCCATCGCATACAGCATCCTGGGCATGGGGAACATGGACCCCAGCAAACTAGATGAAAAGAAATTGAAATAAGACTAATTTAGGAAGCTATGAAATGAGTAAATTAAATTTTTCTTAATTAAACTTTCAATTAGAATAAATACGATTATGTTTTGATGGATAATGGAAATATAAATATTTTCGTTTGGTGCGTAGATACTGCTGTGTCAAACCGAATCAATGATAAGTTGAAATAAACCGTGCCAGGAACTTATTTTAAGAAAAAAATTAACGTGAACAAGTACATGAACATACCAAACTCGAAAAAGGAAAGGCAAAGTCGATAATGTCATTTCACAATCAAATTTCTACACAAAAAATGTGGCACTCATGCCATGAAGGGATGATTAATAGGTAAGTGATCAGTAAATCATTTGAGGAAACTTCACTATAGTTGTTATCGCGATGTGACCATCAATGATCACATAATGAATGCAATGTGATCATCAATGAACCCAATAATATCGGCGAAATGACGTTACCACCACAGACATGAAACTGAAAACGTCAACTGACTGGTTATATGAGTTTCGGTGTTTCAGTCGCCCCATTAGCCAAATTCTTTTCATCTTTCCTTAGGTGTTACTTGTCCGAATTTTCCTACAATTGGCCATGGGACCGGTTGCTAATGCACAAATCAGACAAAAATCAATTTCTAAAGAAATTTCCATAAAATCTTGCTCTCATGTCCCACAGGGATGACCAGAAAAACGATCAACAGGTAGTACCTACCACCTACATCATTAAAGGGTATGTTGGAAACAGTTTACAGAAAAAATAAATCAGACATTTCAAGGCTCAATAATAATAGGTTAGAGCGTCGATGTACATTAGCAGAAGGTTGCATGTTCAAATCCCGCTATAGCGGGCCCGAAAAAATAATTACCATCGGCAGCACATTCTTCTGGCCAAGGCCGAACTTCGTGACAGAAGGTAACAGCTGTGTTTTTCCGTCTTCTGAAAGGGCATACTGCTGCCATTGGCCAGACTGGCTGCATGGAAGGAAACAAGCTCAGCTGTCAACTGCAGACATGTAGTTCGGTCTTCGCCAGAAGAATGCTCTCCTGGCAGTCATTATTTTTGTGTGCCGGTATAGAGTCAATTTTTTTTTTTCAAATTAACTGTTGTTAACTATTCTCCAATATTATAACGTTCACTGGTAACCTTCCTCATTATGGTAACAACTGTAGTAGCATTTCACTGTGTTGAGGTAGGAAGGTACTTCTTATCTCTGGTGTGTAGGTTTTGTTTTATAGAAAAAGGGGCTGTACTGTGAGGGCTCTTATGCTGATGTCGGGTTCACTGGCTTTCATGACTTCATTTTAACCACATACAAGTGCTTGAACTATCACTTGCCATTACAAGTTATCACGTCAAGATTTTCTGTAGATTGTAATAAGTAATATATTGGTACATCTTAACCACACATTATTCACAGTATTTATTCAAAAATCACCTTTGCAATATAATCTATAATACAACTTTCTCCTTGATTACAGTTAAATCCAAACCAAGTGCAGCCATGAGCATATGTTTAGTAGCAGCTCAAAAAAAAAAAAAAAAAAAATACTAGTCATGCTTTGCCAGTAAATCTAGGCTAAAACCACCCTTCTTAGTCTTTCTATACAATTCAGTATTACAATGTAAGGTTAACAGGTGAAAACGTTAGAGTTAGTGGTTTCCGACAGCCACAGGGTTAAGAAAATCTGTAAAAGGTGGCTTATCAACCTGCTAAAATTCCGGACACCAAAGTCGCCAGGACGGGCGATTGAGTTTTCTTGCTGAGGATGCAGAAAAACTTCGGGAGGAGGCCGTCAGAGCCCATGGCGTACAGGACGCGCGGCAGGGGAAACACACAGCCAAGCAAGCTGGGTGAAGATTAGCAATGGATAATAGTTGTTCAAACAATAATTTTTATAAGTTTCGGTTAGTAAAAGGGGGGGGGGGGAGGGTAATGGTAAAATTCTGCAAATTATTACATGACAGTTCATTATGTCTTCTATAGATACTTCTTCTGCGTGGATCGCTGTTTTTTGTGGTAATTAGCTACCCTCCGGCATCCCCCAGGAAAGCTCTAAATTGAGTAAATGCCACCAATGTAATCCGAGCGTTTTGAAATTCAAGGGGGCCATTTAGAAGATGCAACCCAACTACCCACCGAATTTGAGCAAAACCGAGTAAATGATTCACAAGAAATCTAGTAACTACCTCGGATTCGTATGTGCGCAGCGTCCGTAGCAATAATCCAAACGTCTGTAATTCATAGGGGACCACTTGGGGCCTAACCCACATGATCCATGAAAATTCCAGCAAAATCGGATTCGAATTCAAGAAGTTATGCAACAGAATGCATAATTATGCAATTATAGTAGCCCAATAGCCTTAATGTCTGGTGTAGTGGGCTAACAGACAGCGCTTGAGAGCAGCGATCGTTATGGACTGTCAATAGATAACCTCAAATTTGTTGCTACTAGTTCGGGAGTATTGAAAATAATGAAATACCTGGGGAATGTGCATTTGATGATCATGTGGCTGCTCCTAGTTCCCCTATCGTATTGGTACATGGCATAGGACACAGGAACCAAATTCTGATGAATTTCATACAGAGGTAACGTTTTCTGCTCTTCACTATAATCTTTTTTGCGCTATGAGTTTCTCTCTTATTATACAATTCTTATATACCGAGCTATTACAATACCACCTTCGCTAAAAATATGGGACGTCTGCACCTACTCTGGAATCCCTGGATTCCACTCGCAGTCATTTCTCAATGAAACTGATAGATGAGAAATGGGGCGTCAAACCTTTGTTCCAGACGTTTGTAGACCATCCAATTCCCAGAAATGAGGACCTCTTTAATTAGTTTTACCGGTATTAACAATTACTGGGGATGGAATCTGGGATCGCCTGGAGGACAGACAGAGCCCGCCAAATAGCGGTGAAAGAAATTTCAAAATTTGTGGGGAAGGTACAGGTTTCTGTAATAATTATTATGCACATCCAAGAGCGAGACTCGAAAGCATCGTGCATGCTACTTGCGCGGGCAAAATGGATAGCAATCCTTTTTGCGGGTGGAAAGGTTTTCTTGGCGGGAAATTTTTACAAAACAGTTGTTGGGGGTATCACATCTTTTGCTTGAATGAATTCAACATTTTTTCGAATCACCGAGCTTACTACCTTGGTAGTCAAAATGGATATCAACCATTTTTGCGGCTGAGGAGGTTTTCTTGTTGGATAAATTTTTACAAACTGGGTTTTTGTGGTGGCGGGGGGGATCACATCTTTTTTGCACTGATGAAGTGAACCTTTTTTCCCAGTGAAAATTTTGTTCTCCATTTAAAAAAATGTTCCCAGTAAAACTGTTTTCTCAGTAAGAAATGTTTACCAGTACCCAGTTAACATTTTTTCCCTAAAAGCATAACAAAAGTGCGCGAAAAATTTCAGCTCGATCCGCCATGCATGTGAGGCTGTAGCCCCGTCAAAGAACAGGAAGAAAAAAAAACAACAACTAGAAAAACCCGAAACTTGCTATTTTCATAATTCCATAACTTCGCACCTCATGGTCCCGAGGGTTGAAATTTTGTACCCGTCCTCAGGGTCCCCTCCGAAATGGGTGTATGAAAAATCAACATTGAGTTACGGGGTAGGGTGTAAAACCCCTACTTGTTCTGTCGTCTAAACAGTGTTCTTCCATTTCGTCCATTTGTATTTTTTATCAACGTGGTAAAATTCGCAGATCGAGTTTCATCATCAACAAGTGTTGCCACCATTCTTCCACATTAACTAGGACATGTCATACGTTTGAACTTACGCATTTTAATAAGATAGAACGTATCGTATGTATTAAGGGGGGGATATAAATCTTTTTACCTGGTGCAAAGAGCGAAGATGGCCCCAACTGACACGATAGTACCAATCACGTCCAACCCGACTTTTTGAAAGGCAATCACTAGAGGCGCATCTGGATCCTAAAAACACGAGAGAGTTAATAAAAACAATTTGATAATGGAAAATAAATAAATACAAGTGTTAGTACCTAAGTAATTTAATGGAGCAAGTAATTTACTGCTCATATAATTAATAAACTATGCATATAAACAGTAGCAAATATTCGACAATAGGTTTAACTACCACAAATCAACAAACCCCCAACAACGCGGCAGTACAACCCCAACTAACCTGATAACAAACCTCAACACAAGCGAGGTAGAAGAGGCTTGGCTAATTAGGTTATACTAGTTATTTTTTGCTCCTGATTTACAGAAGCAGCAAAAGTCTCAGTAAAACGCTGCAAATCCCTACACAACGGTTTATTGTTTTGTACAGAACACCCTTATGTTACAGATCACAGCTCTCTGTACAGATAACCCATCTATATAGCATATGTACTATTCTACACATATTATGCAGATCGCCGACCCTCTGTAGCTTAGTACCTACCCCCTACTCGTTACCTACCTAAATAACGTGTTAAACGTTGCTAAAATAATTCTGTCTATGATGACCAGTAACTAAAATGACAAAAAGAAACATAAATAATGAAGTTCTGAAGGGAAACTGTTGATGTGGAGCGAAAAAATATTCAGTTGTGGTAGTGTTTCGATCTCGGGAATTTGAGCATCATCAGTCCGTCAGTTAGACTGCGCTATATCGTCCAGCCAGCAGGAGACCAGTGATGTGCCTCTCAACACAGCTTGATGCCTGCATACACCCTGCTCTTTACGGCACATTGTATAGCAAATTTTATCGCAACATCGTAGAATGCTCCAGATGTTCTCAAAAATTCAGAAAAAATCCAACTATTTAAAAATTCGAGAAAAACCACACCTCAAAATACAATTTTCCGATATAGGGATACTCTGGACATTTCAAACCCTATTTTTCACCCCTTGGAGTTGAGTGACAGTAAAGCCGAGCTTCGAGGACCAACTAGAGCCAAAACGGGACCCGTATACTAAATTTCGTGTACGGCGGATGGACGGAATTTTTTTATTCTATATTCGTATTCTGCGCCCCCTTGAAACGTAAACCTCAAATTTTGTGAGGGGGGGGGGGGTTATTTTTTTTATGGTCGATCCCAAAGATTATCTAATTATTGAAAATATTAAACCAAAAAATTATTCCAATGATTGATTCCCAACATTTTAGTCAAGAAATTTTTAGACAATGGGCTTCGTACCCGTTGGTGTGTGTACGCGTGCTTGCGTGCGTGCATGTGTGATGTGCGTGCGTGTGTATGTGTAATTAACTCCTTATGGTTTCGATGCATATCATAGCTATTAAGCTTAATAGAGCTATGATATGCATCGAAACCATAGGTACACTAATACCGTGGTATATAATCTATATAATTGTATTATCTATACATTATAGTATAGTATATAATTGTATATATATTTAATTGTATATTAATTAATTGTTGTATATTAATTAATTAATTAATTGTATATAATTGTATATATAGTATATAATTATAGTATATGATTGTATTCTATACATTAAAGTGTCTTATCTATATACATATAAATGAATGTTTCTTTCTTTGTCCTTTACGCGTGCATATACCTTTCATCCCACTGCGACGAAACTTTGGTGAGTTGTTGTGCGCACGCCCACGAGGGTTTCTGCTCCGACCTGATCAGCTGAGTGAGCTGTGAGATCAATTTCTATCCTATTCAACCTACAAGGCTCAAATTCGGAATCAAGCTTCTGTGGGACTACTGGGTAAGACACATTCTTTCTCTGGTTGGCATGCGTTGCAATACCAACTGGGTGCAGCTAGTAATTTATAATATAGACAACAGACAGGAATAAGTCCATTTTTGACAAAAATAGATAAGAACGGTTCCTGAAACTTTGGCCTCAGCCAGATCGAATGGTGAAGAAGTCAAAACTGAACAAGTCAGAACGGTTCCGTGTGTAATTTACATCTACAAAGAGCAAAACTGTCACAATTCCATCATTCAAAACCAAACCAAAGGGAAAAGTACCAACAACCAATGAGAGAGCACCTTCAGTACTCCTCCACCAATAGCACTGTGTTTTACATTAATAGAGGTGTTCTGTCCCTTTGGAGTAACAGAATAACATCAATGTTTGTGTACCTGACACAAGAGGTATTGGTGTTACTCAAAATCGTCAATTGATTATTAAAAAATTGTCGATTTTGAGTAGGTTACACTATTAGTGTTTTTTTCCACAAATAAACAATACAATAGGATCTCCATATAATAGCGGACAAGGTGCCCTTTGGTACGCCCCCCATTTTCGAAATAAAAATTTACACATTTAAAAAAAAAGAAAAAAAGTGCTCTGGACTGGTGTCTCCTCTTTTGATCTATTTACATTTGAAATCACATAAACACAAATGGTGCCATTTATAAAGCTTTTGAAAAAAAGAGAGGGACAGTACTACAATTTTTTCCTGGTGCAAAACTTCAGTACAGCCCCCTACGCACAAAACCCGTTGTGAATTGGATTCTGTCTTTAAGCCTTCAGAAGAAAAAAAATTTCAGTACAGCCCCCCACGGATTTAACAGCTAAAAATTAAAAAAAAAATTAAGATGAAACTTGATCAGGGCACGCGTTTATTATTTAAAATTAATACATTATTTTCAGTCAAATTTGATTTTGAAAATGAGGGGCAATACACTGCTCGTTTATGGGCAAGAAGTGTATTATTCTGAATGTGAAATAACAACAACACAATACGTTCTCTCTCACCTGTTCATAGTAAGGGATCATCAGAGTCACAACGCTCGATATGCCGAAGTAAGAAACAAAAATTACAGCTAGAGAAATGACGATGGCGAGAGGAATGTGTCTTTGTGGGTTCTTGGCCTCTTCACCTGTAAAGAATCACATTAAATTCCAACTAGGTTTCTCCGTAGGATTGATGATTAACATTACAAAAATACATGCAATGTTAATCATCAATCCTACAGAGTTTTTGATACATAATAAGCCTTGTATTCATGTGAGATACAAAAACAATCTTGTTTTTTAAGACCTGCATTTCATTCTTTTTTTAAGTTTCTGGCATCAAGGACGAATTTGGTTTCGTGTCTGCCTGACGGTCTTTTATCACAATCGTTGTCATGAACTAAATCTACTACGATTACGATGCGATCCAAAACCGTGGCTGTTTAGATAGGTAGGGATACGAGAAGGAAGAGCCCAAACATTTCAACAGTTGAAAACACCACTTCACCCAAACTGAGTACCTATTTCTTGAGTAGAGCCCTTCAGGAGAGGTAGTGGCATATTAGTTGAATCCCCATGCTTTGTATGAATAAATGTGCCATTCCATCACTTTATAAAGTTGTTCTCCTCTGTTTCATCTCACCATGTTTGCAGTTGTGATGCGTTGAGCTGCTAGCCTGTTCACAAGGCAGTGCTATGGATCTCATGACAAGTGAGAAACCGAAGCATTTAGACGTTACAATATTATAATGGTTGAGAAGCTTCAATTTTATGCAAGCTTAGAATACATCACCCATAGATAGAGATACTGTAAAACACTCGAGGCTGTCACCAGGATTTGGTACCCTAATCTCAGGCCCATCCATGTATTACACTACGCTTATTTTTATGTAAATACAAACCAGTAGTGGCGACACAATCAAAGCCAACGAATCCGAAAAAACATTTGGCAGCTCCAGACATTATTCCAGACACACCGTAGGGCATGAATCCTCCCTTGCCGCCCTGGGGAGAAGCTGGCAGCGACCAATTGCTCAAGTTAGCTAGAATTTGAAATGATATCACAAGAAAATTAAACAAATCTATACTGAGGAAATAGACAAATTTGGTAAGTGGGAAATAAAAATGTAGGTTTGTGCCAAGGTAAGGCACAAGGTAAGGCAATTCACAGTTCACTTTACAATTTTCGGATACCTTTGAAGAGGCCACAGCCAATGACAGTGGTGACAGTAATGAGGTTGAGAGCAGTGAAGATATTGTTCATCAGGGCGGATTCTTTGACACCGTAAGCCAGCAAAGCTATGGGAAACATACAATGGAGCTATCAGAGAGAAGATGATACTAGGAACAAATACCTTCAGCCCCTACCTTTCAAATACCAAAAATTGGGTCAAAAAAATATAAATTATACTAGGCTACGAATCTTTATAAAATACTCCACACAGTAAAAAAATTCAATTGGTATTTTCAAGATTACGAGAAATGGAGGAAAACAATGTATAACCTCAAATAGAAATCACAAGCACAGTTCTCTAATAACTGTATTATAATATTGATTTTTAACATTGAACAGTTCTGTATTATTTGATTATAAACCAACGTAAATGAACAGGTACCAACTTACTCACGCTACAACGGTTTTTACACAACTTTTGTCTTGCCCTTACACAGGCATCGCCTTCAAAGGTTCAAAAAGATTTTTTTTAAACTTAGAAATAGTGTTGATAAAAAAAACCTTAATGTCACCTACCAACATTTAAAGATATTTTTGTATGTATCAGGTAACTGAAAAAAGAAACAAACGCGCATTTACCAATTATCTTTTTTATATGAACCGATATCTCTCTCTCTCTCAAGATAATGATCAGTAAATAAGCGACGATGTGACAATCTCGAGCATGAAGCGGAAGGCTGCTTGCGCCAGGTATACTGTTTCCAAAATTGTCCTCAACAATATTTGATCACTTCAAAACAGTCGAACAGTTTTTGCACTTGATACGAACCTGTGAGCAGAAGTACGATTCCAAGGGACATGAAGTCAGGGTATGGAGAGAGATAGCTGACGTTGATGGGGAACATTTCTCTCAGCGCGTCTCGCATCCTGTGGTGCATCATCGAGTCCAGATAGCTGCTGAAAGCTCTAGCGACACTTGCCGTTCCTAAACCAAATAGAAAAGATCAGTTAAACCGCGCCAACTACCATCCTAGCAAACAGTGGGGTATGTTCATGTTCTTCATCAGCTACCTACTCATGACTCCAAACGTTCCTGTCCACATTCTTGATCACATAGAACTTGAGCAAGTAAATATCCGTGTAAGTGAGAAATTGTGAAATCTGTTTATTGTAGGTCCAAATACATGGTAGCACAATCGTCAGATGTAGGTATACACAAAAAATTGAGATGTTTACATAAATAAAATATAGGTAATATGCATTAAAGACTAGAAAACAGAAATATCAAAAAAGTCGTCAATGGCATACAGTTCCGCATCTATCAAAAAGATCTTCAGCCTTTTCTCGAACTGAGGACCCGGCAGTGACCGCACCGATTCAGGAACGTGGTTGAGAAAACGTGGGCCATTCTGGATAGGGCTCACTCACTGAGAGGTGGCCAGATGAACGGAGGGTGGAAGCAGGTCATTGCGATGTCGCGTATTGTACTGGTGAACATCAAAGTTGCAGAGGATGGTTCCGATGTTCCTTTTGGCAAATAAGCGAAGGTGGTGAAGACGATCAAGCACAAAACACGAGGCAGCGGAGTCTCCGGAAGAATCCTTCTGTAGTTTGAAAATGCTGAATCTGTGACCAGTTGCACCCAACAGAGAAATGTCATACGACGCCCGGCTCATCAAAAATGCAAAGAACACAGATCTGAGCACGGGCTGCAAAACAAACTTGGAAAGTCGTAACAACATGAAATTGCAGGAGGCCAGTTGAGATGGAAGCCGGTCAATATGCTCAGCAAACAACACCCTGTTGTCAATGTGAAGCCCCAGGGAGTTCACCCCACACCCCATAGGCCTGCCGACACTGAAAGTGAGGTTTGGGTATTGTCTGTATACAAAATCAATGAGTTTGCATAGCAGCACTGCTGAATGATGCCATCAGTGGATAACAACACATCAGAGAGGGTCGAGTGCTTCTACCCGATGCACATATTGTCATATCATCAGCATACATACTGAGGTCGTCACTGAACTGATACAGAAGATCGTTCACGTACAATATGAAGTGTTGCTGGCCCAAGAACACTTCCCTGCGTTACCCCACAGGGTACAAGCGCAGCCTCGGAATTTCGTCACTTGTAAACGACACTCTGATGCCAACCCCTCAGAAACGATCCGCAGAATGCGAGTGCTGAGTCCCGGAAGCCATAATGTTTGAGCTTCTTAATAAGACTGCCATGTACGACCAGGATCAAAGCCTTCGTCAGGTCATAGAGACGTAGCACACACAAGTCTCCACGCTCCAAGTGACACAGGACGTTCATCACCAATGAGCTAGCTGCCAAAGGTAAAGATGTGCTTTTGGTTTATTATTCTGTGAATAATACACCTATGTAATCAGCAAGAAATTTTTATAACACCCCTTCAAAATTTGTACTTTTACGTTTCAAGGTGAGTAGATTCCAAAAATGCAATGTCCGTCCGCCGTACGCCGTATCACGTGTAAGTACCGGAATCATTTTCGGTCTAACAAATTCGTTCTTTCGCACACAAGCTCCATTTGGGCCCTAGTTGTGTCCCGAAACTTTGCTGCCCGATCGGAATATACCGAGGGGTGTTATGAGTGAAAATGGGTATAGAAATAGGTACTTTTTGTTTTGTTTTAGTAATATGTTAGTAACATGAGCGTTTGAGGTATCGTTTTCCATGTTTTTTGGGACAAGAAGACCGAATATGAAGTCAGTTTTGACCAGAGTGGAAAATTGAGGTTCTACCAATGATTCCGCTCCCAAAATCGATTTTTTATGAGTAAAAAACCTGGGAAATTGTCTGAAATCACCATCAATTTGTATAATAACACTAGAAAAAGTGTCAACAGGTGAATCTAGACAATTAAATGGCACTACCAGTGATCAAAGATAATTTGAGAAAGAAAAAAAAGAGTGTACCTAATTCGTGTTTTGGGGGCCAAATTGGTGGAAACAATAAAAAATATCTACCTATTTAAATTATTTTACATGAAAAAAACAATAAATGAACAGCCAAAATTTCTGTAGGTGTGTCCAATAGAATAATTAACCCATATGTGACAAGGACTTTGCAGCGTATTTGGTATATTATTTTCAATAATGAACCTTTGGAATCGAGCATGAAACAATTTTTTTTAACCCCCCCCCCCCCCCCCTCACAATTTGATGGTTTCCGTTTCAAGGTATGTAGAATCCGAAAATGCAATTTAAAAAATTTCTGTCCGTCCGCCGTACGCCTCACTTCGCACTTTTCTTAGTTACCATGAAAATTAATGACATCATTTGGTTTGTAGTTTCCGTTTGGGGTCTAGTTGGTCCTCGAAGCTCGGCGTTACTCTCAGTCATCTCTAAGGGGTGAAAAATAGGGGCTGAAATTTTCAGAACGCCGTAGCTCGAAAACTTTCAATAGAAGGGTATGGTTTTTTACGTTTTTAAATTGATCTTGAACTAACACATTTTTTTAGACCACCCGGAGCATTATACGACCAGCCATTAGTTTGCACCGAAAAGCTTCGTCAACGTGATGGTGGATGAAACGTTATGAATCCGGCCCAGATATCATTGCCACGGATCACGTGATTATATTCACGGATGGCCTGTATGAAGTCGAGTTGGTTGTTTTGTGTTATTATTTCATTTGAAAAATGATGGATCTTCCGGATTTTGTTGATAGGTACTTTGCAACTTGAACAAACGTTTTAGTATTATTGGGTACATTATTGCACAACGGTAAATTATTACACAAAATACGGTAGGTACCTAAATTATTACACAATGGTTTATTATTTACCTTATGCTTCATGAATAACTGTAAACAATTAATGATTGAATTACCGAATCCCGCGCATTTATATGACACTTTAATTCCCGGGCTGGCTCCAGTACTCCATTTAGGGCTTTCCTGGGGGCAGTTCGAGGGTATTGACCCTAAAAAGCAGTGATCTACGCAGAAGTAGCATCTAGACAGGAAAAAAAATAAACCGCTGTGTAATAATTTGCAGCGTTTTCCTTGGTAGAATCCAAACTGCTGGGGGTGAATAATGGAGTGATCAGCCAAGTAGTCGTTTATCTGGTTCAATGCAACAAGTTCTAACATTTTAACCGGAATCGGTAATTTCGAAATGGGGCGGAAATCGTTGTGATCTCTGCATTTTCCCTTCTTAGGGATCGGAGTCACTGAAGCCGTCTTCTGGTAGTCAGGAAAACACCCTTTGGCGAAGTATAAGTTGATGAGGTAAGCGATAGGTTCTAGAATGCAGGCTGCTATATATTTTACCATGTCAGTCGTGAAACCGGAATAATCTGTAGATGCTGTGTTCTTCAGTCTGCTTGTGACTAAAAATACCCACTCAACACTAACTTCTTGAAACTTGAACTCATCAATAAATGAGGGTGCACCATTCAGAAAATCAGGGCTTGATACCTGACTACGAGGTATTGTCTCGCTCAGATCAAAACTAGCTGAGAAAGAATCAACAAATCTCTGTGCACTAAGATTAGGGTCGTAGATATTCAGAGTCTGAGTCTTGTTACTTAGTATAACCACATTTCTGCTGCTCTTATTTTGTTAATGGAAGTGTTGATGGTAGGTACTGTCATTGTGATCCTTGGTAAACTTGGCTAATGCTTGCCTGTAAAGTTTCCTACTTCTGCGTACATTTGAAACAGACTGTTCCAACCATTTCGTAAGAATGGTCCCTCAAGGATAGACATTGTTTCCGAAGGTTTAGCAGTTGCTCGTCAAACTTGATTTTAGCGAATTTTCGAAGAAAAGGAAGCTATTGTTCTCGGTCCAAAATTTTTAAAACTCGAATTTCCGAAAGATTTTTATACCAAAATCCGTTTCAGACCATCCTGAATTCACTGCCGAAAGACACCAAAAATTATATATATATATATATATATATATATATATATATATATATATATATATATATATATATACATATACAGGGTGTTTCTTAAGTAGTGAACCACCCTTTCTAACTACGTTATTTTCAGGAAAATGAAAAATAGCTTCTAAAGTAACCCCCCTTCATTTTTTACAATGAATTCAAATATCTCATTCCCGCACTTTGCGCATGCGCGGAAACATGCGCAATTGACACCAACTTCGTTTTTTCAAATGGGTACCCTAATTTTTTATTGCAGATTCAGATTCTACGTAAAATGTCATGAACATTTGACCCCTCAATCGATGAATTTGACTGCGCAGAACCTGTTCTGCGAGCGTGCAGCAAAGCTGCCAAATTTCGCAAAACTTGGCGTCTAGTAATCCCCAAATATGGCACATGATTTTTCATTGTTTTTCAACGCTGATTCACATGGTGCTATCCGTTTTTTGATTTGGCTCGATTTGAACGAAATAATGGCCAAAAGTCGGTTATTTTGTACGGAAAAAAAACGTGTTTTGAGGCGTGTGTTTGCACATGAATTACATAATTTGCTATTCCCATCCTCTCTTCCAGTCTCAACAGAAGCGAAGGAATTTGTAAAATAAAATAATACTCCTCAAAACACGTTTTTTTTTTCGTAGAAAATAACCGACTTTTGGCCATTATTTCGTTCAAATCGAGTCAAATCAAAAAACGGATAGCACCATGTGAATCAGCGTTGAAAAACAATGAAAAATCATGTGCCTTTTTGGGGATTACTAGACGCCAAGTTTTGCGAAATTTGGCAGCTGAGCAACTTTGCACGCTCGCAGAACAGGTTCTGCGCAGTCAAATTCATCGATTGAGGGGTCAAATGTTCATGAAATTTTACGTAGAATCTGAATCTGCAATAAAAAATTAGGGTACCCATTTGAAAAACCGAAGTTGGTGTCAATTGCGCATGTTTCCGCGCATGCGCAAAGTGCGGGAATGAGATATTTGAATTCATTGTAAAAAATGAAGGGGAGTTACTTTAGAAGCTTTTTTTCATTTTCCTGAAAATAACGTAGTTAGAAAGGGTGGTTCACTACTTAAGAAACACCCTGTATATTTATATATTTATATATGTATGTGTCATTCCAGACGATAACTCTCGAAAGAATTGAGATAAAAAGTTCAAATTTGCACGAAAAATCTGTCTTGGCAATCGACAGGCTAAGTTCGAAGATGGGCAGAATCGGGTCACTCTAAGGGGGAGTTTTGGGGAGTTTTAGGGGGGGAAAATTACACATAAATTCCCAAAATGAAAAAGTCTGACAAGTGACACCTCATTTTAAAGGTTTTTGTACGCTGAACACGATGGTGAAATCAGAATTGCGATATCTCATTCCATTCTCAAACTGGAGCACTTTGAAGATGAAGGAACGTGGTTATTTCTTGAGATGTTCTTCCTGGTTCGTCTGCTCTAATCTGATAACGGAATGGGATATCGCAATTCTGACTTCACCATCGTGTTCAGCGTTGGAAAATCTACAAACCGAGGTGTTACTCGGCAAAAAATGGAACAAAAAATTTGTTACGTATCCAATACCTACTCTTCTGGTATTCAAAACATTTTTGATTTCCCCCTCCCCTCCTTCCACCCCAAATTTTACTTTGCGTAAAACTACTCCTGTTTTAATTTTGTATGGTATCAAGTCGGGAAAACATTGACCGAAAATAAATTTTCAACAAATTTTAGGCGGAGGAGGAAGATGCCGAAAACTTCGAAAATTCGCTCTTATACCCATGCTGCAGACTGTAGTTTTTTTTATTTTTTTACTACTACTCTGAGGGTGTATTCTACATGTCACCAAAGGACAGTGGGCATCCACAGCGTCCAAGAGTTTACCCAAGAAGATTTCTGTAGCTGTCCTGATGGCCGTAAACATCGAACTAGGAGACAGAAGAAAGAGATTGGTGGAGCCTTTCTAAGTTTTCATGCTTAATCCTCCTAGAAGTCGAAGTCCTCTGTGGTACCGGTGGGGGGGGGGGGGGGGATAAAATGCAATAAATTGATCAAACGATCCACGTGCTGGTTTAAAGGAGTCAATATTACAACAATGAAATTCATCTTATAGGGAATAGGGCATCTGAGTGAATTGTTAAGCTGTTAACGGAATGCTGTGTTAATGGAAAACACAGTAGATGGGTACCAACCTAAAAATTATTCAGAACTCTAGGAAAAATGGTAGTTTGAGGCCGGTTTTCAAAAATAAGCGATAAGTATTTTTTTAATGAGGGAGATTAAAAGTAAAAATACGGCAAGAAATGACGTATTAGGTCTATTGACATCTGACTGGCTGTTGGCCCAAGGAGGCGGAGTGAACCTTTGGAGGCGAAGGTTCGCAACGCTGCCAACAACCCAACATACAATGACAAACCTTCCTGGCAACCTTCAAGAATCTTTGCTGTGACTTTTAGTGAACCTCCCCGTGGTTTGATTTTGAGGACGTTTTTTAAAATTGTGGTTACATCCATCCACTGAGGTTTTGTAAATCGTTTAAAGTGATGCACTACCACTCTAAGCGGGATGTGAGTTGAACTATTCGGCAATTTACCTGATAATCATTTCTAGTGGGAACTCAGAAATTCAAATTTCACACTCGCTATCTGCCTAGACTTTCCGACAAAAACATCTCATCATGTGGTCAATAAGTGTTAATTTTGGTAATTGAACAAAATTCGGCCAAAAAAAGAGAATTTGTAACCCATGAAAACTGCCCGTTTTGAAACATATCAATGTACCTACACGGATCGAGGACTTGTGAGAGATAATATGGTCTGGTAGGCACATACTTGTGTGACGGTATTATAAAAATCACGTCCGATTTAAATCGGATTCAGGCTCTTTCCTAATCTTTTTGACACGCAGCAAATGGGGCAGGTGGTTTGCGAAAACGAACCATCATCTCCTGCAAGCACTGCGTTATAATCTTATAATAATTATTATATCCAGTATCTTACCTTGGCGAAGTCACACTCCTCACTCTACCTTTCTTCAGCTCTGAAGAGGGGGAAACTAGGTTCTATGGTGGGGGGGGGGGGGTAATTTTACCTCCTCTCCATGACACACAAGGTGTTTGAAGCAACTATGCCAGTTAACTGTATTATACTTGTACTTACACACATCTATTGTAGGTAATCCTAACTGTTGTCTCCTCACATTTGTTCTACAAAACTTCTATCCATAAAACTTAACTTATATGAATTGCTTTTCCAAAATAGGTACACACCTTATCTAGGATGATCTTACGTGCAGAAATAATCAGTTCAATTGAAGAACAATTTCACACTACTCATTGGTAGACGTATTGGTAGATATCGAAAGTAGTAAGTGCCTAGTTATCCCTCTCAGGATTATATTATTACGAGTACCTACGCACCTACCTACATACATATAGGTTACCTATGCGGAGGTGAACATAGATATACAATATCCAGCAATTAAAATGATTTACTTCAACAATATAAATTAAAAAATCAATGGTAAATGAAATTTAACCATAAGGCCTCACCAATAACATATTCCAGGATGAGATTCCATCCAATCACAAAAGCTGCCAGCTCTCCTACAGTGACGTAGCTGTAGACATAAGCAGATCCTGCTTTAGGTACTCTGGCTGCAAATTCTGCGTAGCATAAGCCTGAAAATGAGGTTTAGTGTCACAATAATGTGGAAAGACATGGACGATGTGGAGATGTTAGCTATAAGCAGACGCTTTATAAATAGTAGGGAAGTGCTGAAGGACGATCATGATATAACACTCACCATAATCAAGTAAAACAATGAGCACGAAAGAATCATTAAGTAGATGCCTACCTGAGGAATTAATGGGGTTTCATTGTTTCAAGAATATCATAAGCACCGAAAATCACGGGGCTCTTTCCTCGAGGAAAAATGGTATCAGTAAAAATGCAGAAAAAAATTAGAAGCAAAAATGCAGTAAAAAAATGATGACCTATCAGGTTTACTGACATCTGGTTGGCTGTTGGCCCAAGGAGGTGGAGCAAAGCTTGGAAGGGGAAGGTTCTCAATGCTACCAACGACCCAGCATTAGAAATGGCAAACTTTCGTGGCAACCTTCTAGAACCTTTGCCTTGGCCTTTCCCTTGTTTGATTTTGAGGGCGTTTTTAAATGTATTTATAAATTTGTGGTTCCATCCATCTATCCACTGCGGTTCTGTACATTTTCTGCGTAGACTTTCTGACATAAGCACCTCATTATGTGATCAATAGAGTTAATATCCATTATTGAACAGAATTTGGTCGAAAAAAGGAGAATCTGTAATCCAAGAGAGTTCAAGCAATATTCTTACTTCCAAATAGATCTTTATATTTTATGTACCTACCTATTGCATTCGTACCTATTATTATACTGATTTCAGTACCTAGACACCTTCTACCACAGCCATCTAGGTACAGCTAGCTACACAGTCTTCACACCCTCACAGTCATTGAAACAATGAAAAGAAGCATGGAACTAGAAAAGTTGCTCTCTTGTCTTTTGTGTTTCTTCCTTTAGGGTTAGTAACTAACTACGTACGGTAGGTATCTTTGTTCCTTTTTTCATAAATGTACCAATATGGTTTTGTTATATGATGACAAATGAATGCCTTACCTATCATATTGCTAGTTCCATGACAGAAATGACCACCAGTGTCACAGGAAGGAAAAATACTAGTCTTTCAAATGTAGACAATACGATTCGTTTGTTTGGATGGAGAGAGAGAGGATAGAACTGTCCAGGAGTCCAGAAGAGTGTCTGTCCGAACGCGCTCTGATGATTCCGAAGATAACCTGAAGCACTGTAACGTTCCACATAAGCTGAAGGTAGGAGCATCGGGTGTGCATGTGCAGGACCAACAGTCCTCGACAAAATCCAGTGGTTTGTTTGGACAGACAGTACTGGACCAGTCCAGGATGGAACTGCGTTCTGAAAAAGAGGGGACAGAACCCTCCAGAACTGATTCCAGAACTGTGTCTATCCAAACACGTGCTGATGATTCCAAGCGGATAACCTGAAGCATTGTAACCTTCCACACAAGCTGAAGGTAGAAGCATCAAGTGTGCATGTGCAGGATCAACAGTCCTCAAAAAAATCCAGGACTGTCTGTCCGAACAGCCAACTCTCGATCCTGGGCCAGTTCTGGAACTTTCCAAACACATAAAAAGAGGCGTGGCTTGGATAGAAGGGTCCGACTGTCCAGGACTGTCTGTCCGAACGAACTGATAGGTTTGTTTGCTTTGGCTTTTTCTGACGGTTAGCTGAAATCCATAAGAAACCGACTATGATCCAATACCATCTTGATAAGCGTTTGAGATAGCGAATCGAGAAGGCAGTGCATGGGCAGTTTCTCATGCGCCCTTCCTGTATACTTACAGTACATGGCCAAACGAACAAACCTTATGTACCAACTCCGTGTAGGTACCTACAACTTAACAGTGAAAACTTGTTTTGAAGTAGGTACCTATGCTCATCCCTTCAAGTACTGAGCACCTACCACTAGTATTACCTACCTAGTTACATTATCAAAAAACCAGTCATGCAGCATGACTTAATGAGCGAATTTTCAAAGAAATATTCGAATTAATGGCTATGGTTTTGAATAAAGGAAAACTTCTTCCTCCTACTGTTAGTACCTAAATTGAATAATTTGAAATAGATTTTTTCTTTCGTCTTCCTTCTAGTAATACGTGGGCCGGTACTTGTCTATCTATGAAGGTATCATAACAATTATATGTCAAATGGGAAATTCAAGGAGTTGTACTAATCGTTTGCCTCCCCCTTTTTTGCTTCGAACTCTCGTCTTCAATTAATACTTCTCACATTTTTCAATCTGACCACTCTAAGGGGGTGGGGGGGGGGGGGGGGGTAAGAGTTTAAAGATTATCCTAGTTTTGGGTAATTTTTGCGCACTTTAAATGCTCTAATTTAAGAACGGATTTAGATATCTAAAATCCGATTTCACCATCGTGTTCAGCGTGCAAAAACCTTTAAAATGAGGGGTCACTTGTTAGAAAATAACATTTTGGGGATTTTTGGGTAATTTTTGCGCACTTTAAATGCTCTAATTTGAGAACGGATCAAGATATCTAAAATCCGATTCCACCATCGTGTTCAGCGTGCAAAAACCTTTAAAATGAGGGGTCACTTGTTGGAAAATAACATTTTGGGGATTTTTGGGTAATTTTTGCGCACTTTAAATGCGCCAAAACCCTCCTTAGAGTAGGCCAATTTCGCCCATCTTCGAACTTAGCCTTTCGATTGCCAAGATAGATTTTTTGTGCAAATTTGAGCTGTTTATCTCAATTCTATCGAGAGTTATCGTCTGGAGTGACACACATATATATATATAAATATATATATATACATATAAAAAAGTGTTAAATTTCAGGAATCGTTTTAGAATGGTCTGAAACGGATTTCTATGAAGAAAATTTCCAAAAATTTATATTATTTAAATTTCGAAGCCATTGCAATAGCTTCATTTTCTTTGAAAATTCGCTAAAAGAAGAGAATGCAGCAGAAATGCCTTAAAATCGCATATACAGGGAAAAATGGCATATAGAGGGTTAAAATGGCAAGAAAGTCGAACCAACCCTATTCTTTGTGATTTTTGGTTTATTATTTTCAATAATGAACCATTGGAATCGAGCATGAAAAAAAAAATTCTTACCCCCCCTCAAAATTTGATGGTTTACGTTTCAAGGTATGTAGAATCCAAAACTGCAATAAAAATATTTCTGTCTGTCCGCCGTACGCCGTACGCCGTACGGGCCACTTTTCTTAGTTACCATGAAAAAAAATTGATGAAATTCGGGTTATAGGTTCCGTTCGGCGTCTAGTTGGTCCTCGAAGCTCGACGTTACTGTGAGTCATCTCTAAGGGGTTCAAAATAGGGGTTGAAATTTTCCAAACGCCTATACCATTTTTTTACGTAAATATTTTTACAGTTTTAAATAGTTCTTGAACTTGCGAGTTTTTTAAGACCATCCGGAGCATCGTACGTCCAGCCGTTCGTTCACAGTAAGGCCCCGAAGTTTGCACCGACAGGCATTTTCGACTCCAGTGTGAATGAAATTGTATACAATTCAAACCAAATCTCGTAACCAGAGAAGCGCCCACAATAGGAATTTGTGAATACGGCCAATCATTGGTAGGGATCACCTGATTATATTGGCGGAGTATGAAGTCGAGTTGGTTGTTCTGTGATATTATTTCGCTTGAAAAATGATGGCTCTTTTGGAGTTTGTTGGTAGGTAGTGAAACTTGAACAAACGTTGAAGTATTATTGATGGGTAAATTATTACTATGGTAAATCATTACTCAACGGTAAATTATTACACAACGGTTCATTATACCATCTACGTAGAAGGGGCTGGAGTTTGTTGGTAGGTACTTTTGCAACTTTTTTCACTCCTCATCAACAATTTCTTTTCAGAACTTCATTATGTGTGTTTCTTTTTGTTAGGTACTGTTTGTCATCGGCAGAATTATTTTAGCAACATTTAACTCGTGATTTAGGTAGGTACCTAGTAACGAGTACGGGGTTAGGTACTAACCTACGGAGGGTCTGCGATCTACATAATATGTATATAATAGAATAGTACATATCATATTATATAGAAGGGTTATCTATACATAGAGCTGTGATCTGTAACAGGAGGGTATTCTATACAAAATAATAAACCGTTGTGCAGGGATTTGCAGCGTTTTTTCCTTAGAATGCGCACATGCGCATGCGCAAAACGTGCGCAATGTGGTTTTGTGATAGGAACCCCCTTTTTTATTGCATATTCGGATTCTACGTGAAATGTCACAACAAATTTACCCCCCTAAACGCCTTTTGGTTTTTTATATTCAATATTTTTGGAATCTAACATGAAAAAAATAAATTTTAACCCCCCCACCGCCACAAAATTTGATGGCTTACGTTTCAAGGTATGTAGAATCCGAAAATGCAATTTAAAAAATTCTCCTTGTCCACCGTACTCCGTACTTAGCACTTTTCTTAGTTACCATGAACCAAAATTGACGAAATTTGGTTTATAGGTCCCGTTCTGGGTCTAGTTGGTCCTCGAAGCACGGCGTTACTCTCACTCATCTCTAAGGGGTTAAAAATAGGGGTTGAACTTTTCAGAACGCCGTAGCTCGAAAACTTTCAATAGAAGGGTATGGTTTTTTTTACGTTCTTAAATCGATCTTGAACTAAAGAATTTTTTGAGACCACCCGGAGCATAAATCAGGCCCAGATATCATCGCTAGGGAGCACCTGATTATAATCACGGATGGCTGTATGAAGTCGAGTTGGTTGTTCTGTGATATTATTTCATTTGAAAATTGATGGCTCTTTTGGATTTTGTTGATAGGTACTTTTGAAACTTGAACAAACGTTGAAGTATTATTGGTGGGTAAATTATTTCACAATGGTAAATTAATACACAACGGTAAATTATTACCTACACAAAGGTTCATTATACCATCAACGTAGAAGGGGCTGGATTTTGTTGATAGGGTACTTTTGCAACTTGAACAACCGTTGAAGTATTATTGATGGGCAAATTATTACACAACGGTTCATTATACAATCTACGTAGAAGGGGCACCTATACAGGTAAATTATTACACAACGGTTTATTATTTGCCTTATGCTTCATGAATAACTACAAATAATTAATGACTGAATTATTGAACCCCGCGCATTTATAGGAATTTAACTGGGCCGGCTCCAGTACTCGATTTAGGGCTTTCCTGGGGGGAGCTCGAGGGTACTGACCATAGAAAACAGTGATTTACGCAGAAGGAGCGTATACAGGTAAATAATAAACCTTTGTGTAATAATTTGCAGCGTTTTTATTGCCTTTTCGGATTCTACATACCTTGAAACGGAGACCATCAAATTTTGTGGGAGGGCGGGGGGGGGGGGGTTAAATTTTTGTTAAATGCTCGATTCAAACGGTTCATTATTGAAAAAAAAAAAAAATCTGTCCGTCCGCCATACGCCTCCGCAACACTTCGCACATTTATTAGTTACCATGTAGGTACCAAAATTGATGACATTTGGTTTGTAGGTCCCATTTGGGGTCTAGTTAGTCCGCGAAGCTCGGCGTTAATGTCAGCCATCTCTAAGGGGTGAAAAATAGGGGTTGAAATCTCCAGGACGCCGTTACCTCGAATTTTTTTTTTTTTAATGGTTTTAAATAGTTGTTCTTGAACGTGGGAGTTTTTTTAGACCACCCTGAGCAATGTACATACGTCCAGCCGTTCGTGCCGTTCGTTCACAGTAAGGCTCTGAATTTTGCACCGACAGGCTTCGGCAACAGCAGGGTGAATCAAATTGGTTACATTCAGCCCAGATACCATAGCTAGGGAGCACCTGATTATAATCACGGATGGCTGTATGGAGCCGAGCTGGTTGTTCTGTGATATTATTCAATTTGAAAAATTACGGATCTTTTGGATTTTGTTGATAGGTACTTTTGCAACTCGAACAAACGTTGAAGTATTATTGGGTAAATTATTACACAGCGGTAAATTATTACACAACAGTAAATTACTACACAACGGTTTATTATACTATCTACGCAGAAGGGGCATCTATACAGGTAAATATTACACAACGGATTATTATTTGCCTTATGCTTCATGAAAAACTGCAAATAATTAATTATTTAATTACTGAATCCCGCGCGTTTGTATGAAACTTTAACTCCCGAACCGCTCCAGTACTCCATTTAGGGCTTTCCTGGAGGGAGCTCGAGGGTACTGACCACAGAAAACAGTGATCTATGCAGAAGGGGCATGTATACAGGTAAATAATAAACCGCTGCGTAATAATTTGCAGCGTTTTGTTTTCGACTCAATTCGATGGGGATTACTGCAGAAACAGTAGGTAATTTTCGGGGGGGGATTGGTATTGGTGAAAAAATAAATTTCATAGGTACTAGGAAATACCAAAAAAATTGTTGAATGATAAAAATGACTCGAAGGTTGTAACCTCATCTGTTCATTTCTTTAGATTCAGGTTCACCTTTGTGCTTTCGGACAAGACGACTAGTCTAAAATAATTATGTCTCACTTATAACAAGACGTGAATAATAATAAATAGCAAAACAGTCCACTGTTTTCAGGTATCATGTGAAATCAAGTTTCCCTCTGCCTTACTTTAAAATGTCAATTCAACAACAATTAATTTTGTATTTTCTAGTCTGAAATTTATTCTTCCACCAATACACCGATTTTTCCTCTTATATGAATTCGAAAAGGTAATACGCTTTTGCGCACGTGCAAAAATGGGGATCTGCGCATTCGAATTCTACGTGAAATCCGTGTTCAGGCCTTGGTTCGATTTCTTTTACCCCGTAATTTAAGACAAATAAATTGCTGGTCTATTACATTTTTGTCACCCTGCATATTATTCAAGACAGGGAAAAATATCAAAAATATTCAACAATTTACTTGCACTTTTAATTGCACAACTCACCACTTGAGGTACCTATGTATGACCACCTATCCAGTACCTGAGTGTTTTGGCTCGAGTTTAGATGATTCAAGGTAGGTATTCGAAATTTCGCGAATGTGGTCCTTTGCTACACTTGTGTTGAGCACCTCAGCATGCCAAGAACATTTCATACAAATATTTACTAACAACTAATTTTATTACGAAGAATAAGAGGCGATCGTGTCAAGTGGCAATAGCTCATTACGAGGCTCGAACGTTGAAGGTTATCATCCCAACTAGGCCTAGGCTTCGTATATTACCAACACAGAATGTTAGATAGTTGACAAGCAAAATTGGATTAGGCGTTCTGATAAGGGCCTTTTATGGATGTGATTATTATACGACACCCTTGGGGATTACGTTGACGGGAGGTAGCAAGGACCTTGCCAAGGACGGTTGCATCTCGTTCATTATGACACGTGATAAACTTGTGGCTCGCGCTGGGCGATCGTTTGTGATGTAGCGACGTAGGTGAACAACCTCGGACGGCATTGACCTGCATCGGGGATTACTTTGACGGAAAACTTCCAACAAGTGGAAACTTGAAACATTATCATTATTTACAGCAAGTAGGGTGACGAAAACAAACAGTCAGTAGGTACCTCGAGCAACATTGGGAGGGGAGAGGCATCATTACTTTTGCTGAGGAGTCTTAATCGTTCGTCACAACGCTAGAGTAGGTGTAACCTATCGAATAAGGGATCCTTCAGATGAAAAACTAACTTTTAGGAAGGACACAGGTAAAGGGTAGGTTAGGGTAGGTAGGTACGTAGGTACCTACCTCAGAATGCACATATGAGCATATGCACATATCAGCAGTATCTAGAACACCTGTCAGATGTTTTCAGTCAAATTAGACTTTTTACTTTCAGAATTTTATTTCAAATTAGACGTTTTTAACTTTGAATGGAACTTCCTTAATTTCCAAATAAACGTTGACATTCAAGCTGCAGTTGAAAGAATTCAATCTGAACAGCCTCGTAATACATCCACACATTTGTTCCGACAGTTTCAGAGATACAAGGTATATTTTCAGAGGTAAATAGCATAGGTAACTAACATATTCCAAATGTCGTTGAGGCTATAAGGGACAAATCCGCCTTTTTCATTCGGTGAGGGCAGGAGACAAACCTAAGAAATGTCAGACAAGTTTAAAATAGGTTTTAAAATACTACCTACACTATAATAATAACTACTTATCTTGGAAGTTTGCATGTGGTCCAGGGATTGACGGTATCCAAAAATACGCATACTTTCAACACTCCTCCCACTACACCCGCCCGGGAAGCACCTAAATTGTTTCCCAGTTTGCGCTGGAATTAACCATAAATTTCAACAGCTCAAAATTTGGCTTCAAGAGGCTGGAGACGGCTATTTTAGGAACAAGCTAGGGGGTGACCTCAAAACTGTTGGACAAGGGTAACAATACATTTTTGTACCCATGTAAAACTGCTACACCATTTCATATAAAATTATAATTTTATTTGAATAATTGAAGGGTTGCTGAAGAAGAATGGTAGGTATCCAATTTCTGACAGGAGTACACATGGGTCAACGATTTTTACCGCGCAATTTTGGTTTATTATTTTCAATAATGAACCTTTGGAATAGAGCATACAATTTTTTTTACTCCCCCCCCCCCTCCCCGCACAAAATTTTATGGTTTACGTTTCAAGGTATTTAGAATCCAAAAATTCAATCAAAACATTTTTCAGAAAGCCGTAGCTCGAAAACTTTCAATAGAAGGGTACGGTTTTTTTTACGTTTTTAAATTGATCTTGAGCTAAAGAATTTTTTGAGACCACCCGGAGGATTGCACGACCAGCCGTTCGTTTGCACCGAAAAGCTTCGTCAACATGATCGTGAATGAAACGGTATAAATCCGGCCCGGATATCATAGCTAGGGAGCACCTGATTACAACCGCGGATGGCTGTATGAAGTCGAGTTGGTTGTTCCGTGACATTATTCAACTTGAAAAATGATGGAGCTTTTGGATTTTGTTGATAGGTACCTACTTCTGCAACTTGAACAAACGCTGAAGTATTATTGGGTAAATTATTACACAACGGTTTATTATACTATCTACGTAGAAGGGCCACGTATACAGGTAAATTATTACACAACGGTTTATTATTTGCTTTACGCTTCATGAATAACGACAAATAATTAATGACTGCTGTGGTGGATGAATAGGTGAGGGGCGAGGGAGGAAGAGGTGACGACTGATGCCCCCTGTTAACACCTAGAAGATGTCCCACTGAGACGTCAGGCGGAACTAACGCCCCCAGTTACCACCCAAAGGGCGGCCACCACTGAAGCGTTAGGAGGAATATGCCCAGTGGTTACGACCTAGAAGGCACACACCACTCTGGGGTCTTTTATAAGAATGAGAGAGAGGAGGAGCGAGGTGAGAGAGATAAGTCAGCGACTTGAGGTGAGCGTAGAATGAGTTGTAAGGCGAAGGAGTCGAGTTTTTATAGCCCCTGGGGCTATCTCCCTCCATCCTCCATACTGGTGGAGGATGGTGGGGATCCCCTCCAGGTGTCTGGGGCCTCCTGCGTCTGCCACTTCATTCCCTGGTTTATTTGTGAGATCTTAATTATAAGGAGTGATGTTCTGGGAGGATATCACGACAACTGCATTATTGAATCCCGCGCGTTTGTATGAAACTTAATTCCGGAGCCGGCTCCAGTACTCGATTTAGGGCTTTCCTGGGGGGAGTTAGAGGATACTGACCACAGAAAACAGTGATCTACGCAGAAGGGGCAAATACATGTTAAACAGGTAAACAATAAACCTTTGCTTTTTATAACTACCTACGTTTTTATTAATATAGATTTTCAATTAAAAACCACCTTGTTATAACGCTCTGTTTACACTTAATAAACATTGAACCGATATCGTGGATAATTAACCGAGGCATAAATTATTATATTTGTGAAGTCATAAAGTATTTACGAATGTCTGGTGCAAACCCCAAATGGGTCACCTCAGTCTATACCTCCATTTGAAGAATTGAAAAAATGGGACTCCTCGTTACGAGAACCATAACCCGCAGGTGTGGGGCAGGCTAGAGAGTGTCAAAATCAGCATCACTTTTTTTTTTTGGTATCAGGCACCCAATTTATCTTAAATGTACCTGCCCCAAAATGTTGCTTGCAAGCAGACTGACAGAACGAATACAGAAAAAACCTAAAACGCTATCGAAAAGTCTATTTTGACTCCCGGAGACAAAAATGACCTATTAAATATGTTATCTTAAATCATACTTCAGACAGAAGGTACCTTGAAGATCCTAACTTTCTAGAAATATTTTCCCTAATTTCGTTGCTGCTGGTATACAGAACTTGAATTCTTCTTCTTCTAATATTCTCAGAACAACTGTTCAGGGAGTTAGTCTTATGCCGTCGATTCAAATTTGTAGGTAAGTACTGAATAAAATTACTGAAACCTCTCATTAGCATTTCTTACCGCGCAAATAATTGAAATGATTTTCAGACAACACTCTGTGATCAAATATTACAGGTGACTTCTCGTTTCAAACTGTTGCCAGAAATTGAAATTTGTCCTTGTTAACCACTAAAAATAGATTGAAGAATACAAACATCCCTGTCGAACTCTGCATCACGTGATTTTGGAACGTTTTTGCGAAAACAAATACACCTTTGAATGAGTCGGGTTGATTATAACATCCACAGAACCTCACGGAATGACTTATTGTGGACTGGCTGAAAAATCGTAGGCAGTGATCGTACAGATATCTGCAGGTATGGTGTGTGTTCAACTTTGGATGTTCAATGTTCTGAATTCATCCCCACTAAAGCATGAATGGCGAAAAAACAATCAACCAAGAACTGGCAAATAGGTTTCTCGTAGCGATTACACTAAATCGAACTGACATAACTATAATAAGCTAATAGGCTATAGTAACTGAATAATAGTCCGATGTTCATAAAACTCATGTAGTACCCGCCTGATTCAGGATTCTGATCCCCCCCCCCCTCCACGCCAAAATAATTTGATCAGAACCGGAGTGGCAAGGGTTTCACGTTTCAATTTTGATTAAGTTCGTAATCGCGACCATTTAGGACCCAACCCATTACTACACTACGAATTTAAGCTCATTTCGACCAATATTTCCTTCGGTTATAGGCGTCTGCAAAACGATCTCTGAGCTCCGAGTGGCAACTGGGAGCGAACTTCTGCTCTGTCGGGTCCCTGGCGGCTCCACCATTTCCAATGCCCAGAGAACAATCACCTTTTCTGTTCTCAATAAATCTTTCAAGGTCATAATAAATTTATTTATTTATTTCCTACCACGGAGGTAAAATACCCAAGAAACATATTCCACCGTAGGTACAAGAACATGTCTACCATAGGCATCAATAAATAAATATAGAAGGAACAAGAACCAAGTTTGCGTTTTAATTTCTTGTCCTCCAGTTAATTCTTCCTGTACGATTTTTTTTTCAACTCGGTGCCCGGTTCCGGTTGCATTATACAGTTTTCTTGTAACACATTCCATACACTGTAATAAAATTTCTTTTGAACTAGTAATTCTTAGACAAGTAGGTACGTACATCGCGAGAGAAATGGTGAACTGTGGTATCGTTCACGTTGTAACCCAGTCCTGTGCACGAGGCCTAGAGGCGTGGCTAGTTTTTCACGTTTGAGCACGGGCAGACACACACATATAAATTTTCTTCAGGATGTCTGAATTGTATGTAACACGCGAGGGGGAAATTTTGATTTTGGAGGACAAAAATGTTTTCCTTCCAAGTGATAAAAAAATTGAAAAAAAAATTGGGTTTAAAACTGTCTCTTTATTTTTCAAGTAGTGTACTTATACTGATTGATTGTGACAAAATAAATAAATAATTGTTATTAGATAGTAAGTACCTAGTGAATTTGCTTGGCACATCGCTTACGGGGCGGTAGGGCCTTTTGCCTCGCAATAATGTCATTTTTTAAATATAAGCTTCAATTTTTGTTTCCTATTATGAATGCACAATGTGTACTTAACATGAATAAACAAATAAATAAAAGCTTCAACTAGGTACCTCGGAAGTAAATATTGGTACTATACTTTCAAATGAAGGGTTGGAATCTTTTTACTGGACTATATATAATGGTATATATATAGATAAATAGATACACCTAATGGTACCTTTATAGAACTCAAGCAATCGTAGAATCAGACAAATGTTTCGAAAAGTATTGTATTTTAATTGCTACACTTACAAAATGGAGGCCCTGAGAAGGGGGGTAGGTACCTACAACAGTGTTCTGTGGTTGGTAGGTGCCATCACCGCAAATCTAATTCGACTGATATGTGCGTATGTCCCAGAAGTGATATATTATTATAATTTAGACCTTCGCGATGGACTTAGCTGTGACTTAAGAATTCAACGGGTCGAATTTCCTTCCTGATTTTGACATCAATTTTCGAAAGTGTCGTGGACGCGGGAGTTCATATCAGACGATTTCCGGCACCCGACGGAAGGAGTTTGCATTGTGGCAACATCGTTATGCCACATTAGAATTCAGGTCACCGCTATGCTCATCGTTTTCTCGCCAATCATAACAATCATCTTGGCCTTCCTTCGCCGCCGCCGACCAGTGAGCCCGAAGTGCTATAAATCTTCCAAACCACAGGAAATGTAGAAGTACAGCATTGCAATGTCGCAATCATAGGCACTTTGGCGCTGCACATATTTATCTTTGTCGATATCAGATGATCCAGTTTCGTAAACGTTAATTTCAAGGTATTATTCTATTTGATTCATTTTGCTGTAAATCCCCCCCCAAATCCCCGAGAAATATGGTTTTTCGTATCCGCCTAAATATCACTGACTGGATGGAAAGACCTCCTACACGAATGGGTCATCTTCGGTGCCAATTAGCCACACGATTTTTTTGGAAACCAAATTCATCGTTACTATCTTCGTATCATGCTCTACGGCAGCCACGTGAAGTTACCACGCACTTGTTAACAAGGAAAACATACCTTTGCTATTGGGCTATTTGAAAATTGGCGTCATAATCTTTCAGAGGAAATTAAAGCGAATGTGCAGGTGATTATCATACTATATAGGTAGTAGGTACCCAAATTTTCAGAACATGCTTTAGCCTTGGACTAACTAGCCGAAAAATGTCACGCGGAAGTGTCACGAAATTTTAACGATGATTTTCACGTACAACCGAGTAGTTGCTAGGGAAATGAAACTTCTTTCATTTTCATCGGACAAAAATCGTTTTCCATTCGTTGGAAAGCTCTTGATTTATCACGAATTTATTTCGTATTTGTTCTTGGTATTTATTTCGTAGTTTCATACTATAACTATATAAATGGATGTTATAAATGGATAGTAAACAATGACGCTTGTTTGGTTGTCACTTGGTTGTATCCTGGTGACGAAGTGAAATCATAACAGTGCGGCTAAAGCATGTTCCATGTTTCTTGGATTTTAGCCGTAGGCTCTAAGCAGTAAGCATCCGGGGGTCCAGGGGGCTTGCCCCCTGGCGAGGCGCGCAGCGCCGAGTTTGATTTTTTTTTAAAAATAGGAAAATCTGTTTCAGAGCATCCTGACAGTGAATCGGGGGTTGTCGACCGTTTCGTTTATAAACTCTTAAAAGGATGTTTAAGTTTGTTTCCCTTGTAGTTTAAATTAATGTAATCTTATTTCTGTCATTATATATATGTTACGGTGAAAGCTCGAAATCGGTCAAAGCTGAGAATCACCGGTGATTGTTGATAATCACCGAGGTAGATAACGTGACCCCTGGCGAAAGTCCGAATTCCGGGCTTTTGCCGGTCATTGTTGACATTCTCCGGCAGTGAGCGGTGTAAGTTCGATTTTAGACCTATCTAATGACTCGCAGCCAGTAGTCTTCTATGCTTATCGGTGTGATGATGTCTGATGTGCCCGGTGTTTCGAAGGATGTTCATAGGGAGCACAGCACAGAGGGAGTGACAGTTGCTTGAACAAATGAACAATATTGTTATTGACCATGACGAGCCCGAATGGGCGACATTTTGACGATTTTGAGAGCAATTGTTAACCCCTATTAATATACCACTTGTAACTTATGTTATTACGTTGTATTCCCACTCAAAGATGAAGATTTTCGTTGGCTCCATATTCAACTTCGCACATTCACCAACTAGCCTTGGTCATTGATAGCATTCACCGGTGAAAGCCCGACAAACATTGTTGCTTCGGGCTTTCACCAAAAGCAGCGGTGATTGTTGACAATTACCGGCGAATGTCGGACATTCACCGGGCACCGAGCTTTCACCGTAACATATATATAACTTCAGAGGATATTATCTGACCTTGGGTATACGATAAAAATTCCCAATTTCGGCAAAATATTCTTATTGGCAAACAAAAAGATGAGTTCGAAGATGAACAATTTTCAAAAGTTCTAAGGGGGTCAAATTTGAGTTTTTAGGGATTTAAAATTTTTTTAAACGGCTAAAACCGTGAGCAATTGATATAAAATCATTGAAAGTGGTTTGGAAGGGTGAGTAAAGACAGAAGACCATTTCAGTTGTTTTTCATACAGAATAGGGTTCAAATTTGGATTTTTGGAGGGCAAAAATTTGTATTATGGGCTAAAATGAATACTGGTTCACCTACCGTTGTGCACGATGATGATTCACGACAGAATGAGAGGCTATTTCGATTATAAAAATATTTTTCTCAAAAAAGAGTGCGTCAAACTTGACATTGTAAGCGTCAAAAATCGGTAAAAATAGCTAAAATCACGAAACAATGATATATAATTTAATGAAAAGTGGTATGGATTCTCGCTATATCACCTTTTTACATGATAGCACAAATATTTCGTTGAAAATTTGCTCTTACAGCCACGCTGCATGACTGGAACTTTCCCCTAAGCTGGCTCTTGGCGCATGGCTCTTGGGCCATTAGACTTCTGGCAGCCCGATAAATCTTCGTAATTTTGTAACTTCGATTATATAACTGAAGATGTCGGCCTCAGTGATGGCATATCAAACATTTCCAGTCCATGAACAATGGCCATCCAAAATACCGGTCACATTAAATCTGCTCCATAGTTCCAAAAAGAACAGTAACGGGTAAGGGTAAATAACACGAATCCTTAGCCGCGCGACTTGCTCAGTGGTTCACACTATCCCTCCGTGACTGAACACTAGGTACCTACTCATTTCTGAGTTTCTCAGTAGCTGTATCTCTCGTCACAACTAAATGAATGAATGCTTGCAATAAAATACGCTGATACAAGATTATTATTCGCGAAATCTCTATTGATGTATTCATTCATCTGAAAAAATGACCTTCCAGGGGGACTTCTTAAAGTTCAGGGTGAATGAGGGTCGCAGGTGTCCGACCGACCTGATATTTTGCACAGATGATTTTTTCATTGATTTGAAAAAGGAAGGGGGGGGGGGGGGGGGGTAGAGCTAAGAATGTCCAAAGCTGAAAAATAAGGGCCATCCTGATGTCCATAGTATGAGCGAATTATCGAAGTAACGTATCTACACTACGTACTACGTGTGGACTATTTTCCATAGGTTTGTCCACAGAAATATGAACACACTTTTGCCCTCAAATGTTTATATTGAACATTGATTGATGTTTTAAATTACAGCATTTCTCTATTTTTTATAATTTACTAAATCAACTCCAGTTTGGGTATTTTAAGAAAACTCTCCATTTTGGACCTACTTGAAGAAAACATGTATGTGGCTGTTGAAATAGCCTATTTTCGTCTTGAATCATTTTCCTACACCTACCGTTTTTATCCAGTTTGGAAAACTAGGGTAAATTTTAGCTATTCTGTCAAACAATTGTCGCGGTTTTTGATAAACTAAATAAAATTTACCCCCTTTCTAAAAAATAAATATTTTCATTTTTGATGACATTTCAACTATTTTTAACAATTTCTGACCAACCTAAGGAGGAGGTACTTTTTATTTTTGACTATGCAGTGAGCCACTGCACGCCGCATGCCTCTTGACGTTTCGGACAGCACTCAGTGCAGAGTTGCAAACAGCGGTGACATTACACTGATGTGGTACCTACCTGATGTAATACCAAAGTCAGAAACAGCTAGCTACCTGTTTAGCCAAAACTTTAAGGAACAACATGAAAAGTCAGCTTCAATTTTGCCACGAGTTGATGCCATGCAAATTGAGTTTTGCAAATTGCAAATACTGTTTGTTAGCGCCAGTAACACCTGCCCCGTTTACACGTATCTTACTGTTCAGCTTTGATGAGTTCATTATCCTCGATACATATTTACCAACTCATTTATCTTGAGAACGGAAATGACGGGAGACACTAAGCGGTGGCCGTCACGTGTTAGAAGAAACGCCTCTCGGGATCTGAACCCAAGATCTGAACCCTTCTGATCGGGAGTACTAGAAATGAGAATTTTCTCATGTTGGAAACACGTACCTACCTACTTTTCAGGGTCACATCACGATCACTAATATTTGAAGAGCCCATAGTACCATTTTTATAGGTAAATTAAGGTGAAAGAAAGTAGGTTTCCATCTGGACGAGAGAACCAGGGAGGAAATTTAATTATCATTAATTAATTATTTATTTAATACAATTTAGTTAATTAGATGTTACTGATTACTAGGTGATTAAACAAAACGTTGAGCATTGGAGTTCAAAGCATTATATTCCCAAAATTCTCACTGTGAAATCGAGTAAATCAAAATGTGAAGTTTTCAATTTTTACTGAGGGATACTGTTCCGCACTGAATCTTATAAGAAATCAACCCTCTCAGAGCGGTTTTTTTGTTTGTCAAATTCTGTTCAATGACGGGAATTAACTCTTGTTGACCACATTATCAGGTGTTTATATCTGAAAGTCTATGCAGAAAACGAATGTGAAATTTGAGTTTCAGAGCTCTCGGTAGAAATGAAGTAAGTTCCTGTCAGGTAAATTGCCGAGTAGTTCAACTCAAATTCCGTTTTGAGCGCTACTGTAATGCATGCAGTGGACGTCCGTTAATGCATGGTGGAGTAATTTGGACCGCTGCGCACAGTGCGATCGGGCTGGGTAAAGAAAAGGTCGATTCACACTATACGGGCAGGGCAAGGACCGCTAAATGCCTCGATCATGCCTTGATGGATCCCGAGTGTTCACATCGCCTGGGAACTTGGGGGGCGGGGCAGTCGTTCAATAAAACTAACTACGCTACTACTACGCTAATAAAACTAATAAACAATAATAAGCCCGCAAAATTTTATGGTTTCCGTTTCAAGTTGTAGAATCCAAAAATGCAATAAACTCGCAGAAGCATGTTTTACTTAATAAATGCGTAAATCTCTAATCAAACGCTTGCATACGAGTCTGCAACACATTGGGACATAAAATGTCCCAAATTTAGGGATAATTGACGGTATCATTTACGGGTTGCAAGATTACTACGATCCGGGTTACATGGTGGTGCAAGGTTACCACATTCGATTCTAGTAAGTAATGACTTTCTTCACTAGTCTGTTGCTGACTACCTTGTTTACCAGCCTTTTTTTCATCATGCTCAGCTCAGCTACCGCGCCAGGTACGGGGGTACGGTTAACAAGAAAATGTTCAATAAAATCACACGATTCCAACGAGTGGTGAACGATTTTTGTACGATGAAAAATGGCAAACATGAAGTTCCGTAGAAACGAATCGGTTGCAAGCGAAAATCGTCAGAATATCAACTGTAACGCTTGTTTACCGGTATCGCATAACGGTTTCGTATAACGCTTTTCGGGTCCATGTGCCAAAGTACCTACATAAAATGTCAAAATAGCATTGTTACTTGGCCTAGCGGAGGAAGAGAAAAGAGTACGCCGAAAACGTCTGTGGGTCCTCAACATTGTGAAGAAAAGATAACAGGTAGGAGATTTTTATACGTTATTTTTTGAGGACTATTGGACGATGAAACCAAATTTTACCAATATTTTCGAATGTCAACGTACACGTTTCGAAATTGCTAGCTTCTGTAGAAGGTAGCATAGAGAAATCAGATACAACCTTTCGTGAGAGCATAACACCTGCAGAAAAATTAGCTTGTTGCCTAAGGTGAGTAAATATTACACATATAATTATTGGATATTAATATATATTTTATATTTGTAATTATTGGATAGTAATTATGCAGATAAATAGGAAGGAAAACGCACAATCGACAGGAACGAAGAGAAGATGGCCTAAAGGCAGGTGGGAGAAAGGGTGGGGGAAGCGGCAGAAACCAGTTTTGAGCGCTCCGATCTCGATAGACCTGGCAAGGTTCGTTCAAGGCTGGTGTTTCAACGGACGGTTCACGTTGAATGTGAACGGAAGGATTAGGTACTTCTACATTAGATCGATCAAAACCGAGCCTTGCCCAGTCCTTGCCCTGCCTTGCCCTGCTCGTATAGTGTGAATCGGCCTTTATCATTACTCATGTGGAGACGGATTTTTCTGCGCAAGAACGGATTTTTTACCGTGGGAATTAAGGGACTTATCGTGCGGAATGACGCAGTTTTACCCAGCCTTCTTTTGTGAAACTTTAGAAAATGGTTGGCTCTGGTAGGACACAGCGTGAAGAGCCACACACAGTACCTAGTCAGACCTTCTGTACTCTGAGCTTACCTGCGAGAGCCGACGCAACAGCGGCGACGAGGAAGGAGAGGGTGACGGCAGGACCGGCGTCTTGCCGGGCGACTTCGCCGGCCAGGACGTAGACACCGACACCCAATGTGGAGCCTACGCCGAGGAGTGTCAAGTCACCGAGACCAAGGACCCGCGGCAGCACGTTGGCGCCCTCTGGCACCGCGTCATCTTCGGTCTTCTTCCGACTGACCACGCGGCCCACTTTCTTCGCGACATTCTGCAACAAAATGATTGTTATGGAATCATTATTATTGAAAATGTAAGTTCCAATGGAGCAGTAAAAAGTCTTGTCAAATGGGTGAGCTTTCTTGCGTTGTATTATTTATATTTATGTCGGCAGTGCTCGTGCGGCTTTCAATTTGCATGCGGAAACCCGGGAAGCGCCCGTGCTTCACCTATCGTCCGCGAGAGTGCAGAAGTGAAGAAAATGTCAAGCGGGTTAAGAATGGGGAATGGGAATGGGGAATTCTCATCAAATTTAAAAAACATATATACTGTCGTGGATCCTCCCAGACCCACAACCACTATATTCGCAAACTTTAAGATCTCGCAAATAAACACGCAGCAGTGGGGACGAAAGACGCAGGGGATGAAAGCCCAGCCTGATTCCCCACCATCCCCTACCAACTAGGGGATGGAGGGAGACGGCTACCGGGGTCTATAAAACCCCGGCGCCTGCCTCTTTTTCCTCATTCTACGGTATCCTCTAGTCGCTGACTACTCTCTCTCCTCCTTACCTCATCTCTCTCTCCTCTCCTAAAAGATGCTGTGCATGGTGGTGGTCCGCCCATAACCAACAGCCAAATTCTCCTAAAAGATCCCAGGAAAGGGTGGTGATTCGCTCATAACCCGCCTGGGCATATCCAAAAGGATCCTAGATGAAGGTGGTGGTCCGCCCATAACCTCCTAGGCAACAACATCCAAAAAGATCCCAGGAAAGGGTGGTGATTCGCTCATAACCCGCCTGGGCATACCCTCACACCATCGTGATGAAATGCGCCAATTCAAATTCATCACATATACTTATATATATAAACGTGTATATTTTTTAAATATATATTTTAGGTATACACCTATTAGCTATATTTTATGTATATATTCTTTTAAAATTTTCAAGTTTTAACCATATACAGTCGAACCCCCGATAAAAACCTCCCTCACTAAAGACCACCCCTCTATAAAGACCACATTCTCTTATCCGCGAATGCTTCTAATTGATATGTGCATTGAAACTCGCTTAAGACCACCAGCTATAAGGACCGTGACCAGTCTGTCTGGGGACCAAAGCACCCATTCACCCCTTACAAAGACCAATGACATTGTGAAGAATGTTCGGGGACAAGAGGATCAAGTTAATCTCGAAAAGTAAAAGCTTGGGTTTTCCCCAAGGCCGTTTCTAAAAAATGTAGATACACGTCTCTCAATGTACTTACCTACCTCCCTTCCCACCACCAGTCCACCACCCTTCCAACCACCAACTCAGGTACTGTTTTCTTCTTCATTCGTTTACCATCGTACATAGAGTACATACCGTTAGTTTAATTTCATGCGTGGTTATACATATTGTGCATATTTAGTGTCAAAGTCATGGCAGGAGTAACCAAAAGAAAATGGTTAGGTACCTTTAGAAGAAAAAGGGATAAAAAGTTTATTCTTCTATTTAGTTATTCCTCTTCAGTGTAATTTCCAAACCATATTTCTTTTGCTCATGAAATATTATATGTATGTAATTTGTACTACATATACACTCGCCCTACCCCTCACTAAGGACCACCTCACTATAAGGACCGCTTTTTCCAACCCAGAGGGTGGTCTTTATAACGGGGTTCGACTGTAATTTACAGATTTTTTAGAAAAATGGTAGTGTGTAGCCCATGTTCAGAAATAAGCGTTGTTTTTTAAATGAGGGTGATTAAAATTAAAAATGCGGCAAGAAATGACGTATCAGGACTATTGACATCTGATAGGCTGTTCGCCCAAGGAGGCGGAGCAAAGCCTAGGAAGCGGAGATTTCAATGCTGCCAACGACAAAACATTAGATATGGCAAACCTTTCTTGGCAACCTTCTAGGACCTTTGCCATAACCTTCTCCTCGGTTTGATTTTGAAGAATTTTTTTAATTTATTTACGAATTTGTGATTTTATCCATCCATCCATTGCGGTTGAATATAGTTTAATGTGATGCACTAGCACTCCAAGCGGGATTTGAGCTGAACTGCTCGTAAATTTACCTGATACCTACGTCATTTCTAGTGAGAGCTCAGAAATTCACATTTCACATTCGTTTTCTGCCTAGAATTTCCGACACAAACACTTCATCATGTGGTCAATAAGTGTTTTCGTTAGTGAAAAGAAATTGGCCGAAAAAATGAGAAACTGTAACCCACGAAAATTGCCCACAGAGGCCTCTCTTAGTTTTGTTCAAATTTTTACTAAGATAGTGAAATGAAATAAAGCAGACAGAACTTTAATTTACAAGTACTTACGGTGTTAATGTATGTATTACTGCAGGGGACCTGTGGAAAGTTAATTTAAATTTTTCTAAATTGTTCAATTGAAATTTATTTAATTTTTAAAGCAATTTTCCAGTTTTTTAAAAAGCGATTCAGAAAATTATAATAATTATGCTAACATTACAGCGCTTCGAATGTGAAGAAAAAAGGGTAAACAAAATTGTTGAACGACAACTAGAGCAAATGTAGAAAAAATCTAAAAATAACGATTTTCAAACTTCCATAACTCCGGCATCTGATGGTCCCGAGGAGTTGAAATTCGGTACCCGTCCTCAAGGGACACTCAAAAGTGGGTGTACAAAAAATCAACTTAGCGCCCCTAGAGGTTGATTTCTTTTAGCCCTTATCCGGCCTCAAGGCCTGAGCGCCGTCTGAGCCTCGACCCCCCATATATGGCGCACACTTCGCAGAGTCAAGACCCAAACCATCCGCTAGTGCATCAGTGGCTATACTTACCTGACGTTTAGCTGATATATTTCAATATCTGTTTTTAGTGTTTGCGAAGTGATGTACGAGTGATGTGGGTGTTCAGACACCGTGAAAAGCTCTCCTAGATCCTTGGAGATCATAGCGTTTATTATAATGTTTGTCACACCCGTGAAGAAATCAACCATCCGCCGCAAGTGGATAGGTCCCAATAATAGGAGAACGGTGTACAGCTGCTCATCTCTCATAATTATTATTATATGAAATGAAATTGCTATATTATAAAAGGCCTTCCTGTATTACCAAGCACGAGTACAATATATAATTATATTAGTTGTAATATCAGCGAAGCTCAAACACCGCCAACATCTATTCGTACCTATTCTTAAACTCGGGTTTCTCCTCCTTCTTTTGGGTGTTCCTGTACAACTTACGTCATGGGTCCGGCGAAACAACAAAGGCCGGCCAGTAATAATTTACCTTTTGTGGTCTTCACGGAGATAATCGTCCAAGCAACCACGCTCTCATAGGTAAGTGGTTTACCTGAGTCATATTCAACGAGAACCAATTACATATGTTCAGAAATCTTGTCATGCATTTATAAATAATAGCGTACAATACACTAGTGGCAGTATTGCCCATACTGATTCCACAGTTGAGGAATGGAAATAAATATAGGTAATTGATTAAATAGGTATTAAGAATAGTTTTGCTAACCATTAATTTTACTTAATTGTAAGTAGGTAGCATTCAATCAAAGATCCACGTTGACTTCTTCCTGAATATAGTTACCGGGTGGGTGTTCAACCTCTATTTTTCCTCATCCAATAATTATTCTGAATCGAAACATCATGTATGTAGGTACATAATGTTATTTACATAATCGATGCATTTGTGAACATTAACTATGATGCCTAATTCCTAGTAGTACATACCTGCATCACTAGGTAGGTATGCTACTGAATTGGTAGTTAGGTACCATACTGTACCTTAAACAAATTCTGATATACACGATGAAATAGAAAACAGTGCAAGAATAATAGTCAGAGCACGTAGGTACCACCACAATAGTGGGCTGCTCGTTAGATACATAGGTACCTACAACGAGTATCACACTAATAAACTTGGATTTAGCACTAGCGGTGGGTTTAATACCTAGTAGTAGGGGAATAATATATTTTGTTATTCTGTTGCATTGCACAACATCCACCGGATTCAAAACTGATTCCGACGTGTAACTTCATTGTTTTTGGAGTTTCGTTAGAGCTGGCATTTCACTATTTACTGCACTAAACCTAAAAACCAAACGAAATAGCCAACTCGTTACCCGTTGACATTCTTTTGAAATGACTAATGCTCCTCGTTTTCCGTGCTGAATGCTTGTAGGTATCACTCCCATTTAGGTTGGAATGTTTCGAAAAATGCTTTTCGTCCGTGGTTATTCAACAGTTGGTAGTTGGAGGTAACTATCATTCTTATGGCCACAAAGCTCACTCTCGACTAAACTTCTCACTCAGCAATAAACAACATTGCAACACTCGTAATTCGATGGAAAACGCCAAAGAGCGCCTTTAAAGCTACCTACTGTGCCAATAGGTAGGATACCTACTATGCCAATAGGTACGGTACCTACTGATTTATAAAAACTTTGTACAAAAGAGATGCTTCAACAACGGAACTAATACTATCCATGAAAAAACGTACTGTTTGATACATAAAATATGATTTTAAGAAAAAGTGGCTCTCCGTACTTACTACATGTTTAGTTTGATGATCATACTTGTAGAAACTATTGAATGTTAGTTATCTTTAATTAGTCATTACTTTCACTGTATTAGATAAAGAACAATATACTCGTACATGCGGATTCTAAAAAATTGACAAAAGTGTAACATAACCTGTAAGCAGAAAAGGCGTATACATAACTACTCGATATCTAGGACACCAAGCCGAAAACCGAAAAGAAAGGTAGCTCGGTTACCTATGACAGTTGTTACTGTAAATTACACTACAAGAACGAATGCGTCTGTAAAGATGAAACAAAATGTTATCCCCAATACACGCTGAAAATTCCCTAATCATCGGAAAGCCCTAAACGAAAACTGTTTCTAGCCACAATTCCAATTACCTACCTAGTTCGCCTTCATACTTCGGACGGCAGTACCTACTTATTGACGATGATAACTACAGTAGAAGTCGCTTAGTAGAAAGGTGGTTAAAGGAATAAGTCGGATATAAGGATAGAAACATTCAGGTCCCGATCGGCTGTATGTAAACACACAGTGAATTGGCCTGTTATTGTGATCAAAAGGTCGGTTATAGTGATTAGTTTTCTAGTTTTTGGATGTTAAAAGTTGGCGAAATAGGTAAAAAGGGCTGATATCTCCTGAAAATGGTATATATTCACCAAAAGTGGTACCTATTGAACGATGATCCGAAACAGAAGATAACTAACTGCCTATAGGTTTTAATGAAGATTCCTAAAAAAAAATTAATCAAAATTCGGTCAGTTCTGGGGTGTCACATTCGCCAATCTCGGTAAAAATGGCTAAAATCACCACAAAGTAGAAGTCGCTTATAGAGATTGGTCGCTTATAGTGATTGTTTCCAGTCGGTCCCAATTCGATCACTGTAAGCGACTTCTACTGTAGTGAGGATAGTAGTTAATCAAAATTTCAGTGGGAGTGCAGCTGATTTCTCTCACTTTCTCCTTCCAAACACCTTCGGGACAATAGGTAACCCTACATTTCTAAAACAATGGTTCTACGTCTGGCAAACCCCAGTATTTCATTACAGACTTTACAGCCTGAAGGAGATGGAACAGTTTCGCATGGCATTGAGATACTCAAGGACGGACGGGCGGCTAGTAACTACAAAATCGTCGGAATGTCGGAGGATCGGACGAAACCGTATCGCTGCCGAAGGCGAGCGAGTGCCCAGCAAAATGGAGAATTGCGAGGTTGACGGAAGCACAAATCGAGCTCAAACGTTGCGTCAGACGTTACAGTTTGGTTTGAAGATATTATGCATCGCAATATCGCATTTTCACGTCGATTCCAAACTGTTTCCGGGAAGGAATAAACTACATATATACAGGGTGTCCCGGAACCAGGTCTGCAAGAAGCCAGGAATCGATTTTTCAGGTCATTTCCGACCGAAAATGTCTCGCAGCAATTTTCGTTTAAACCCTTAGTTTTCGTGTTTTTCGACATTCTAGGTGTACATATGTTTTTTCGTATATCACGCTTTTCCACATAAAACTCGCCGTAACACCCATTTCTAAAACTACAAAAATAAAAACAGTGTAATTACCACTAAAAAGCTCGCTAAATTTCCTTTCAGAATATGCTAATTTGAATAATTTTTCAGTGGTGTAGACCCGAGAAATTCTCGCTTGAAAATCGGAATTTGTCGAATCTCAGAAAATAAGAAAACTTGCACTCTACCTCATAGGGGGCAACCCAAATTCCGCTTGCGCTCAACGGGAAAAGCTTCCTCAGGATCTCAGTTTACTAAGGGTATTTGGTATCTTTCGATTTTACTGTACCGATTAGGAGAGAAAAGTTCGTTTGAATCCACAAAGAGGGGGCTCGTGTCTACCTCTGCCCGATTTATTATGTAACCACCATATTATCGCAAGAACAATACAAATGAGCTCTTTGGAGGGTATGTGGGTGTGAGTTTGGAGGGTTGGTCCACATTAAATTCCTGACCCTCCCGTAATGGCGGTTCTATTCTACCAAAATTTGCTCAAAATCCTATTGGATTCCCCGACCACAAACAAAACAAAAAAATCATAGGTATGTGTTATTCAAGTTATTCATTCGAACGTTCTCGAATGTTTTACGGAACTGTTTTTCTACGTTCAAAACCCAAACCTCATACCCAGAAGGCTGAAGTTGATTTTAATCGGCGAAGAATTTAATTTCCTATGCTTCTTTCGAGGTTTATCCATTAATTTTTAATTTCGAAATACTGGTAGAGCTTTCTGTCGGCTAGAGGCGTTCAAGAAGCGTTGAAGAACTTTCTTCTGCAAATTGGATACGTCATTTTTACGGACCTTTACAGTGATATTATTAATATTACGTTGGTCGCGATCCCCCTGACATTTTCTCCATAATAAGCAAGACCTCCATATCGGCATTCAGTCGGGAGCTACGCATTCCTTTGATTGTAGGAAGGTACCTAAATCCACTCCTGCTACTCCTGCTACATAGTCATTATTCTCGTACCTAGGTTATAGTAACCAATTCTCATCATTACAGCTAGGAATGTAGTTATCACCAAGTTATTTCATAATTTTATTGGAAGTTGATTCTGTAACCCCTCCGAGATATGCAACGATTATTGAACAGAGATTAGGTCAATGTAGCTCATACTTCCTTTACTCCACTAAGCCATTTAGGTACCTACTCGTTATATAATTATATCGTTCTTTTATGTGAACGCACACAATACGTTAGATAGGTAGGTAGGTACAAACCTAATAGTTGTTTGTATCTCAAGTCGTAAGCCTCTGTGATTTATTGTAGCCTTGTGTGTAAATATAGCGAAATTATTCGTAAATCGATGGAAACATCCTAGTATCCTCCCTCTACTATGAATATTTTTAAATGCATGAATAGGTATATTCTAATGAATGAGTTAGGTAATAAATTATTCCCATAAATATGAGGAATAAATAACCAAGGAAATAGCTCGAGCTTAGAACATCAACTTTCTATACAAACATGACGAATGATAGCGACGGCTTGTGGGCGGGGCTGCCAATGCCATTAGCGGACCAGCGAAACTGGATTTTTGCGGCACCGCCTTGAGAAATAATGAAGGTTATATTGTAGGGCATCCGATAGCTTGCGAATACGGCTTAGGCGCAAAGCTCCTATTCATTAATTTATAATTCTAAGCTCCATCCGATTTATGATGATAATAAATTCAAAGCTCCTCATTTCCTTGGGATAGGTGGAGAAAATAATCAAAACTATTAGCTTCTTAGCCATTCTACCTAGTGAGGCCTTCATAGCCTAAGTATTCGACAAAAAAAACCCCGACTTAAAAAATAGCTTATAGTATACAACTAAAAAGTAAAGAATAATTTTTAGAGCGTTTTTCGGGTTAAAAAAATTGTATTACCTAAGCACATTTTTCTATGACAACGCCAGTAGTGACTCATTACTAGCTCAGTAATATACCTCATGCTATCAACTACTGATACCATAATTACTGGGGATCCAGTCTTTTTCAGGCTGTTTTCTGACGTCAAATCGTGCAATGTCTGTCAAAGCACAGAAAATCGAAGAGCATAACTGGCCTAATACAGGAAAAAAAATCATAATAAAAAAATAAAAACCGAAACAGCTCGAATCTCAAAAGTCTGACGTCGGTTAAAAATACTCGAGCTATTCAAATAAATATTCAGAAAATTACCATTTTCACCTACCATCTTAATAGGTGCAGTATATCAATTCAATTCAAGTCAATGACCGATAGGAAACTAAGTAGAAACAAGGAGTTTCGAATCCTCATTATAGCTTCCAACATTCCAAAAATTATCAATACAATCGTCGAAATAATTCTGGGACTCGGTGAGTTCCTTTCAATACGGAAGAATGTTGCGGGTTGCGTCCAAGAAGTTTGGTTAGGTACCTACCTACTCGTACTTACCTAGTGTTTTGATTTTGGATAGCTTTCTGCTTGATAAATACGTTTTGAGTTTTGACAGGTTGGCTGGATTTCCCTTGGCAAGTTGAGAATATAGAATTTAAATTTGAAAACTAACATAAATAAGTAGGTACCTACCTACTTTGGGAATTTTATTTTTTAAATCAATTCCCTCTTCAGTTTTCATTAGTTGGTTTACGTTTCTAGCTACCTACCACGTATCTCCTGGAGTATGGAGCTCAAGGATAAAGGCCATCACACTGGTTACTCATTGCGGCTCCATGGAACTCATTGGCTTTAGCTTTAGATAAAACAAATCCCGTTCAAGTAAATCGGATGAAACCATTTCATGTGAATCAGAACTTAAAATCACTACGTCGAAAATACGATACACCGTGTATGGATAAATCTCCCGACCCGCGATCAATGTTTTAAATTCATAAAGATACAAAGATAATCAACGTTTGTACGTATGACAACAGTTTTAAATACGTTCACACAGTTTGGATGACTAATAGAATATTATATTCACTTATTATATTTTTATATTTATGAATTCATACAAACACCGATAGCGGTAGGAGTACAAAAACAATCAAGTACCTATCTACATTATCCATGTTTCACTCTCATCAACGTGTCAACAAAACAATTTAGATAAACGCAGGTAGGTATTCGATTACCCACTCGAAGTGTATTATCAGAGGACATGTTGTAAACCTTGTTATTCTGATTACGCTCAGCCCCCCCCCCCCCCCCCCCCCGCTCCCATTAACCTGTATAGCTGAATTTAATCGAAGTGCAGCCTCTCTATCATCGTACAAAGATGGAGCTCATGAATCAACGTGCTGTTATTGACTTGTTGATAACTGAACCGCATAAAAACCGACTAAATGTAACCGGTCGACGGGTGTAATTAGCACCTAGGTAGGCAACACACAGGCACATTTAGTATTATGAAATACCACATTTTATTATTAGTACCTATATTTTATTTGAAAACCCGAAGGAGCGTCACTGGTGGGTCTGAAAAAATGTATTTCTTCTTTGTTTAATTGAAAGTAGATTCCATTCTGTGAATTTTGATACCAACCGCATTCTTCTACAACGAATAGTTTTTTTTTCTATGATTTTTAGAATTTTCCAACATTAGTGATGTCACACTGGGCAAGGGGGTCCCGGGAGGGGTGGGGGGTGTGACGCCATTGGTGTAGAAAACTTCAAAAAATGCTGCAGTCCTTGTCACATGAGTTTATTATTCTCGACAGAATGAGGCACGAATATTACGATTGCGAACTCAGTGAAGAGACCCACAAAGCTAATTTGACGGTTTTAAACTCGAATATTAGGTTGCTAATTCTGACAAATTATTTTCGATCAGTGAAACTGTCACTGAATTGTCTTGATTCGCCTGTTAATACTACCTACTGTGTACAAATGTATACAGCCATCTGTCTGGTGATTACAGCCATTTTCACAGGTTTTTGACACATAAATGTTGAATTTGAGTGTTAGAACTTCGTTAGAACCTCAATCCTTCACTCAGTGGTCAAAATCAACTTCATACTTAGTCTGCAACACACTTAATTTTTTGTTAGCCCTGAAGTCTTCACGAATATCAAATTCATTTTAGAGCCTATGGAATTTAAGAGTTGAATGGTAAAATAGTATGACTATGACGGTAGAACGCTGTACGATCCAGTAATTCCTGCCAGTCGAAAATCAATTTACCTAATCTATATACATCAAAACACAAATTGATCCCCAAAATCAGTCTTTCAACTGAAAAATTGACTGACCCATGAGGAGTTCGAGTGCGGCGATTCTTCCAATAAGGGTTTTCTCAAATCATCGTCCGACCACCACCAGCTACACATAGTCCCGGATTCCGATCACAACTGCGCGATGTCTTTATTTGTGGAACAACTGTGTATACGAGGTTATCAGCAGTGTTAGCAGGCCAAAGTAAACGGCATAGGGATCAATGTATTCGTTATCGAATACCAACAAAATGACTCAGGTTCACGTGATTATTGGTGAATGTGATGAAGGTGAGGTATGTTTGATTTACACGTAATCCAACGTAACAATATTTTTGTTTTTGATGCGGATGGATTATGAAGTAATTCGATCGGCCCACTATGTATTGTATATTATTATAGTTATGAGAGACGATATCTGACGTCGGCTATAAGATAAAAGTTCAAAACTTTGCCAAAACGCGAATAAGTTGTCAAAAACCACCAAAATTGGTACAGCATGTTTCAATAATAATACATGCCTACCTAAATATTTTTTAACCTAAAAATAGATAAAAATTGTAATAATTTGTAATTAAAATAAACAAGAATAGAGGTGGAATTCGTTTAAGCAACAAATAAATAAATGGAAGGCAGTTTTTAATAACTAGCTGAAGGGTAGTTTCTAGGTAAGTTTCTTCGAAAATTCATCATTAATTCATTCTTACCGGTAATTAGGTACGAATATAGGACTTTTATCTTCTTAGCGGTATCATCTACCTACCCATCTATACTTGCTGCCTAATGTTTTTCAAAACTATCTACAAATCATCTCTAGAATTTATTGGGAACTTTGTGAATTATAAATTTGTGTAGGTACCCTCTAAATGCCAAATTAGAAGAGATCCTAACTACTAGAAAAGCGAACTAGTAGAAATCCGAGTTGGGAAAAAACACGACTGGAGGTACTCGCCCTTACCGTAATTACACAGATATTCCTTTTTCGGTGAATCATAGCCTCTCTCCATATCCATAGCGGATGATGAAATATGAGTTTGCAGCAAATAATATTCTACTGTTACTCAATTTTGTTATTTTTGCGCTCTACGACAGTGGGATTTCATAATATGGTCACTACTTACCTATTATGTCTTCTTTATTGGATTCACCGTTCTCATTCGTAAAATTTAATTCCAACTACTTCTATAATTAAACTTGAAATTATGATGTTATCGAAGCGAATAGGAACGAGGTTCATCTACAATTCGATATTACCATGTTCGAAGAAGCTCATTGTTGAGTTGTCGCGTTCATCATCCACGATTTACCTAAATGAAAATATCCAGGAAGATGCATTTAATCCCCAATAACGTCTGATTCCTCGCCCTTCATCGAGAACCAACCCAAGGTCGTTCTTATGAGTCACGATCCACCAAAGGTCCAACAATTAATTTGAGAGCACTGTTCAACAAAGGTACAGCTTTTTCTTTAAATATCGCAGCCACCCACAAAAATGCCAACGCAACTCGTACTGCAACGTTTCAAGAACACCTACATAGATAACAAGGTCCATCAATTTTGGGTAACACGGCTTTAGAGGCATCTTGCCAGTTGCTACTCTCCTACACAATAGGAAGTTAGACAGGAAGTAGAGTACATGCCTGGAATACAGAGTGAGTACAACCAGTAGTCGTCCCTATGTAGGTACGTAACTGAGAACGTTACATAGGGCAGGTAAGTTTTAGGATGTTATTAGAGGATTATAATATCTACATTCGGAAACGAAAGACAACACAGGGTTAGTCGCAAAATTTGCTATCGTTACGTTAATTTTTTTATGAGTTGTCAGCAACATGACTGTCAAACTTAACAACGATCTGTATGATGTGCGAGTCATTCCTATTCCACATAGCTACCTACTTGTCCCATTCACTTACGCCTGCCAACTTCTAATTATTCGAAGTTGAGAACAGATTTTACTCTAATTTCAAAAATGTACCTTGATGTAGCTTGACACTCAGAAAGTGCGATTCAAGTTAACAAACCCCTTCCTTCGATGAGAATTCCGCTCATCCACTTCTCCGAAGAGCGAAAATTTTCCATTTTAATGTTTCAATTCCGACACCTTCACCGATCAAAATTTATGAAGTCACGAGCAATGATAGAGCAAGCCACCACGATTTTCATGCAAATTTATATCCATAAGCAGATTTAAGTGAAACTCATCTTGTTGAAAGGGTATTTTTCACCTAGACAAGTATCGTGCACTGAATACCTACCGAGGTACCTACCTACTTAGATCAACTGTAGCTTGATCGGTGTCAAAAGCTGAGACTCTACTAACGTTCAATGTCAGAAAACGTGGTACCCAATTACCTAATCCTAAATCGGGTTCACCAGGATTGTACTCCAACGCATTCGTCGTCATACGAAAAATGAAAGATTTCACACCAGTGTGAAATAAGCCATCGATTCCAGACGCTGTCTAGGCTCAACAAGCAACATCAGATGGGTAACGTTAGATAAACTGGTTCCGTAATCTAATTTCTGCTCATGTTTCACGTCTACCCAACACACTAGACAGATGTAGACTTGTAGGTATACAAATGTTGACTTGACTCGTCGTAAGCTTTAAAAAAAAAAATTAAAAAAAAGACCAGCACACGTTGAAAAGGCGACTCGAGACGATGAACGCGCTATATTTTATCCGAGTAAAAAAAAAAAAGAAAAAAGATCAACAAGGAAAATGTTGACAATGGAGGATTTGACGGGTTTTGTCACTCGCGGTCTGAAAGGAAAGTGGAAACAGGAGATCCTTGGACAAGTTGACCAGTCTTTGGCAACCGTAACGACCTTGAGGGCGATGCAATCGCTACCGCGTCTATGAAACTCTTCCGCAGTAAAAATGGTAACGACAACAAGGAGCCACAATATTGCTAAAACGCTGCAAATTATTACACAAAGGTTTATTATTTACCTGGTTTACACAAAGGTTTACTGTGGTCAATACCTACCCTCGTGCTCGCCCCAGGAAAGGCCTAAATCGAGTACTGGAGCCAACCCAGGAATTACTGTTTCACAAAAATGCGCAGGATTCAATAATTAATTATTTGTTGCTATTCGTGAAGCTTAACGTTTGTTCAAATTACAAAAAACGCATTTCAACAAAAAAAGCCCATTCTTCAAATGAAATAATATCACGGAACAACCAACTCGATTTTATTCAGCCATTCGTGATTATAATCCCTAGCAATTATATCTGAAGAATGGAGATGGGGGGGGGGGGGGGGAGAATGGGGAATTTACAAAGTTTCATTCAAGATCATGTTAACGAAGCTTTTCGAACAAACCGTGCAAACGAACGGCTGGTCTGTAGTTCGGTAAAAATTCTGTAGTTCGAGATCAATTTAAAAACGTAAAAAAACCATACCCTTCTATGAAAGTTTTCGAGCTACGGCGTTCTGAAAATATTAACCCCTATTTTTCACCCCTTAGAGATGACTGACTGACAGTAGCGCCGAGCTTCGCGGACTAACTAGAACCCACAAACCAGATTTCATTAATTTTGGATCATGGTAACTAAGGGAAGTGCGAAGTACGACGTACGGTCAGAAATTGTTTACTCCATTTTCTGATTCTACGTACCTTGAAACTAAATCATCAAATTTTGGGGCCGCAAACGCGGGGTTTGGGGGCTTTGCGTGGGCCAACAAAAAAGAAACCGGTACCGGTACCTACCTACCAAATAACAGGTACCTAGCTAAAACATCAATAACTGATGTTTATATTATTGCCTTAGGTGAGGGAAGGAGACCGTGGTGAGAAACTATAACCGTCCTCAGCTTTCTTGCATGTAGCGAGGTAGCGTTTAGTCATGAAGACGTAAGACGAACGTATGTAAATACAGAAGAAATCCAACTAGTACTTAGTAGTTGTTTGCGAAAATTTGATGCTCCCTGTCTAATAAATTATACTGCACTACTATAAAAATAAAATTACACTTGCCTACTGCCTTCAACAAATCGATACATCTCATATAAAATTAATCTCATTGACAGTCTTATAATCCTTTATCCTTATCAACCTGATATCTTTTACTGCGAGCTGAAGTCGCTTATAAATTGCTATCTTTCGTGACAGCGCTGAAGGTTTAGAAAAATCACCGTTTCTCCGATGTCAACTTTGAACCTGTGTTTTTTCCCCTCGATTTTTGGGTGATAATCAGTTTTCCTTCAAATTTTCCGTCAGAATCAGATGATTACGTAAAAGAAAAGCTATTTCACCTAAAATGACAATGATCGTGGTTCCTTGTCCAAAGTTCTCGTCTCGCTCGAAGTTGAATTGGATAGGGTACTTGTATTTTTATCGTCCGAATCGGCGGGTAAGCGCCGCTTGCCTAGCATATCCTGAGAAGTCAAACAACTAACACATCGATTAGATAATCTATTATTTGGTTGGTGTACGTGTTAGTGGGTACTCCAAGTACTCGTAGGGTAGGCATAGAAGTTGAAACTGAATTTGCTGTGGGCGGTTCATGCTAAAATGTTTGCGTCGCAAGCGTCACCCAAATGCATTCAAACGGTGGGGGATTTGATTCTGTGAAAACTAAGTGGTGAACGTAACCATTAACCAACTCAGCCAGTATACCAACGCTCTTAGAAAGAACTTGGCCTTCAATTTGAGTTTCATTGCCGTAAACATCATTAACTCGCTACCTATCTATTTACCGGCCTCTCAAACGATAATTTATTATCGGTTTCTACGTTGTACCTATTTCGAATACGTTTTCCCGTAGCTACCCACTCGACTTCAGATAGGTATAAATATATTCGTTAGTATACTTTTATTATAATTGTTGTGTTATATTGTTGTATTAAACGTATATCGAATAAGACAATTAGTTTATGGTGCAAGACTACCGCTGACTTGCATTCGCTGCAACCAACCACTCAAACGCGTGATTTGGACATGATGGAGACCGCAATCATCAATATTTATGAAGCATTACGTAGCCAATTACCTGGAAGATATCTTTATCGTGGCAACTGCATTAGAGTCTTCGTTCAAAGTAGGTAGGTACCTGTATACTTAGTTAGGTACCTAATAATGTTGTACAATTCAAGTCAAGACTTATCATGATGGCTGAACCCTCAAACCGTATCCTGACCGATACCTGATACTAATTATCTGTGTGTAATTAATTATTTGTTGTTATTCATGAAGCATAAAGTTTGTTCAAGTTACAAAAGTACCTGCCAACAAAACCCAAAAGATCCATAATTTTTCAAATGAAATAATGTCACAGAACAATAAACCAGGTGCTCCCCAGCGATGACATCTGGGCCGGATGTCATTCACATACCGTTTCATTCACGATCATGTTGAAGAAGCTTTTCGGTGCAAGCGAACGGCTGGACGAACAATGCTCCGGGGTGGTCTCAAAAAATTCTTTAGTTCGAGACCAGATTTAATTAATGTTGGTTCATGCGAAGCGCGAATTTCGGCGTACATTTTCGGATTCTACATACCTTGAAACGGAAACCATCTTCTTTGGTGGGGGGGGGGGGGGGGGGGTTCATGCTCGATTCCAAAGGTCCATTATTGAAAATAGTAAACCAAAATTATTCAATAGTTTCAAGGTAAATAATTATTACATTAAAAAATACGGTACTAGTTAATTATAGGGACGATAAACGCAACTATCGAGATAATCGAATGTAGTGATTTATATCGATTACTCCTGTCAGAAATGGCCGGATCGGATTCTGGTAAGACAAAAGGTAATAATAAATAACCAAACATCGAATGAAGTGAAATCGATATATAATCGCAACATTCGATTATCTCGATAGTCGCGCTTATCGTCCCTATAATTAACTAGTATCAAAAATACTTCTTTCTGGTAGAGAAAACTGAGTGTGACCACGTAGGAATTTCTCTTATAAATCTCAGTATTAATCTTAGGAATATTGAAAATGATTGCCTAGACAATTCGTACGCAGAGCGATTGTGCGATTGTGCTACGGCTCCATCCTGATCCATAATTGTACCGAACCTATCCACCTGTTTCACCCGAAAGGAAGTAAATCATAGTTTGTAGAACACTATTCTTGAAGTAGAAAACCAATCTCTGCAGCTCAATTCGATATGGACTTCACTAGTTCACCTAGAGAACCAACGGACTGTTGTAAAAGGTTCGGTTTCAATGCGGACTGGGACAGCAGCGAACGGACGTGGGACATGGAGGTCAGTGCCATTCGCCCTGACCACCTGCTGACCTTGTCCAATAGCCTCTATTTCCATGTCGGTCGTCTACCCCAATGTTTTCATCGGGTATTCTATTGTGCTGTTCCTAATTTTGAATGAATTTCCTATGACAACTCCAGCATCCTCATTCTAAAGACAGATCATAGTTTGATAGTGGTGAATATGATACCTTGACCTTGATGATCGAAGTATATATTTAGTACCTAACTAACATTAACAAGGAAGAAACGAGCAGCTCATGAATGATTGGTGCTGCCAGCTCTAACTAACTTCAATTCTCTTGAGTAGATTTTAGCGAATTTTTAAAGACGCTATAGCAATGGGTCCAAAATATTTAAATATGTATTGGGCCACTTAAGTAAATAATTTTTTTTAAATTGTTTGATTCTTTTCCGCTTCAAAACATTCTGCAACTCTTCATCAGTTCAATAGTTTGTCTTGTGATATTATTTCAAGGTCTCGAGTTTACAGTTTCATGTTTTTGCTATAAGCTATTATTTCCAGAACGACATGAACTACTGCCCATACTATCACTTCTGTATGTACTTCAATCCTTTTAAAGTGATATTTGAGAAAAGTTTACGGTTAGAGGCGTTTGGTAGGTATCCCACAACTGGCACCACAAGGATGTGGGAGATAATCTAAGTAGAACAGGTTGAAGTAAATAATTTATATTTCCGTATTCTCGTGTCGCGTTGTTCCCATTGCGAAGTAACGTTATGTTTCAGAGAACTTGATAATAATTGGTTCTAAAACTGGTCCTAAAACTGATAATTTAACGAATAATTATGATAGGTAGTTACCATTTAACCAAACGGTCGAGAGTTCTATATTTTGCTGCTAACATTTATTATCTGGTCACTACCACCAACCTGGGCAAAGTCAATATTATGCAACATGCCTGCCAAGCTTTGAATTCTCTGGCTAGCAGTTCAAGCACGACTCCAGGCTTTACTTAGTAGGTAACCCAAAGATGTTAGTAATGCCTACTACATATTAGCCTCCCTACTATTAGGTAGCAATAGGTAAGTACGAGTCTTCATACATTTCATTCAACCGAGTTCACAGCTTTGTGATATTTTCACAATGAAGATAATTGTTTAGGACGAGGAAGATGGTTTGAACTGTATCTTGGGTTTTGGCTAAGTTTCATTATTGAAAGTAATAAACCAGAAACTAAACGAAATAATCAACGCGCCAATATTTTTCAGGACAACAAACCAAACGTTCCCAATTCCCAAATGTTACAAACTTTTTATCAACATGATAATTATAATACTGTAAGGCTGGAAAGGACCTGTCAGAACCAGCGATTTGTCATCATCAACCAACAAGAGTGTTCCCCTTCATTATCTTATTATTTTTATTTTCGCAGGTAGGTACCTACGTTGTCACGGTGAGATGATTGATCATTAGGTGAGGCTTCTAAGAATTGTCTGTACACAAAATAATAAATACCTACTGAAGAAGTTGGTATGGCTTCACACAAGTACGAGTATTCAACCCTCCTAGTTCCTACCATGAAATCTAATCGGTAGGCATCTGTACTCACCCAGAGGGTGAGTAGTTAGATGTCCGTGTATGCGTACAGGTTACACAGTATAAGTACATTACGTAATATTATAGGTAAATACTAGGTAGTAGGTACTTATAATAGGTACATAAGTTCGTAGGTACGTAATGTTATAGGCACTAGGTAGATCTGACCATAATTCATCATAGATCTAGAGGGTGGGAGCCGCTACAGGTTCCATAAACAATCCTCTGTCCGTACTACTTAGTAATAACAACTTAATATACATTACGTAGTATTACAATATTATCTACAGGTGGTAGGTCGTATAGATAAAGGGTAGTCCATTTGCATAGACCACCCCTTCACACCCTCTGTCACAGTTAATATGAAACTCTTTATTTAAAATCTCATTTATTTATTGAATTTTCCCCCTCAAAATTGTCATTTTTTTCGCGGGTAGGCCATAACTTTTTCTCCCGATGTGGTACAGCATAATGCACAATATACCTAGATTTGATGTAAGTTTGCGTACAGCGATGGCTGCAGAATAAATAATTGATTCGCTGATCATATCGTACCTATTTTGAAATATTTCTTATAGTTCGCTGAATCACGCGGACAAGTCAGTTTGTTCTTTCGAACAGTCGGTAGTCGAACGAAACAACTATATGACGGCTTGTCTGTGGGATTGAAATAAAATAAACATTTCACGACTGACTCTGATCTAAGATAAACTGGATAGCTATGAAAAGCTCCATCAACTTCTATTAGATAACTATATAAAATGTTCAACAAATAATCAGCAATAAAGTTTAATTCATCTGAAGGCTCAACAGTTCAACAGAATAAACCCATTTTCAAAATACTGCACTGAACATCATCAAGTGGCTCAAGTGTAGATCGCCAAGTACCTATTTCATTAGGTACCCGAGGTATTCCGCTTGATTCCATAAAATTATACAGAATGAATAGGTAAGCACAGTTAGTTCCAAATTCCTGGGAGGATTTGGGTGGGTACCGAGAAATTCGCGGGCCAACTAGTACCGGTTTCTGGACGGGTTCAGTGAACTTGGCAACGAAAAATCTATAGCCGAAGAATAAGAAGGGTACCTAGGTACCTATCTATTTGCGTGTGTTCGCATATGCCGCGTATCCACCGTATAATGTGCATATTTGAGTCAGTATAACAAGCATAATGTTCAGTGCCCCAAGAAATTTTACGAAATTATTATGGCACCCCATAATAAGGTATTTTACGTGAAGGCGCCCCATCGGTACAAGAGAAAAGTTTCTTCGCCTCCTTGTTTTTGAAATGAAAATTTATTTTTCCTGAATAACACACCATAAAATGTTAGTCAACTAAGGAGAACTAAGGAGTTTCAGTTTAGATAGAGGCGACCACATTTGGTCCTCATGTAGTATCCTAGTCTTTCAGGGTTGTGAAAACCCTGGTCAGTAGCGGCTCCAACTGGATCAAATGAATTTCGTTGCCATCACCTTTCTGTAGAATGTTTTGGGTACCACTAACGTATGAGGACCGTCAAATTAACATGGCAAAGAAGTTTTCCTAAAATGATTTTAATATCCACTACCTACACGTCTAAGTCAAAGACCTACACACGAGAAACATAGTAGGTATCCTATGAATTTTATCCATCTCTTTTTAATCTTTGGTTAAATCACTACGAAACACTGAATAGTGAAGGAGAAACAATATTACCTACTTACAGTAATTCCCAAGACCATGCATATTATTCAGTAAGTAAGTCCTTGGTTACGATTGCCAGGGGAAAATACGGACAAAGGCATGGCATATATCTAGGTCTAGAAATATTATGGTACACTCACCTACCTACTGAAGAAAATATCGATACTGAGTTAAAAACCAACTATGAAAAATAATGCCAGCAGTGTAGTTCAATTTATAATTTCAGGTCCCTTCCTACTTATGGGTCTATCTAAAACAAACAATTCTATACGTAGACACTAAAACCTAAATAACAAATTCATTCCCTTCGAAATTGTCTTTCTTTCGACGAACAGCCTATCAGTAATTTTCCAATAAATTTAACCGATGTTCACCAATCAATTATTTCTCACTCCAGATAGTACCTACGCAGTTTTCCCTGGTGTGGCAACTTCTTCCACGACATACACTGCGTGTAACTGTACAGCTGTGGCATGTGTAGCTGCACTTTGATAAAAGAAATGGTAAAGCATGGTGATTATAAAGCGACCCTTGAAAGTGATGTTAACATCTGAAGTGAAGAAAAATTGGCTGCAGAGATAAAAATTCAGTTAGGGACTGGATTTGGTCTCCAGACACGAAGGTACTTACTACAATATTGGTTACCAACATACCTAGAACTTCATTTTACCTCAACTGATTAACATAGGGTACAGGTCTCCATAGAACTCACCTGAAATCGAAAGAAACAAAAATTAGTTAACGACACTGATACGCACGTTAAAGTTTAAAAATGTGCATCCTAAAATTTCATATTTTTTTTTGGCTAATTAAACTTTTCCCGCCAAATCTTTTTTCCCCCAACAAAAAAATCGCTGTGAATTATTACACAACGGTTCATTATTTACTTTTATAGATGCCCCTTCCGTGTAGATCACTGTTTTCTGAGGTAAACACCCTTTTCTAAGGTACCCTCGTCCTCCCCCCAGGAAATCCCTAAATTGAGTACTGAAGCCGCCCGGGCAATTACAATGTCATAAATATGCGGTGGATTTAAGAATTCAATAGCGGTTGATACCACCTTCAGGCCGCCCTGGGAATTTCAACCCTATTTTTCACCCCTTAGAGACGACTTAAGCAACGCCAAGTGTCGCGGACCAACTAGCCCCCAAATGGAACCTATAAACCAAATTTCATTAACTTTGGTTCATGGTAAGAAAAGCGCGAAGTACGACGTACGGACACAAATTTTTTTATTCGATTTTCGGATTCCATGAAACGGAAACCACAAAATTTTAAGGGGGGGGGGGAGGTTAACATTTATTTTTCATGCTCTACTCCAAAGTTCATTATTGAAAATAATTGACCAAAAGTGAGTGATCAGCACAGAACCTAAAACTGAAGAGTGGATATTCCAAAAATAACCTTGCTTCAAAGAGACTGGTATGATAGGATGATCCACCTGAAATATGATTATGATAAAATAGGTTTGTCCATAGTGGGTTTTACGGGTGACTTGCAAATCACTAGCAAAACAACTTAAATACACTGCCAAGGTGATGGCACAGGAGCTTCCTCGTCACAATCAGAGTGACCCATTATAAAATAGAACAGACTCGGAAGCAAAATAACATAACATTACATTACATTACATTACATTACATAACATTACATAACGTTAAATATACATATTACATAACATTACATTACATAACATTACATGAAATATACATATTATACATAACATGACTTCCATAATACATTACGTCCATTATACATAACTAGCCTGACCGCTCGCTTCGCTCGCTATCCGAGATTCGCTGTACGCAGTATCGTGGAACCAACAAACGACGGAAAAATCCCATACCCTACCGGGTATTTGTGCCCAATTTTATCAAAATCCGTCAAGCCATTCAGGAGTTGACCATGGTCGACCATATTTCCGCTATGGTCAGGGAATTAAAAATGCGCCTACGTTCAACTTGGGAGGCTACCGGATATTGGTGCCAAATTTGGTCGATATCCGTTGAGCAATTCGGGATTCGACCATGGAGGGGCCCATGGATGCGCTAAGGTCGACCGCGGGGGTAGTCCGAAAGGTCGATCGTAGATAGAATTTCACGTAGATTACGAATACGCGATAAAAAATAGGGGTTACCATTTCAATTAACGAAGTTGACCATGGTCGACCATAGTTCCGCTATGGTCAGGGAATTAAAAATGCGACGTTGCACAACTTGGGAGCCTACTGGATACTCGTGCCAAATTTGGTCGATATCCGTCAAGCCATTCAGGAGTTGACCATGGTCGACCATTGTTCCGCTATGGTCAGGGAATTAAAAATGCGACTTTGCACAACTTGGGAGCCTACTGGATACTCGTGCCAAATTTGGTCGATATTCGTTGAGCAATTCGGGATTCGACCATGGAGGGGCCCATGGATGCGCTATGGTCGACCGCGGGGGTAGTCCGAAGGGTCGATCGTAGATAGAATTTCACGTAGATTACGAATACGCGATAAAAAATAGGGGTTACCATTTCAATTAACGAAGTTGACCATGGTCGACCATAGTTCCGCTATGGTCAGGGAATTAAAAATGCGACGTTGCACAACTTGGGAGCCTACTGGATATTCGTGCCAAATTTGGTCGATATCCATCAAGCCATTCAGGAGTTGACCATGGTCGACCATAGTTCCGCTACGGTCAGGGAATTAAAAATGCGACGTTGCACAACTTGGGAGCCTACTGGATATTCGTGCCAAATTTGGTCGATATCCGTCAAGCCATTCAGGAGTTGACCATGGTCGACCATAGTTCCGCTATGGTCAGGGAATTGAAAATGCGACGTTGCACAACTTGGGAGCCTACTGGATATTCGTGCCAAATTTGGTCGATATCCGTCGAGCCGTTTGGCCGTGCATAGAAGGACAGACAGACAGACAGAGCGCATGCGCAGGGCGAACCGCTGGCTCTATCATGTTGAAATTTATATGGGACCTCAATGGGCCCTACCCGCTTAATCCCTGAGAATTACATTGAAATTGGGTGAAATCTTTGGTTACTACGGCTGTAACAAGGAAATTGAATCTATTTCACGCCAGCGCATGCGCAGAGCGCACCGAGGGTCCGATCATGCTGAAATTCATACTGGAACTCACTAGGCCTTGTCCAAACAATCCTTGAAAATTTGAGCGAAATTGAATCAAAATTGTGAAAGTTATGCGTGTTTGTTGAATTTAACGTTAGCGCATGCGCAGGGCGTACCGCTGGATCAATCATGTTGAAATTTGTATGGGACCTCAAGGGGCCTTATCCGCACCATCCCTCAAAATTTGAGCTGAATCAATTCAAAATCGTGGAAGTTATGGCTGTAACAAGGAAATGCGGACAGACTCACAGACTCACAGACTCACAGACTCACAGACCCACAGACTCACAGACTCACAGATTCACAGACTCACAGACTCACAGACTCACAGACCGACAGACACGGAACCAAATTTGTTCAGTAGGCTTTGAAACGCAAAATGCAAGTGGAAATTTTGATTTCTGAAGACAAAAATTTTTTGGCTCACGAAAGTGAACACAAGGCTTCCGCTGCTTCGCAGACTCGGAAGCAAAATCACGTGCACTATGAACGTGAGCGGGATGTCATTGCCGCTTTAAACGTACCTAACCTTGGGAACTAAAAAATGAGGAGTATCCATGACTTCTGTATTGCATTCCCATTTTTAAATGAAAGCAGGTTCCATTCTAAGAATTTTGAGACCAACCGCACTCTCCTACGATGAATAGTTCTTATTTCTATATGAGCTTTCAAAGTTTCGGTAACAAGTGACGCCATTGCACCCCTTCCGCCAGGGCGGGGCCCTCTTGCCCAGCGTGACGTCACTTGTTGTCTAAACTTTGAAAGCTCATAGAAACAGTAGCTAAAATGGCAAAAAGAAACACAAATGAAGTTCTGAAGGGAAAATGTTGATGTGGAGTGAAAAATACTCAGTCCCGGTTGGGTTTCGATCTTGGGAATTTGGCGTTCCAGTCCGTCGCTTAGACCAATGCGCTACAGCGCCAACCTGGCCGAGATATCAGTGATGAGCGCTCTCAACTCAGCTGGATGCCTGCACACCCCCTGCTCTTCAGGGAAAATTTCATAGCAAATTTTATGGCAACATCGTAGAAGGCTCCGGATGGTCTCAAAAATTCAGAAAAATCAAACTATTTAAAAATGCGAGAAAACCCACACCTCAAAATAAAATTTTCCGAGATAGGGATACTCTGGACATTTCAACCCCTATTTTTCACCCCTTAGAGTTGAGTGACAGTAACGCCGAGCTTCGAGGACCAATTAGAGCCCAAATGACCCATATACCAAATTTCGTTAATTTTGGTTCATGGGCACTAAGGAAAAAAGTACACCATGAAACTGCGAGGGGGGGGGGGGGGGGTGGATTTTTTTTCCATTGTCGCTTCCAGAGGTTCGTTATTGAAAATAATAAATCAATATTGAATTTAAAAAATCAAGCCATTTTTATTTCACTCAAGATTAAAATATTCTAAGTTCCTTTTTTCATGGAAAAGTTCATTTCGCAATTTTGAGAAAGTTTAAAATTTTGAAGATGAAAATACATCCACTAATTAGGTCCTGGTCACGCTCGACACGCAGAATTTTATAATTTCCTAAAAGATAGGCCCTAAGAGAATACTGATTTTTATTTGAACGTTCCATTGGGTGCTTTTAACCAAATCGTTTTTTAAAAAGTTCAGAAAACCAGCTGACGCATATTCTGCGATATAATACCTACCTAGTAGGTACCTTTCGATACTAAACCTAGGTATAATCAATTACCATACCATGGTTGAGTATTCGACCAGCAAGTGACGACGTATTCCTCCAGAAGGTATCGCGATTTTACTTCTGGTACTAACGGAAATAACCTTTTAGGCGTAATCAAGATCAGCGTGCTTCCTATAAGTAGAGACACTGGATACGAGTCTTTTACTTTTCTATCCACGAAGTAGAATCAATGAAATAGGTAGGTCTTAGTCGCAGAGTGTAACAACGAATTATTTCAATTAAATTCGATGAGATACAATGGGAATATTGAGCTATACAAGGGATCTACTTACAGAATGTTTCTCACGTCGCAAAGTGAGTAAGTTACATATGGAGATTTTATCGTACACAGAGAAGGAAGTGCCCGCAAGAACTTCGGTTTGAAGGAGACCGGATGCATCCAGTTCTCCGAGGCCGCCCAGCCAAGAGTTCTCCGAGAGCAACAAGGATTTTGTTTATTTCATACAGTCCAACACTGGTATTCAACGAATAAATTCGTCAACACCACCGTATAGATCTTATCGAAAGAATAAAACATGAGCAGAAAATTTTGGAAATGTACTTTACTCTGAGCAAATCTCAGAACTTTGCAAAATGTATTCAGGTGCAAATCTAACCGACGGTTAGAAATCTAACGAAGGTTTTGAATGTTATGGCTCCTATGATTTTGAATTCTGAAAACCCTACGTAGTTCTCGATGCCCTGTTGGTTCCTAACGAATTTCAAATTAGGGGCATGCAGTGTTAGGGTCCCAAATAGTCCTCTATGAAATTTACAGTGATTGAACCAATGGTAATAATGTCGATGTCAATGCAAGGGAAACATTAAATCCTTTTAACTGTCGCAGGTATCCGCCGTATATTTTTCAAGATCGTGAAGATACGGTATGCACTGTCCATAATGATTTTTCCCATAAAGCCTCTAGCGACACAGAAAAAACACTCAAAGAGAAACGGAACATAATTTTTTATGCCCATTACGTCCACTTAGTTAACAATAAATTAGCTAATTTTCGAATAAAATACGTCTGGTAGTGATTTTGTATGTACCTACTACGCAGTAGGTTTATAGGTCACCCTAAATTAAATGCTACGAATGACCTTTGCAATCTCTATATATTATAAAAACGCTGCAAAGTCCTTGTCACATGGGTTTATTATTCCATTGGACATACCTACCTACAGAGATGTTGGCTGTTTATTTATTGTTTCTTTCATATAAAATAATTGAAATAGCTATCTCTGGTGGTTTCCACCAATTTTGGCCCCCAAAACTCGAATAAACTCCTTTTTTTAAAAATAAATTATCTCTGATCATTGGTAGTGCCATTTAATCGTCTTGATCCACCTGTTGACACTTTTTCCAGTGTTATTATACAAATTGATGGTGATTTCAAACGATTTCCCAGGTTTATGACTCATAAAAAATCAATTTCGGGAGCTGAACATCTGGTAGAACCTCAATTTTCTATTCTTTGGTCAAAATCGACTTCATATTCGGTCTTCTCGTCCCCAAAAACATGAAAAACGATACCTTAAAAGCTCATGTTACCAACATGTTGCTAAAATGCAAAAAGTACCTATTTGTATACACATTTTCACTCATAACGCCCCTGGGTATATTCCGATCTGGCTGCAAAGTTTCGGGACACAACTAGGGCCCAAATGGAGCATGTGTGCGAAAGAACGAATTTTTTAGACCGAAAATGAAGCCTGTACACGTGATACGGCGGACGGACATTGAATTTTTGGAATCTACGTACCTTGAAACGGAAAAGAAAAAATTTTGAGGGGGTGTTATAAAAATTTTTTGCTGAGCGATTACATAGGTGTATTATTCACAGAATAATAAACCAAAACGAATCTCTGTGAGTCTGTGAGTCTGGTGTCTGTCTGTCCGTCTTCCCACGGCCTAACGGCTCGACGGATATCGACCAAATTTGGCACGAATATCCAGTAGGCTCCCAAGTTGTGCAACGTCGCATTTTTAATTCCCTGACCATAGCGGAACTATGGTCGACCATGGTCAACTCCTGAATGGCTTGACGGATATCGACCAAATTTGGCACGAATATCCAGTAGGCTCCCAAGTTGTGCAACGTCGCATTTTTAATTCCCTGACCATAGCGGAACTATGGTCGACCATGGTCAACTTCGTTTATTGAAATGGTAACCCCTATTTTTTATCGCGTATTCGTAATCTACATGAAATTCTATCTACGATCGACCCTTCGGACTACCCCCGCGGTCGACCATAGCGCATCCATGGGCCCCTCCATGGTCGAATCCCGAATTGCTCAACGGATATCGACCAAATTCGGCACGAATATCCAGTAGGCTCCCAAGTTGGGCAACGTCGGAATTTTTCGGTCCCCTTCACCATAGCGGAACTATGGTCGACCATGGTCAACTCCTGAATGGCTGGACGGATATCGACCAAATTTGGCACGAATATCCAGTAGGCTCCCAAGTTGTGCAACGTCGCATTTTTAATTCCCTCACCATAGCGAAACTATGGTCGACCATGGTCAACTCCTGAATGGCTCGACGGATATCGACCAAATTTGGCGCGAATATCCAGTAGGCTCCCAAGTTGTGCAACGTCGCATTTTTAATTCCCTGACCATAGCGGAACTATGGTCGACCATGGTCAACTTCGTTAATTGAAATGGTAACCCCTATTTTTTATCGCGTATTCGTAATCTACATGAAATTCTATCTACGATCGACCCTTCGGACTACCCCCGCGGTCGACCATAGCGCATCCATGGGCCCCTCCATGGTCGAATCCCGAATTGCTCAACAGATATCGACCAAATTCGGCACGAATATCCAGTAGGCTCCCAAGTTGGGCAACGTCGGAATTTTTCGGTCCCCTTCACCATAGCGGAACTATGGTCGACCATGGTCAACTCCTGAATGGCTGGACGGATATCGACCAAATTTGGCACGAATATCCAGTAGGCTCCCAAGTTGTGCAACGTCGCATTTTTAATTCCCTCACCATAGCGGAACTATGGTCGACCATGGTCAACTCCTGAATGGCTCGACGGATATCGACCAAATTTGGCACGAATATCCAGTAGGCTCCCAAGTTGTGCAACGTCGCATTTTTAATTCCCTGACCATAGCGGAACTATGGTCGACCATGGTCAACTTCGTTTATTGAAATGGTAACCCCTATTTTTTATCGCGTATTCGTAATCTACGTGAAATTCTATCTACGATCGACCCTTCGGACTACCCCCGCGGTCGACCATAGCGCATCCATGGGCCCCTCCATGGTCGAATCCCGAATTGCTCAACGGATATCGACCAAATTCGGCACGAATATCCAGTAGGCTCCCAAGTTGGGCAACGTCGGAATTTTTCGGTCCCCTTCACCATAGCGGAACTATGGTCGACTATGGTCAACTCCTGAATGGCTGGACGGATATCGACCAAATTTGGCACGAATATCCAGTAGGCTCCCAAGTTGTGAAACGTCGCATTTTTAATTCCCTCACCATAGCGGAACTATGGTCGACCATGGTCAACTCCTGAATGGCTCGACGGATATCGACCAAATTTGGCACGAATATCCAGTAGGCTCCCAAGTTGGGCAACGTCGGAATTTTTCGGTCCCCTTCACCATAGCGGAACTATGGTCGACCATGGTCAACTCCTAGTACAAGATAAAACGACTGCCAATTCGAGTAGGCAGTATAGCTTCCTCACTTGAATCACATGAACGTACAGAATTGTTGGATAGGTTCGTATTGATACGGGGCCATCTGCGATCCAACCTGCGTGTACCCTCAAAATGTCAGCTCTCTACGACTACTTTTCGCGTAGTTAGAAGCGTTACAAGGAAACTGTTAACATTTAATTTTCGCGCATGCGCAGACGAAAGTTACAGTACGATTCCAATGAAATTCATGTGGAACTATCAAAGTATTATTCCTGACCGACCCTCCAAATCTGAATTCATTTCAACGATATTTAAGGTAGTTATGGGCGTTTCAATTATTTTACGTTTGCGCATGCGCACACCAAACGATTTCCATAATTTTGGAACGGGACCATCTGCGATCCAACCCGCGGGTACCCTCAAAATTTCAGCTCTCTACGACTACCTTTCGCGTAGGTAGTTAGAAACGTTACAAGGAAATGGTCAACATTCCATGTTCGCGCATGCGCAGACGAAAGTTACATTGCGAATCTGATGAAATTCATTTAGAACTATGATAGTATTATTCCTGATCGACCCTCCAAGTTTGAACTCATTTCAACAAACATTTAAGGTAGTTATGGGCGTTTCAATTATTTCACGTTTGCGCATGAGCAGACGAAAGTTACCGTACTTTTTCTATGATTTTGGTATGGGATCATCTATGATCCAACCCGCACCTACCCTCCAAATTTCAGCTCATTTCGACTATTATTTCGGGAGTTATGGGTGTTACAAGGAATTACCACAGACAGACAGACACGGAACCAAAAATGTTCCTTGATGTCTGAAACGCAAAATGGTAGTGGAAATTTTTATTTTAGAGGACATAGTAATTTTTTTTTAAATTCGTAATTAAGAGAGGCCAGAGTTGTGACCAAATGGTGTTTGGGGAGATAATAATATTTCAACATGCAAACATATTCTATTACCTACATAAAAATTATGACTTTTGGCTGAATTATTGGATTTTCTGCCAATAATATTGTACCCCTACGGCTTATTTTAATCCAACATCGAGGTCGCAAACTCCTTTGTCGATATGTACTTTCCAAAAGAACAACGCTTTTATCCCTAAGGTAACTTAATCTTATAATCCATAATATTAAAGGATCAAAAAAAATATATAAATGTAATAATTTAAAAAAGTTATATTTTTCCTGTTACCCCAACATAAAACTATATACCTAAACAAAACTATATACCTAATTGTATCATAAACCAAAAATATAAAAAATTAAAGTAAGTTATATAGAAGTCGTCTCGTCCTCTAAAACCATCTTAGTTTTTTTTACTAAGAAATCAATTTTTTTATATAAAATAAGAAAGTATAATTTTCATCCAACCATTCATACCAGAATTAAAAGACAAAATATTATGCAACCTTTGTACAGTCAAAATACTGCAGCCATTTAAACTGTCATAGGGCAGGTCAAATCTTAACAAAAATAACCAAAACCAATAAAAAACGCAACCCGTCTATTCCAAAATAAATAAAAAGCGTCTGCCAAGTTGGGTGGGTATAGCTTCCTACAGTATAGATTCCTCACTTACTGTAACAGGGACGTATAGAACCAACTGGTAAAAAACCCAGAAACGCTGCAAATTATTACACAACGGTTTATTATTTAACTGTATAGATGCCCGTTCTGCGTAGATCACTGTTTTCTATGGTCAGTACCCTCGAGCTCCCTCCAGGAAAGCCCTAAATGGAGTACTGGAGCCGGCCCGGGAATTAAAGTTTCATACAAACGCGCGGGATTCAATAATTAAATCATTAACAAATTATTTGTAGTTATTCATGAAGCATAAGGCAAATAGTAAACCGGTGTGTAATAATTTACCTGTATAGATCCCCCTTCTGCGTAGATAGTATAATAAGCCATTGTGTAATAATTTACTGTTGCGTAATAATTTACCGTTGTGTAATAATTTACCCAATAATACTTCTTGCTGGTTACAGCCATTTTCACAGGTTTTTAACCCGTAAATATATTGAATTTTGAGAGTTAAAACTTAGTTAGAACATCAATTCTTCACTCACTGATCAAAATTAACTTCATGTTTGCTCCCCTCACCTTGAAAAACATGGAAAAACGATACCTCATAAGCTCAAGTTCACTAAAACAGCAAAAATACCTAATTTTGCACCCGGTTTTCAGCCATAACACCCCTGTGGGTTTTCCGAACGGGCTGCCGAGATGGATCAGGCCCAAATGAAACCTATGTGCGAAAAAACTTTTCTTTTTTTTCTTTTTTTGTTACAGACCAAACATTAAGGTAGGTATTGATGAAATGGCAGACGGACCTTGCATTTTTGGAATCTACATAAATAATATATTATCTTGAAACGTAAAAGAAAAAACGCTGCAATTATTACGCAACGGTTTATTGTTTACTTGTATAGCTGCCCCTTCTGCGTTAATCACTGTTCTCTATGGTCAATATACCTACCCTCGAGTCCCCCCCCCCCCCCCCCCCCCGACGCACACACACACAAAAGAAAGCCCTAAATCGAGTAGGTAAGTTAAATATTAAACTGTTGTGTAAGAAACCCTTGTGAAATAATTTGCCTGTATAGATGCCCCTTCTGCATGGATCACTGTTTTCTGTGGTCAATACCTTCCCCTTGCTCACCATAGGAAAGCCCTAAATCGAGTACTGGAGCCGGCCCGGGAATTATAGCTTCATAAAAATGTTGGAGATTCAATAATTCAATCATTAATTATTTGTCGTTATTCATGAAGCGTAACGTTTGTTCAAGTTGCAAAAGTTCCAATCAACAAAATCCAAAAGATCCATCATTTTTCAAATTGAATAATATCACGGAACAATCAACTCGACTCCATACAGCCATCCGTGATTATAATGAGGTGCTCCCTAGCAATGATATCTGGGCTGAATGTATACAATTTGATTCACCCTCCTGTCGACGAAGCCTGTCGGTGTAAACTTCGGGGCCTTTCTGTGAACAATGCTCCGGATGATCTCAAAAAACTCCCAAGTTCAAGAACTATTTAAAACCGTAAAAAAATTCGAGGTAGCGGCTTCCTAGAGATTTCAAGCCCTATTTTTCACCCCTTAGAGATGAATGACATTAACGCCGAGCTTCGCGGACCAACTAGACCCCAAATGGGACCTAAAACCAAATTTCATCAATTTTGGTTCATGGTAACTAAGGAAAGTGCGAAGTACGGCGTACGGCGGACGGACAGAAAATTTTTATTGCATTTTCGGATTCTAAATACCTTGAAACGGAAACCATCAAATTTTGAGGGGGGGTTAAAATTGTTTTTCATACTCGATTCCTAAAGTTCTGTGGCTGCAGTGAAGTGCTGTGCAGGTTGCAAGTCCAAAACTTGCAAAAACGAGTTAAGTCCACTAATACTTCCCAGACGCTCCACTTCTATCAGCGAACAGTGTGTCTAGTCCTATTGGCAACTCTCGCCGAGCGGTGCACTAGTGTATTTTGGGTCATGTTCATCAATGTGTACCTGGAGCAGTGTACAGCGTGTCAAGTCCGACTAGCGAGACATGACACAGTGTTCCAGTGTTTGCCAGTGTTCCACAAATTTTATAAAGTTCTACCTACATTCAACTTTAACTGTGGCACGGACGATGAAGAGTCAGAATGAACTTTTTCGTTTACCTAACGTTACCAGTAGACGTAGGACCTCTTTGAATTTGGTGTATTTTGAGAATTATTGTTTGGGGATTTTTCCGTATTTTTTGCATTTTAGGCACCTACACTCACCCATGTTTCTTTTATTATGCAGCAATGTTCCATGTATCTTGTTGTACTCGTATTACCATGTACTTATTGATTATGGTATCAACCATGTACTTACTGATTGAAATCTAATTTTTCTTAGTAAGTACAAAAATTCTTTATAGTTTTTCCAGTATTTTTGTACAAATAAATGAGAATGTTTTCAAGTACCTACCTATATCATCTGTGAATTCATTAAAAGTTTATCAGAACCTGCAGAATCACGTTTTCCGAAGTTAACATCGATGTCAAGTCCAAAATGAAGAAATTCAGGAGTGTACAACGGGCCAAGCCCCAAATGTTTGGTGCGCACTAATTTTATTGTTGAATATTGGGGAGTAAACTTTATTTTAAACGATAAACCAATTCAAAAGGGTGACATTATTAGTTTTGAAATACAATAAGCACCAAGAAAAACTATTGCCGTAATTACAGGATTTAGCGTGAACTGTCAAACTTTAAATTGCGAATTGCCAAAAATATCATTTTTGGACTTGACACACTATTCACTGCAGCCACAGAGTTCATTATTGAAAATAATAAACCAAAAACGATGCATACGTGGCCAACACACAGGATACAATACCATTAGGAACTGAAAATCGTTATTTCGTTTAATTCACGTTTGCGCATGCGTACACGCTACCATTCGCCCGAATGGTATAGCGTGTACACTGCCCGACGGCGATGAAATGCATAGGGGACCGTCTTGGGGGAAACCCGGAAGATCCCTGAAATTTTCACTAAAATTGGTCAAGTAGTTCTGGAGTTTGGCCTGTGACAACAAATTTCAGGTTTCCGCATGCGCAATGGCTATTAATGATCCAATTATGACGAAATTCATAGGCAATCGTCTTGAAGCCACCCCCAACTACCCTCCGAATTCGAGCGAAATCGGTCTACTAGGAACTGAGAAATCGTTGTTTCATGAATTTCAGTTGCGCATGCGCATGGCGATGAAATTCATGGGACCGTATAGGGGCTAACCCGCACAATCCCTGAAAATTTCATCTAAATCGGACCATAATTTTGTACAGTTTTGCCTGGGACACGTTCTGCCTGACCTCAGAGCTCAGACAGACGCGGACCAAAACTGTCCAGAAAGCATTGAAAAAACAAGTGATTGATCCCCCCCCCCCCCATGTTTTTAACTTGCGCGAATAAGGCTTCCATACTTTCGGCACTTAGGAAGCAAAATTGTGGAAGGTAACTTACCTACCAAGTTATTTTACCTAATAAACGAGTATTGGAATAAACGGGTTATCAAACAGATGAAAATAGGAAACATTTTTAGTAAATATTGTAGGCTGGCGTTGGTTAAAGTAGCTATCAAGGTTCTTAAATACATGGGACCAGTGGGCCTTACGGCTTGACTTGGGATTTTCCGTACAACTTGGCAAATGAATTTCGAACATGTTACCAGCAACAGAGAGAACTCCAGGGTGTAAAATAAGCAATAAAATGTTGGGTATAGGTACTAAGAATGTTCTTCATTTTCTGTCGGAAGGTACGAGTAGTAGTAAATGCGTTGGATTTATCGAATTCTTCGATCAACTAGTCATTATTTTTTCTTTAGTAGGTTGGTATGCATCTCAACCGCTGTTGACGTCTGGTACTCAACCAAATCACACACTTACTTAACAACAGATCAACTCCAATCAATCATTTCCAATGACACTAAAGAATCGTTCTTGTTTTTACTGTCCCGTTAACACGTGCCTACCGCCATAAACTCTACAACGATTTATCGTGATACCATTTTCGGTGAGTTGTGAAGTGGGTGAGGACGAGAACTCGGTTAATTACAACCTCAACACCTGTCTACATCATATCATAAATTCCCCATTACTTTCAGACTTTGACGAATCAGAAGTCGCAAAAAAATTGTATGTGATTGTAGGTGATTACCTACCAACATCTTATGAACCTCGATTTTCACGTTTTGCGTGAAACAAACAAACAAATTTGCGCTTACTTGTTGTTGCGCGTGCCCAATTTGCTATGTATGAGCATTATTACCCTCTAAATCCTTTTCAATTAAACTCTCTTATGTATGTGTCTCTGGACACCTACGTTTTTGTTTTTTTAATTTCGAAACATTTCGCGTTTTGGAAATTGAACAAGTTATTACTCTCAGATGGGCCTCTCTGTTTAACATGTTCGACAATTAAGATAGAAAGTTTCATTTTCCCCAGAACTTATTTAAATTATCAACAACACTATCAATGTAACATACCGAACCGCACATGGTGACTACTTATGCACAGACGCTACGCATCGACTAACGGCACAAAAAGAAATTAAGATTCCACCATCACGAAAATATACTTATAGGTACACTCAGAAATTCTGATAAAAAACAAATCCGACAAAATTGATCCGCGATCGACTGCAAACGTTTTTCGGAAGTTGAGAAAAAGATAAATAATTCTTTCTAAATCTCTTGTATAGGAGATATTGGTGGGTATTACCACTTCGAGAGGTCGGCGGATATTATTACTGAGCTCAAGCTCTCATTATTAATAAGTATTTATGCTACAAGCTGGACGATCCGTGCGTCACACGGATGGTGGGAGAAGTGAGAATGTGGTGTAGTCCCAAGAAAAGTATTATAACGGCACAATAGACGCATGATAAATTATAACAGAAGACTGGAATGAAACAATAGGAATAATTGAATCCGCATTCAAAAACAAAGAGAATAATGTCTAGGCCAGTGCTGCTTCAAATCTGACGTCTTACGTAATTGTAAAATTGTGATAGGGTACGTCTACCTATTTCGTTAAATATTTAATATTGTTTTTGTTGGAAATGGAGTAGGGGAAACGGCATGGCTATCGTCAAATGGGGAGCCTACCTGTTTGAAATTGTCACGTCAGATTTGAAGCAGCACTGGCCTAGAAATTATTCTCTTTGTTTTTATTAAAAGTTAGTGAAGATTCACCTAGAGTGAAGAAGAATTTAGGTGTCATTATTTCAAAAACTATTTCATGGGATGCTCAGGTTACGAAAATAAGGAACAATACTTTTAAAGCCTTACATCAGCTGAAAAGATTCGCCTATCATTTTCCACAGTATGTCAAAGCAAGACTTGTCCAGGCTCTAATTGTGCCACATTTTTTGTATTGTTCGTGTTTGTATACAGACATGCAAGAAAAGCAAATAGGGGACTTGCAGAAGGCCCTTAATGCTGCAATAAGGTTTATTTACGAACTGCCTTATGATGCCCATGTGACACCTTATTATAAGCAGCTAGGTTGGCTGAAAATAAAGAATGTTTTCGAACTCAACGCTACCACTTTGATGTTCAAAATATTAAATAACAGGGAACCAGCTTATTTACTAGAGAGGTTTAAAAAACATGTAGATATCAGCTCGTTCTCTGGAATGACCAGGTCGGATGCTGATCAGTTAGAGATGCCTAGGCACAGAACGGAGGCTATGAGCCAATCATTCACAGTAACATGTGTCAGACTGCATAACAAACACCTTCAAATTTATAAAAATGCCAAAACTATCACCAATTTCAAAAAGATGTACAGAGATAATATTGTCATGTAAGAGTATTTATTTTGATTTATTGTTTAGAATTGTTTAGAAAGTAAGAGAAATTTATATAAGATCATAATTTATATAAGATCAACATGTAATTTTCATTTTTATTAAGAAGAACATTTAATTTGATATTTGTGCCTGACGCATAAAATTTGTAATATAATTTCTGTATATTTGTAAGAGTGGACCGTACAGGTCCAAAAATGTACAGATAAATAAATAAATCAGTCAGTCAGTCAGAGTGCAGCGTCGATTTTCGAAAATTGTAACCGCAGAATTTTTTCCCGCACAGCCATCCTCGACGTAATGAAATATTTCGTGCTCAAATATTACCCCAAAAGGTGTCTTTGGCTAAAGGTTCATACATGCCCATGGTCCAATCCATACGAGATGGTACAGTGCTTTGCCTCGACTACTCCCCGTTTTTCACCACTCGCTCCCACATCCAAACTGCCTCGCGATTTCAGAAAATCTCTATTCTACGTCTTATACATTTTAGTGCATCTGTCAGTACTAAAATCCAATACTGAGACCACCGTCATAATTAAAATTAAATTAAATTAAAACTTTGGTATGTTGGTAGGGACTTCAATGAATCCCAGTAGATAATCACTTATTTATTCTACAAAGCTGCTCTTCCGTTGGTAGGTGACTGGAAACTCTAAATCCGGGACGTCTGGCCACCTCCCAGTGCCTTCTAACCTACACAAGTCATTCATAAGTACGACGAGTGAATAATGGCCTTTCAAATTTGAATCAACCGCGAAAATGTTTTCATGGGTTAAGGTTTTTCAGACAGACATTATGTTGGACATTTCATTATGTTGGAACTTGCTGAGCCGGGAAGAAACTTCCGAAACCAGCCTCACTTTCACTTCGTGAGGGGAATTCCATAATGAAAATTATATTTTACTCAGTATCTACCACAAAAAAAGAAACTAAAAATCAACATTAAAATATGTACCCAAAAAAGCAGATTCTGAGCGGAATGAAAGTATAACTTATGCGCATGAGCAAAAGATGAAACTTTTGTAGCATTCACCCATCCTAATCGATCGTTCGATGAAATTTTGATGGGTCATACTGAAAAATAAGAGTTTCAGATTACATACCTACCTGCTCTTTTTTGGAATTTATACCATTCTAGAAGAAACACGCTATGCACTGGGTAGGTATACGATTTTCAGGACCTAAGTACCTTCAAATGAGATTTTGAAATATTTTGTTCAATGCATGCCCGTTTTTAAACACCTAGATTCAACAGTGTTGTCGGAGCAGGAAGCCTCTGTGCTGTTAGATATCTTTCAGGGGATCTCAGTAAGCACCGCTGGACCCAAGCCATTCAATACATGAACATAATAGTGGAACTGAGGTTAATAAAAACTGCTCCAATGAATAAGCCCTGGAGCGATGGTCGTACGAGTATAATCGCGGTCGTAATTTGAAGGTCATTCCTAGAGACGCTGTACGTTTTGGCTCACCTTGACCGCTCCCGATTCCTTCAACAACTTGTGTCCTAGTGCTGTCAGCTGCACTTCAGTTATTTTGGCACGTAAATATTGTAAGCACCGACGTATGTGAAACTTTCAAGGACTAGGATCACAGGCGTAAATAAAAACCGGACACACCTAGCTTCCTCGTTGGTTATCATTTCACTAGGTCGACATGACTTCCAGCTACGACTGAATATTCAAATACACATCCTATAAAATCATCACCTGTACATGGGTGATAAAGGTAAGGTATCAACGATGGCGCGTAACATAAGGAACTTACTATGTTAGAGGCTAGCGTTACCTATTTTGGCTTATTATTTTCCGCAATGAACCTCTGGAGTCGATCGATTTTTTCACCCCCCCCCCCCCACCCCCGTCTCAAAATTTGATGGTTTGCTTTCCGAGGTACGTTGAAAAAAAAATCTGTCCGTCCGCCGCACGGTGGTCGAAAAAGCTGATCTAAGGGGAAAACCCCCAAAAGCTGAAACTATCTACAATCCAATTTCTTTGTATTCAGCGGTCTTAAGGGATAGTTGGAGGGGAGAAAAGAGGTCACAGTCCCCGAGAAGCTAATTATCAAGTTCAAACAAGACTGTTTCCGAAGCGTTAACATGGTGTATCACAAACATCAAGAAAAGTGCGTTGACTTCAGATTCGACTCAGTCGTCTAACAAGTATTTGAGGAATATTACCTTACGCCTCTTCCAGCTCTAGCATTCTGCTGAAGTCTTGAAAAATAGTGTTTCCTGTCATTGGAGAAAAGAAAACATCTTTTCTCCAAATGATACTTATGTTGAATTAATTAAATACTATTATCAAAATAATAATTCATAGGAAAAATGAAGATACTTATTTTCCAGAAATGTTGAATTTATTAAGTTGTGACATTAGAGTACTGTGCTAATGAATGTGAGATCTTAAATTACAATAATTATTTTCATTGAACTGCCATCCAAGGCAGATCTTTCTCTCCTCTCCTCTCATCTCTCACTCGCTCTCTCTCGCCCCACGAACATCCGTGGCAGATCTGAAACTGTGCAGCCTGATGTATCACTGAGAATGACAAAATGGGTATTAAACCCTTGAAAACGATTATGTTGGAGGTGCATGTATTTATATGTGTCACTCCAGATGATAACTGACCCTAGGAACGACCTAAAAAATCCAAAATGGTCTCAAAATGTCAATAATATAGAAAAAAAAGGGTTCTTTGGTCAGATTTTTGGAGCTTTTATAGTTATCAAATTAGGTATTGAAAAAAAGGGTCAAAAATCGTTCAAAACGCGTTTTTTGAGATTTTTTAGCGAGAATTGGTGTTTTAAACATTTAATGTATGGCATATTCGGAACCAGCTCAAAATTTCCTAAAGGAATGACCCCCTCAAACATTATACTATTTTTATAGTCGCTATGAACGTTCGCTCACTAACTCAAGCTGCATGACTGAAACGCTCAATTCTGATGTGAGATTCGAATTCTACACCTTTGAAAACATCTAGTCATGTTTCATTGCCATTTTCGTAAGCAGAAGTTTCCAGAGGTTTTTTCCACCTAGATCGGCATTTTCAACCACAGTACTTAACACTTTCGTTTTTTTAAAATGAAAAATGGGGGTTGAAATTTTCAAAACGCCGTAGCTCGAAAACTATTAATCAATGTAGGAAGGGGAATGATGTATGAAGTTTTTTAATTGATTCTGAATTTATAAATTTTTTGTAACACCCGGAGCATTGTACGTCCAGCCGTTCGTTCACGGTAAGGCACTGGACGTCTGAACTTCATAGGTTCATCGACATGAGTGTGAATCATACGGATATCACTGATAGGGAACAGCTGATTATGTTCATGCATGGCTTTATGAAATGCAGTTTGTTGTTCCGGCATTTTATGACGTTCTACGAGCCCATCACTGAGCTTGTTTCCACCCACTCCATACTTTTGGACACAAAATATAAATTGGTACCTAAATATGACCACGGAAATGTAGAATCCCAAGAAATGCAAGTTTGCAGACGCGCAAAAAGTAGGCGTACAGGCGAATTTTGATGAAATCTATACACCTAGATAGATACTGGACCATCATGGGACCAACTCAATCCAGCCCAATAGCATGCCCCATTTATCAATCATTTCGACCCTTTTCCCGGATAGGTAGGTACCTAGTTTGGTCATTTTCAAGGAAGTCGCCGAAGAAGCATCTAGATTATTACACATAAACACGCACGCACGCGCGCAACACACACCCCCGCGCGCGCGTACACACACACACACGTGGTAATAACAAATTTTATTTTACCCTCTCCTACACGACCGATTTCTACCTATCTCGGGCCAGCTTCAGGATTCACATGTTCTGAAGCACCCACCAGAACCACAGTGTCACATCACTAAATTCAAATAATGGTTAGTATTAGTTGTAAATAGTATGTCAGTAGTATGTATAGTGCCTAGTTTCTAAGATAGTTATACCTAGCTGCTTCACCTGCCTTCGCCATTGCCCTAGTCACGCACTTCAATAACCCATTTTAGTGATATCAATAAATAATATCACAGTCAGTTTGTCGTTAGGAAATCAAATTTTTTTGAGAAATATAACAGAAACATTGAGAGGGAACCATCAGCTTTTATCATGTTATCACTGTTATTGTTTTAGTTTATTAATTACCAACTTGTCTATGATACAATGTTCATGTGCCAATGCAATGTGCTCTCAATGTTTGCAATTTCCCCATGTTAGTTGTTGCTAGTTCCTAATGACTGAAACTGACTGTGATATTATTTATTAATACTGCGTGATATTATTTATTAATACTGCACTAAAGTGGGTTACTGAAGTGTGACTTGAGACATGGTGAAGTTAGGTGAAGACTTAAATTATCTATAACTATCGCTTAGATAGGTACTAGCCACTATACTAAAATTAAAAATACTACTTACAACTAATACTTATTAGTTTACTTATATTATGCTTAGCTTACTTTACTTATTTGAATTTAGAGATGTGACAGTGTAGATCTGGTGGATGTTGCAGACACCTGAAGGTGGCCCGAAGGGATGGAGAGAAGCCGGGCCGTGGTTGAAATCGATCGTGTAGGAGAGAGAAAAGTAAAATGTGTAACAGAAGTCTGGGATTTTTTTTATCTTAATAACATTAACACGGTAGTTGCCAACAGTGTCAGATATCAGACGAGTGATACTGAGGGGGGTGGGAGGGGGGGATTTACATTTACTTACTTAGGTAGGTACATAAATCCGTTGTTGAATTATTTGCAATTTCTACTCGATTATTCCATTTTACGTCATTGCTTAACTCAAACATAAGACCCTATATATAGGTGCGAGCTTAACATATATATAGGTAAGTGCTTAATTAAGCACCTACCTATCAAATATAAATCCCTTTACCTAGATAAAGTATGAAAATTTACAGTTTTGTCGGGATAACTGTTTCTTCGCCAGTTCCAAAGGGTAATTATTGACAATAATAAACCAAAATAATTTAAACATGATAAAATGATTCTGTTATCAGAATGATTTTTGAAAACAGCCAAGCCATTGACTTCATGTTTGATAGCAAAGGAATTCTTACTTACAGACCGATAAAGAACGCAATTTTAGACCATTTTTCTTAGGTGCACCAATTAAACTTTACGACGTAAATAATGGTCCTCTCTGAACATACATTGTAATGAATCCCTTTGGAATTTTTAAACTTGGGGCCACTAGTGCTGTTTGGTGAACATTTAAAATCCAATTACCTTACCTATCCGTAGTTTTTTCTGACTAGCACACAAACAAAAAGCCACAATAGTTCAGTGAAGTACCTATGTAAACGTGATTAGGGAAGTGGTCAGCTTTTTGAACAATGTATGAAAAATTATTTTATTTGAACTGGATATTTTAATTTTTGGTCAACGTACCTACGTAATTTTATGAGTTGGCACAGACCTACCACTTACCTTCGTGGTGAGTAAGCAGGAGATTTCAAACCAAACTAATCGAACTTATAAATTCAGCTTTCCGTCTAAAAACGCAAGGCATTAGTTTTGCAGTGAGTGTTTACACAGACCTACCAATGGAAATGAAAATATTCAACAGAAAATTTCACCTCAAAGATGAGTAAGGTAAAAGTAATTACAAATTCAATTTAACAAATCGTGAGTTCGTTTGTAGTGAATTTTCGAAAAAAGGAGATTTTGGACAAAGGTTCCGAAATTTTTAAAGTATAATCATTTCGATACAAATCCATTTTAGAGCATTCTGAAACCATTCCTCATCTTATCCTGACAATACCTGGCTACAAAACGAAAAAATTAGAAATTCCACAAGTGTTTAAATTTGTGGGAAACCCCGCGGAAAACTATCAATACCTACCCTTTCAGAAGTTGCTATTATTAAGAAATTCGTACCTACCCTTATATTTCGGTTCAGGTGGACCATCGCGAAGTTTTTCGATCTCACTGGTCCCGGTTTGCACTGAACACTGAGCGAATTGCGGCGTCCGCTGAGAGGGAAGCTGAGCCTACCTTGACAGGAGTCCCCTCCACGAACCTCTCACTGTAATATGGCTAGTATAGTTGTGGAAGTCCATCAGCCCACCCTCAAGTCCATTTTCATTATTAGCGCACCGACGCAAGTCGCCTGGGGATTTAATAACGCCTTCACTAACCCACCCGAAATTCTTAACCTGTTGGCTAGTTTCACGGTTCAAATGGACTGATCGGATTTGTACAGGATTCTCCACAGAGTTGAATAATCTTTTCAAAAACTACAATGGACAGCACTTGACGAACATGATACTTAGGACCTACACGTTCATCTAAAAGCGTGAATGGTCCCAATTTAATCTATGGTGCTGCTGCGATTGTAATTTTCATAATCGTAACAGATCTGTGCAGTGGCGGATTTAGGAGATTAGATCTTTGTACGTACTAGATATCCCGGGAAATGGCTCAGGGTCACCTCAGAAACTATTCTTGTGGCAACTTTTCAAAACTTCAACATTCAATCCTACCATGGAAGTAAGGAAGAATTTCGTTGTGAATTTTCTCCTTGGAAATAGAAGTAGAACTACTTCCATGAGTTTCAAAATCCACCTGCGTCCAACTTCAGTTTGCTCATGGATATTTCACTACCTAGCCATAGTTTGCTATCTACATACTGATGCTATAGTTGGTATTTTATCCATGTTAGACGTCTAGAACGGCTAAAACATGCAACATGCCCCTGGTTAGAGCCAGAGAATACACATATATATTTTTTTTGGTTAACTGATCATGAATCTTTCAAAATGTAATCGATAAAGAACGGATACTGTCTCCTCCACACTATAATTCTGTATTATTACCTACGAATACCGTTGCTTCAAGTTTGGAATTTATTTCTTGTTTCTTATTACCTACGTATTTCGTGTTTATAAATTATATTTCGTGTTATCTATTTTTAAAATTGACAGTATTTCAACTCTTCAACTTAGTTCCAGTTTAGCATCTCTTTAACAGCTTTGTTCGCACTGGCTTTTTCTAACAGTCAGCTGATGACTCCTAGAAAACCGTAAGAAACCATCCAAGTGTGAAAAAAGTTTGAGTTTTATAACTGTTGGGAATCGAGAAGAGAGCGCATGGTCAGTTTCTCGTCCGCCTTATTTTCTGTGTATTGGAAGGATTATCAGAAAACCGGCTTTGCGTAGTCATGAAAACACTACGAATTGCCTGCCATGAACACTATAAAGTCAGAAGAGTCCAAGAATCACTATGAACGGCCAAAAGCCTTTCTGTTTCTGACGGTCAGATAACCGCCAGATGGTCACTGCGAACTAACTTTCAATAATTTAACTTACTATTTTCAATCATTAATCTTTCGAAACTTCCAAAATCGAATCAATGTCTAATCAAACCTACCTTTTAATTTTGAGCAAATCAAGGGAAAAACGGACATCGCCTCCATCCCACTATTAATTTTGTACTATTACTTGCAGTGTTCCAATTTTGAATTATTTTTGGTTTTTCGTTTTTCGTGACTGTTACTTATATTATGTAGGTATGTATTTCACGTTTATTAATAAATCATATTTTTCGATACCTGCTTAAAATTTACATTCTTTTCCATTTAGGTCATAGTGTAGCCCCCCCCCCCCCCCCCCCCCCAAACCACCTACCTCAGAAATGGATCCGCCCCATAATTTTTAGAGTAGACATCTCGCCATATTACACAGAATTTTCGGAAAACACACAAATAAAACAAATAGGAAGGCACATAAAACAATAATAATTAAGTAGAGACCTCAATTTATTGCTCCTATTTCCGCATTTTGTTACACAAGTAGACCAAAAACAGAGTAGGTTGCAAAAACAGTCTCTCCCTCCCTGACTAAACTATGAACGGTTATATTATAACCTTTACACACAAGTAGACCAAAAACCGAGTAGACTGCAAGAACAGTCTCCCATCCTAACTTGACCATGAACGGTTTTAACCTATAAACAGAAATAAGATTCGAAAAACATTCATGTTCTGCTTCTGACACATAGGCTAATGACCCTGAAACCCAAGAAGAAATGCTAATAGGAAAATTGTTCGAGTTAGCCCCGACATGAGTTGATCAAAATCTTCACGAGGCCCCTCCCCCCCCCCCTTTTTTATTTCTTTGCATAGTAAGACCCACAGCTGAGTCGCTAAAAACCACGAAAAATTGAATGCAAATTGCGACCCGAGTATCAAACACATTTTCGTCACATAGGTACACTATTAATAGGTACATACATATATATCTGTTGCTATATATTATAAAATTCTATGAATTATATTCTAAAATCTTTCTACATATTCTAAAATTCTGTTTAAATTTCTATGTATTATATATATATATATATTATATATATATATATATATATATATATATATATATATATATATATATATATATTGTGGATTGTTAAGGAAGCAATGCCTGGTTTTGGTACCATAAATGCTAAAATTCTGTTTATATACCTATATATATATATATATATATATATATATATATATATATATATATATATATATATATATATATATATATATATATATATATACTCGGCGCTCCGCGCCTCGCCAGGGGGCAAGCCCCCTGGACCCCCAATCTCTTATCTTCTATACTTTGTATAGAACGAGGAATTTGCAACGCAATTCGAGTCCGAAATGACTCCCCGAAGAAGACACCCCATAATCAATCGATTAATGACTCCTTCGTTTATCATAATAGTGTTATTTTGTCATTTGGAAGGTATATGATCGACTCTTTTTTTGCTATTTCGGACTCGAATTGGATACCATTGACAAACACTCTTTTTTTGCTATTCCGAAATAGCAATCAATCTTTTGCTATTGCGTAATGAATAGCATAGAAATTAGCTTCCCTAGCCACGGTATCGCGGGACAAAAAAGTGTGACATGTGACAAAAAAACTAGTTGGGGGTCGGGCTAAGAATTGCGTTGCAATTAATATTATGGATTGTTAAGGAAGCAATGCCTGGTTTTGGTACCATAAATGCTATTTGTTTTAGAGTTTCTAATAAAAAATGTCAAGTCTTGGTTCTTCGTGACTGCTAGAAACTCCTCTAGAAACTAGAAACGGCACTTTATTTATTCTCCTAGTAGTTTCTGTGCGCTGTGAGTCCACAAAATATATAATATGCAAATCAATATAAAAAGCCTTTAGTAAGAGTTTAATAGAGCTTCAGCTTGGATCCATTGAATAACATGTCTGAACTTGAACTACTTGATTGTGACGCCAACAAGGTAAAAACCAAGACCTGAAAGAAGGAGATCTTTTATTGAAGGAATTGAAACTTCATTAGGTACTTCATAGTAAGCCTCGAGTTAATCCACGCTAAACATCCAGTGAGTGGTTTGAACGACTCTCATAAGATTAATAGGTACAGTCAACAGTAACGTTGGCTTAGTTATGGGAAACGTTTGAGCCTCCTGATTTTCTGAATCGAGTACCTCGTCAATCGATTTGTCGATATGAACGTAGATTTGAATCAGTTGCTTATGAACTTGTACGTTCAAAGCAAAGTAAAATGTTTCTATCATTATTATTATTACTTATCCTATCATCCATCAAGAATATACGAATAGAATATACGTGCTGAAATACACTGGTAGGTCATTTTACTTATCCTGTTATCCTTCATAATATGTAGGTACCTGCCGGCACTGGTAGGTGGTAACTAGCTTATTACTTGTCCTGTTATCCCTCATAATATTTTTGTACCTAGCCACACCTTTTAGTAGTAACTTAAGACTCACCTACTGCAAGCCAGACAGCAACAAACGACACGTTCGCGGGGGGAAGAAATTTAAATATGAAGCCGTAAACTATAATCATCATCACTGGCACGTATGGCACTCCAATAACCTTTAAGATATACAACATCAAGTTAGGTAGGTACCTACGTTACAGAAATGTTTTTCAAAACCTACTCATGACATGTGAATAGATTAGACAGGTACATAACTAACCCGTAATTTAGTTTTAGGATAGTTTTGGGGTTGGATGAAGAGGAATAAGAACGCAATTCCGGCTACTGCCCCATACGCGAAGATTACAGGGAGAGAATAGCTGATCTCCGCTTTCGGGTGAACGATGTAACTCGCAACAGGCTCATAAATTATTTGGCCAAACATGAAGAAGACAACAGCTAGAACAAATGAAAACAAACGAATTACAGAACAACTAATTATTTATGTAAATGTGATGCACGAGCAGCTTCTAGATGAGCTGAACTATAAAAAAACTATATATAGTAGATAAATACCTGCATGTTATTCAACAGTTATGATAATTATTCGAGAGGCTTGGTACTTGAGGAAAAGAGAAACTAGAACTAGACCTAAGGAGTGGGAACATGAAAAGGGCCTCTCTAAAAAGTCAATGAATTACATTCGTCAGTAAAATGCCAACTTGGAACTGAAAGAGCTGTCTGGTCTCCATAAGAAGAGCAGAAACCCAGTGGAATTCAATGTGCTATTATTTGCAAGTATTTATTTTATTTTTTTAAATGAAAGCAGATTCCATCCTGAGAATTTTGAGATCAACCGCATGCTCATACGATAAGTAGTTCTTGTTCTATGATTTTTCAAATTTTCCAGAAGTTCGGACGTCACAATCGGTAGGGGGGTCCCGCCCAGGCGAGAGGGGTACAATGACGTAGGAACCTCTGGAAACTTTGAAAAATCATAGAAATACTTATCCTAGGAGGGTGCGGTTAGTCTCAAAATTCTTAGGATTGGATCTACAGATTCATTAGAAAATAATATAAGCCTAAAACGCTTTTAACCCATGCAAACGGCCCATTGGATAACCAAGCTGGATACTCTTCTGCTATCGGAGTGAATATGGACTGCGATAATCTGACACACCAGGGAATTAGCACAGCACGAGAGGACAATATATAATATCTAAAAAATATAAGTCGTGACATCCAAAGGGTATTCCCCAAATACAAGTATTTTAACCCCACGTACCCTGCGATACGAACTAAATCACTCGCAATGCAATCTTCCTATCGGACTGAAAAGTTTTGGGACACAACTAGGGCCCAAATGGAGCCTGTGTGCGAAAGAACGAATTTTTTTAGACCGAAAATAAAGGTAGATGCGGGTGATACGGCGTACGGACGGACATCGTATTTCTGGAATCTACATACCTTGAAACATAAAAGAAAATTTTCTGAGGGGGTGTTCCAAAAATGTTTTGCTAAGCGAATACGTGTTTTATTTACAGAATAATAAACCAAAGAAAGGAGTTATATAGAAAGGTTGTTTATTCCCATTAATACACAAAAATATACTGTTATAATATAACTACCTACCGTTTTCCGTTATCAAACCAACATCAAGTAACAAACAATAGCTGAAGGCACATTGGAGAAAGGTGAACTTCTAAATAGTCCCAAAAAGTGAAAGGTGGTCAATGGGAAATTTCACCTGTTTTATTTTATTTTATGAACTAAAAGATCTTGGCGAGTTTTTTTCCGAAAAGGTGCTATATGAGAGGTAGGTATCTGATGATCGATTGTGGGCGATAAACCAGTGGAACGCGAAGCCTTATCCTCAGCGCCATCCACTTATGACGTCATTTCGTTTTCTTTCTATCCGTTTATTGCCCAAGCTACACGGAGTGTTGTGATGAAAATTGGCAGTGAGGGGTTTTCAAGGGTGCTAAATCCGATTCTGAGATCAAAATAAATAATTCATACACGGAAATTGCCCAATGAAATTGGTTGTGAAGAAGGGAGCAAAGTGAAAGGGGGACGATCGATTCTGACTGTCTGTGGAAGTGAACAGCAAAAAGTGAAAGGAAGGTAAGTAGTGTTGAAGGGGGGAGGTGAACCAAGCTGTTACAGAAATGAACGCAATAATGGAGAATATTGGAAGGAATTCCACCATTCCAACCTATCACTCTTAATAATTTCGCATTTTTGAATCCAACATGCTCCATTTTAGGCAGAAATAAAAAATCTCAACAAATTAGTCTGCACGATCAAAATTAAAGCTATCGCTGGATTCATTCAGTGATGTGCGAAGTTCGACTCACCCTTATTTCCCTAAAACCTTTTTCATGTTCATTTTCCCTTTCTCTAAACTTCCTACCAGTTTGACCACAATAGTCAAGTCCACAAGGCCACTATAGTTTACACAAACCACTTTTCTTTTTAACTGGACCTAATGAAGAGCTGAGATTATTTTTAGTTTTATATCTTAATTTGAACCCTTTAGAAGATTAATTTACCACTGTCCGAAAGTGTCCCACAATACGGTAGGTATACTGATCCAAATTTTCTCTTCAGTCGTCGCTTCCCTAGCTAGATTTGAAACTCCTTCCCTATCATAAAAACCCTATTCCGCACTGTATCACTCGAATCTGTAAGCGAATCCGAGGTATATAATTTACCTTCTCAATTTCTCGCGAATCGATGACCCGATTTTGCACAAATTCGATGGGTAGTTAGGGTGCAGCATCGTTGCTAGAGTCAGGGTAAGACTACACTACGCATAAACATGTGTCGGGGAATGACAGAAACTCCTCCATCTTCTACCCAACAACCAACCTCGAGTGACAGACCAAAACAAGGTAACAAGTGCAAAGGGCGAAGAAGAAGTTAATAAGACCGCACTCCAATGGGGAAAGCTCAAGCCCACTTTTGTAGGGTTGGGCGAACTCACAGCATGGGAGCAGTAATATCGCCATTTTTTATTATTTATTCATATTATTCTCTCTATTAAATAAAGCGAGATCATGCTAAGTGCGTAAAATGTTTGGTTTAATGTCGTGTTAAGTTGGTAGTTCCCTGGTTGTTCCCTTATTCCACAATTTTTTTGCAATGTGTTTTTTATGGTTTTGAACTTCGTTCATCGTCCGCTTTCCTCATTTTATTGTAATAAAGTGGATTTAATTACCTATTTTTTATTGTACGTACTTAAGCATGCTTATTAATATGGCGGGGCTGAATTAGAGGAAATGTTTCATCCATAATTGTGGCTCACCCACTTCCGGACAACAAAAATCTACATTCTTCCAGCAAAAGCTGAAAATCGGTAAGTTCCAACCTATCTGCATATACCTATATTGCCTTCTGATTGTGTACTTGCAAGTAATATCAAAATAATAATTTAATAGGATGACAAATAATCCCAGAAAAAGAGTATTATGAGTAAGCAGGTATATTATCTGAAATCAGTGTGTACCACCTATTTTGAATGATTGATGGCGTGGTGGTACTCTGTTTTACGGTTTGGAAGCTATGGTTTGCAATTTATTGTAATTTGTAACTTACAAACGTCCTGGTAAGTACTAGTAGTAATGACACAGATGATGCAGCTTTGGCTCACTTCCTTGCAAAGAAAAGATAAAAAGTGCCAAGAGATCAGCCATTTCAACTTCATTGAAAAATCTGTACGCACTTGAAGGTGACGACTAGATTTAAGATTACGTACCTACCTAATAGGTAGGTACGTACCAAGTTGAAATCAAAAGGAATTATTTAATAATCCCTTAGATCCTAGTGGCTTGTGCTGGTTCTGAGTGTTGTTTTTGTACCTACCAGGATGCTCTCGAACCATGGTTTTCTACCTGGCTGCCTGCAAGTCACCCGTCCACTTTTTGATTCATTAAGCAGTTCCTACTACGAAAACTCACTACCTACGTTATCAATCAGTTAATTCTTTTTGGAATGCTAGGCCAAATGAATCTAGAATGCCCTGTATTACTACCTAGGATAGGTGTCCTTGAATATAGAAAAATGCTAAATGCATTTTTATGATTCATAAAAACCTTGTAGGTATCCATAAAAAATAATGTACGTATCTATCAGAATAATAATGAATTCATGGCCAACAGATCTTATAAAAACAGTACCTGATCAACTAAAATCTCATTATGTACATATGAGGGTAGTTATAATTCGTGTCATCCCTTCTTTTACGGCCTTATCCTTTGAAGGTGTAGCAACAATATCAAGTAAAAACTACATTGAGTTTCCATTAGTTTTCAAAACTTCACATTACATTTTGTACAACCTATTTTTGTTGGTACTGAAGTAACTTATTGTTAAGTACATTAATTTCATAATTTGGAACATTTTCGGGAATAGAGACGGAAAGAATTTTGGTACCACATAACTAAATATTAAACGTTCGTAATTTATTAAATTTGGGTGGTTCTAGTTTGACTGGTAACGCCATCTAGGTTTACTGGTTGAAAACCTGTAAAAATATCTAGTTCACTAGACTGCTGCGTGAGCGCACTACTATCGTTATCCCTAGATACTATAGTGTTGAATAGAAACCATAATTGTCTTTGCAAAGAATTTTGGTACATAGGTAACTAAATTAAACGTTCGTAATTTATTAAATTTGGGTGGTTCTAGTTTGGCTGGTAACGCCATCTAGGTTTACTGGTTGAAAACCTGTAAAAATATCTAGTTCACTAGACTGCTGTGTGAGCGCACGACTATCGTTATCCCTAGATACTATAGTGTTGAATAGAAACCATATGCACATAATCCTAAGAGTAGTTCCTAAGAGATAAGTTCATTAGGGAACGGCCATATCTTTTGGCCACATCTAAGGCGAGCAGCTAAGATGCTAACTTTGGATGCTAACCAATAAGTCCGGTTTGACAGAAGTGGTGGGGGTAGGAGTGAATTAAAAAGTAACGTCACTTAACTTAGCACAACGCGAAATCCATTCAGCTTCAGTAGGTATAATAGTATCCGTAGGTATACTCACTTTTTTATCCTAAGTTGATATCGCAACAATCTAGCAAATTCTTTGAAAGACGCTTGGAGTAACTTTGAAAGACGCTGGCGATGGCGAGGACCGACGACACATGACGCGTTAAAAAAAAACGACAAAACGCGGCAAAAAGCTGTGCACTGTTACCCTGAGTAAGGTTAAAGACGATTCCTAAAGTTTGTGCCCTGGGAGATAACGCGCCTTATGTATAAGGCCGAATAAGTCGAACTTAAGGAAATAAGTTTGAACTTGGGCGACGCGCATGGGCAGTTGAGATAAATCCGAACACATCTTCCCGACTTTAGTCTTTAGGAACTCTCTATTAGAGAGTTCCTAAGAGATAAGTTCATTAGGGAACGGCCATATCTTTTAGCCACATCTAAGGCGAGCAGCCTTTGGATGCTAACCAATAAGTCCGGTTTGACAGAAGTGGTGGGGGTAGGAGTGAATTAAAAAGTAACGTCACTTAACTTAGCACAACGCAAAATCCATTCCATTACATAGCATAGGTAGGTATACTAACTTTTTTTATCCTAAGTTGATATCGCAACAATCTAGCAAATTCTTTGAAAGACGCTTGGAGTAACTTTGAAAGACGCTGGCGATGGCGAGGACCGAAAACACATGACACGTTAAAAAAAACGACAAAACACAGCAAAAAGCTGTGCACTGTTACCCCTGAGTAAGGTTAAAGACGATTCCTAAAGTTTGTGCCCTGGGAGATAACGCGCCTTATGTATAAGGCCAAATAAGTCGAACTTAAGGAAATAAGTTTGAACTTGGGCGACGCGCATGCGCAGTTGAGATAAATCCGAACACATCTTCCCGACTTTAGTCTTTAGGAACTCTCTATTAGAGAGTTCCTAAGAGATAAGTTCATTAGGGAACGGCCATATCTTTTAGCCACATCTAAGGCGAGCAGCCTTTGGATGCTAACCAATAAGTCCGGTTTGACAGAAGTGGTGGGTGTAGGAGTGAATTAAAAAGTAATGTCACTTAACTTAGCACAACGCGAAATCCATTCCATTACATAGCATAGGTAGGTATACTCACTTTTTTATCCTAAGTTGATATCGCAACAATCTAGCAAATTCTTTGAAAGACGCTTGGAGTAACTTTGAAAGACGCTGGTGATGGCGAGGACCGAAAACACATGACGCGTTTAAAAAAAACGACAAAACGCGGCAAAAAGCTGTGCACTGTTACCCCTGAGTAAGGTTAAAGACGATTCCTAAAGTTTGTGCCCTGGGAGATAGCGCGCCTTATGTATAAGGCCGAATAAGTCGAACTTAAGGAAATAAGTTTGAACTTGGGCGACGCGCATGCGCAGTTGAGATAAATCCAAACACATCTTCCCGACTTTAGTCTTTAGGAACTCTCTTTTGACTGGACATTGTTCTTAGTTCTTATCGTCTTATCAAAAATAGTCATCCTCTAGCTTCTACTGTCCCCTTTGACCCAGTATTTTTCTTTTGTCTTGTTGCTTATCATAATTAACTTCAACGTGATTTATTAATTACTAACTTGATTTATTACTAATTATTTGATCATTAGCCCCGGTTTTGGTTGGAAGGTGATAAAAAAAGAATCCTTCGCGATGGTTTTGATTTCTCCATCAGTACGCCGACCTTGTGATAGTGATGTGTTTGGGGCCTCTCAGCTTGATCTTCTTTTTGCTGCGAATGCTGCTTGAATCTTACTACAAATAGGATTATCGAGATGAGGTCAGTTTTATAACAGTGAAGCTAGGTTCACATGGAGACGCGATTCGACGGCAATCCGGCACGGCAACGCATTTGCCGGAATTTTTGCCGCAGAGGCGTTCACATGGCAGCGGAGTCATAACAAAATGCAATCGCAAAAAACAAACAGTTTCTCGAACTCGAAACCGCAAAATCAACCACATAATGTCGAATTTCAATATGGCTGAACAACCAAACAAGAAAGGTGTGCGCAGTAACCTCCGCGCAGATCCGGCAACTGATCCGACAGCGGAAAATATTTGAAGATTTTGATATAGTATCCAAGGCACTGCGTTGCAATAATCCATTTTGCGTTGGCCAATAGAATTGTAGAACGCATAGCCCACCCACGTCTACCTATACAATATTTTGGTGTGATGTTGTAATAGATGTACATTACATGTACACATGTAATAGATGTATGTTTTAAAGTAGGTAGGCTGTACATGATAAATCAAAATATGACTCACATCCTCCAAATACTACTGATCCAGTATAAACATTTGGCCGTTTTTTCCGTTTTACTTGATTTTGAATATGAACGATGGAGTACAAATATCTGAAATATTCAACAAGAACGTATGAAAAATCATTCTACGCCAGTAAATAAACAACCATCCATCAACTGAATTGTACATATAGGTAGATGAGCATATTATATAGGTACCACATTAGGTAGGGATATCATGGGGGGTGGTGGGGGTACCATTATTAGGTAGGGATTGGTTACCTACATAATAAGTAACTATCCACAAAATTTTTAGGTACCACACGGCCACTGAGTGGAATGGATTTTACACGGGTTAACCTGTAGGTAGATCAGGCCTCCAGTTACGAATTTAATTAGGTAGGTACTATACTAATATTAATAATGTACCAACTTACCTTTGCTTAAGAAGGAGAACGGGGCCCATTAGAAGGAACAGAAGATGCATTGTATTGGTAGTATCAACAAGGAATTCGTTTTTGAATACCATACCAAAAACACCTAGAAACAAAATAGTTTAACACAGGTACTGCTGTGATTCCCGCAATAAACCTTTGGAATGTAGCATGAAACAATTTGTTTTGTCCCACCTCAAAAATTGATGGTAGGTACATGCATTTCAAGGTAAGTAGTCCAAAAATGTAATTAAAATATTTCTGTCAGTCTGCCGTATGCGGTATATATATGGTACCTACCTACTTCCCCTAGTTCCCGTGAATCAAAATTAACCAAATTTGGAAAGTCCCATTTGGGGTCTAGTTGGTTCTCGAAACTAATGGGTGAAAAATAGGGGTCGAAACTTTCAAAACTCCGTAGCTCTAAAACTTTCGATAGAAGCGTACCTACACCTACCTATGGTTTTCACGACGTTTTCGAACTCATTCCGAATTTTAGGCTTTTTGAGACAACCCGGAGCACTGCAAGACCGTTCTTTCACAGATCACAGTTAAGCTAGGTTCACATACCAGTGTGACATTAGCCATAGAAATCCAGCCGTAGATTCGGGGCGCCAAGAATGCAACACGCAACACACCGAAGCAACGCGTCGGTATCCGGGCCGACCCCGTTTTTTAAATCAGCATTAATATTGCATTCTAAGCAGAGACGTGTAACTATTATTTACCAACATGAGTAACTGGCGATTAAGAGTAGTGAGTCTCCTTGAATGACGGTATTTTTCGCATATCGTTTTGAGCAAATATCGATATATCCCCAGAATCACACGAAATTGACATGTTTACATACTAAGTCCTTATGGCTGATTAGTTCTATCACATTCCCACTCACCAAATTCACAGGGGGTACTCGATATATATTACTGTGACTATATCCGGAGTTTCGTGCCGATAGCTCGATATAGTTTTCAGGAAATACCGAATATATCTCCAAAATTTATCGAAATTGACTTTCTTGTACAATAAGTCCATTGGCTGATTGTTTCTATCACATTCCCACTCACCAAATTCATATGGGGTACTCGATATATATTACTGTGACTTCAACCGGAGTTTGGTGCCGATAGCTCGATATAGTTTTGAGCAAATATCAAATATAACCACAGAATACCACGAAATTGACATTCTTGTACAATAAGTCCATTGGCTGATTGTTTCTATCACATTCCCACTCACCAAATTCATATGGGGTACTCGATATATATTACTGTGACTACATCCGGAGTTTCGTGCCGATAGCTCGATATAGTTTTGAGCAAATATCAAATATAACCACAGAATACCACGAAATTGACATTTTTGCACACTAAGTCCTTATGGCTGATTGGTTCTATCACATTCCCACCCACGAAATTCATACGAGGTACTCGCTATATATTACTCTGACTACGTCCGGAGTTTCGTGCCGATAGCTAGATATAGTTTTCAGGAAATACCGAATATATCTCCAAAATTTCACGAAATTGACGTTCTTGCACAATAAGTCCATTGGCTGATTGTTTCTATTACATTCCCACTCACCAAATTCATATGGGGTACTCGCTATATATTACTGTGACTACGTCCGGAGTTTCGTGCCGGTAGCTCGATATAGTTTTCAGGTAATACCGAATATATCTCCAAAATTTATCGAAATTGACATTCTTGCGCAATAAGTCCTTATGGCTGATTGTTTCTATCACATTCCCACTCACCAAATTCATATGGGGTAATACCTATATATTACTCTGACTACGTCCGGAGTTTCGTGCCGGTAGCTCGATATAGTTTTCAGGAAATACCGAATATATCTCCAACATTTATCGAAATTGACATTCTTGCACAATAAGTCCTTATGGCTGATTGTTTCTATCACATTCCCACTCACCAACCTCATATGGGGTACTCGCTATATATTACTGTGACTACATCCGGAGTTTGGTGTCGATTGCTCGATAAAGTTTTGCGCAAATATCTAGTTTATCCCCAGATTACCATGAAATTGACATATTTACATACAAAGTCCTTATGGCTGATTGTTTCTATCACATTCCCAGTCAACAAATTCATATGGGGTACTACCTATATATTACTCTGACTACGTCCGCAGTTTCGTGCCGATAGCTCGATATAGTTTTGAGCAAATATCAATATATCCCCAAAATACCACGAAATTGACATATTTACATACAAAGTCCTTATGGCTGATTGTTTCAATCACATTTCCACTCTCCAAATTCATATGGGGTACTAGTTATATATTACCGTTGATACCGATCAGCCATAAGGACTCAGTGTGCAAAAATTTATATTCTGGATATGTTGGAGATATATTCGATATTTCCTGAAAACTATATCGAGCTATCGGCACCAAACTCCGCATGAAATCACAGTAATATATATCGAGTACCCCATGTGAATTTGGTGAGTGGGAATTTGATAGAACCAACCAGCCATAGGGACTTAGAATGCAAAAATGTCGATTTCGATATTTTTGGAGATATATTCGATATTTCCTGAAAACTATATCGAGCTATCGGCACCAAACTCTGGATGAAGTCACAGTAGTATATAGCGAGTACTCCATATGAATTTGGTGAGTGGGAATGTGATCGAACCAATCAGCCATAGGGACTTAGTGTACAAAAATGTCGATTTCGTGAAATTTTGGAGATATATTCGGTATTTCCTGAAAACTGTATCGAGCTATCGGCACCAAACTCCGGATGAAGTCACAGTAATATATATCGAGTACCCCATATGAATTTGGTGAGTGGGAATCTGATAGAACCAATCAGCCATAGGGACTTAGTGTACAAAAATGTCGATTTCGTGAAATTTTGGAGATATATTCGATATCTCCTGAAAACTATATCGAGCTATCGGCACCAAACTCCGGATGAAGTCACAGTAATATATAGCGAGTACCCCATGTGAATTTGGTTAGTGGGAATTTGATGGAACCAATCAGCCATAACGACGTTTTATGCAAATATGTCAATTTCGTGGTATTCTATGGATATATTTGATATTTGCTCAAAACCATATCGAGCTATCGGCACGAAACTCCGGTTGAAGTCACAGTAATATATATCGAGTACCCCATATGAATTTGGTGAGTGGGAATGTAATAGAACCAATCAGCCATAAGGACTTAGTGTGCAAAAATGTCGATTTCGTGAAATTTTGGAGATATATTCGATATTTCCTGAAAACTATATCGAGCTATCGGCACCAAACTCTGGATGAAGTCACAGTAGGATATAGCGAGTACTCCATATGAATTTGGTGAGTGGGAATGTGATAGAACAAATCAGCCATAGGGACTTAGTGTACAAAAATGTCGATTTCGAGAAATTTTGGAGATATATTTGGTATTTCCTGAAAACTATATCGAGCTATCGGCACCAAACTCCGGTTGAAGTCACAGTAATATATATCGAGTACCCCATATGAATTTGGTGAGTGGGAATGTAATAGAACCAATCAGCCATAAGGACTTTGTATGTAAATATGTCAATTTCGTGGTACTCAAGGGATATATTTGATATTTACTCAAAACTATATCGAGCTATCGGCACGAAACTCCGGACGTAGTCAGAGTATATATTCGGAGATATATTCGGTATTTCCTGAAAACTATATCGAGCTATCGGCACGAAACTCTGGACGTGGTCACAGTAATATATCGCGAGTACCCCGTATGAATTTGGTGAGTGGGAATGTGATAGAACCAATCAGCTATAAGGACTTTGTATGTAAATATGTCAATTTCGTGGTATTCTAGGGATATATTTGATATTTGTTGAAAACTATATCGAGCTATCGGCACGAAACTCCGGATGAAGTCACAGTAATATATATCGAGTACCCCATGTGAATTTGGTGAGTGGGAATTTGATGGAACCAATCAGCCATAAGGACTTCTTCTTCTTTATGTGCCTTATCCGGCTAACCGGACGTTGGCAATCACTGCGGCGAGAGCGTCGCGGTCCTCTGCAGTTCTGAAAAGCTCCTCCGCACGCTGTATACCCGTCCACTTCCTCAAGTTATTCAGTCAGGAGAGCCGTCTTCTTCCAGCACCGCGCCGACCCTCGATCTTCCCTTTCATAATCAACTGAAGTAGCCGATACTTTCCTCCTCTCAGTATGTGTCCCAAGTATGCAATTTTACGGCATTTCACTGTAACCAGGAGCTTCCTCTGAACTTGAGCCCGCTGGAGAACCTCCTCGTTTGAAATGTGGGCTGTCCAAGGGATCCTAAACATCCTACGCAAGAGCCACAGCTCAAAGGCTCCCATTCTGCTCAGGGTGGCAGCCATTAGGGTCCAAGCCTCCGCTCCGTACAACAAGACAGACCATACATAACATTTTACCATTCTCCATCGGAGAGAGAAGTTGAGGTTCTTATCACAGAAAAGATTTCTCATTTTCAAGAATACGGAACGAGCCTTCTCAATTCTACACTTGACCTCCATGTCCGGATCCATAGATTCATTGATGAGGCAGCCCAAGTACTTGAATCGCCGTACTCGTTCAACTCGGCGGCCATTGAGTGTCAACACAGCAGCATCATGAGAGGAACGACTGAAAACCATCCATTTGGTCTTCATAATATTGATTGTAAGACCCGCCCGTTGGCCAGCACTCGAGAGTCTATTCAAGAGAAGCTGAAGATCCTCCAGGCTCTTAGCCAACAGCACGGTATCATCAGCATATTTGATGGAGGTGATGCGCTCCCCGTTCACTCTGACCCCAACATCAAGATCTTCAACCGCTTCCTTAAATATACGATCTGCATAAAGGTTGAAAAGAAGAGGTGAAAGCAGGCATCCTTGCCTAACCCCTCTCTGGATGCTGAGCTCAGGCGTCACAATATCACCTGCTCGTACCTCGGCCACCTGCTTCCAGTACAGGTTGTGGATTATGCGAATATCCTTCCCATCTACTCCACACTCTTTCAGAACCTCAATAAGCTTTGAATGCAGGACACGGTCAAACGCCTTCTCATAGTCAATGAAGCAGGCAAAGACATCTCTACGCTGATCATGACACTTCTGCATTAGGACGCTGAAGGCAAACAGTGCTTCACGCGTCCAAAGGCGTGCCGAAAACCGAACTGGGCATCATCAATGTCAAATTCACACCTGGAGCGGATGCGAGCATGAAGAACTCGCAAAAACGTTTTCAGCATGTGGCTCATTAGGCTTATCAGCCGGTAATCATTGCAAGCTTTGGGGTGCTGTTTCTTGGGAATCACCACAAAGGTGGACTTTAACCACTCCTCAGGAAGCCTCCCAGTCTCATAAATCCGATTGAACAGCTTCACCACCAGATCCAAGTTGTCCTCCTCTATCAGCTTAACTGCCTCCATGGGAATCTCGTCCGGGCCTACTGCTTTCCTGATTTTACCAATGGAGATGGCATGGAGAACCTCCGATTTAAGGATGGATGGACCCTCAAGGTTCTGCTCATCAACCTCTACATCCCGCCGGATATCATTGAAAAGCTGGGAGATGTAGGCCTTCCAGGCATCGATCACATCACCACGGTCCAATAACGGCCTGTTGTCGTCTCCCAATATCACCATTGGGGCTCTTTTCCTCATCAACCCTGTGATCCCTTTAACCTTCTCATGCAATCGCTGAAGATCATGCAGTGCCTCGAGTTCCTCCACCCCCTCACATTCCTTCAACATCCACTCCTCCTTGGCAGCTTTGATCTCCCCTTTGACCAAGGTATGCAGTCTTTGATACTCTGTTGCATGACCCTTGTTGGCTGTCCGCAACTCCATCAGATCAAGAATTTGGTCAGTCATCCAGCATCTCTTTTTCACCCGGCCATCAGCTCGTAAATGCTTATCAGTCGACTCCGATATTGCCACCTTCAAGGATGACCACATGGCGTCAACATCAAGGGCACCATACCCCTCCAACCTGCGGAGCTGAGAGTTGATGCCTTCTGACATTGCAGACTTCACAGTATCTGAGCATAGTCTAGACAGATCCCGTCTCTTGGCACGGGTTGACTCCCTGATACACTTAAGCTTCACAGATATATCTGCAACCAGTGGATTGTGATCTGACGCAATATCTGCACCTGGATAGGCAACCACTCTTTTTACGCAGTTCTTAAAACGGCTATTCACAAGAACATAGTCGATTTGGTTTCTATCACCTGATGGAGATTTCCACGTATAAAGACGTCGCTTGTGGAGCTTGAACCAGGTGTTGGTCACCACCATACCTGAATCCATGCAGAAATGGAAAAGTCGATCACCCCGATCATCGGCGAGTCCTAGACCATAGTCTCCTACAAGATCTCGTCTCCCTTCCCCAATCTTGGCATTAAAGTCGCCCATGATGAAGGTAATTTCATTTGAGTGTACACCACTAAGAATGGACTCTAATACATCATAAAATTGTTCAACCTCTTCATCATACTTCCGATCGGCTGTGGGGGCATACACCTGGATAATGCTCAGGTTGAAAGGTTGAGCATGAAATTGCACCAGTATAATCCTATCCGAAATAGGTACAACATTTTTCACAAATTTCACATGGGACTCTCTGACGAGAATGCCTACTCCATTCCTGTGATGGGTGTCGCCGTCGCTACTGCCAGAGTAATAGAAAGTACCACCATCAACTGCACAAGTACCTGTACCAGGCCACCGGACCTCACTCATTCCCATTATGTCGATTTTCATTCTATCCATCTCCTTCATTGCATTATGCAGCTTACCGCTGGCATAGAGGCTTCGTACATTCCAGGAACACAATCTTAGCCTGGACTTCACTACTTTGAGCCGGGAGATTCTTAGCACCCCTGACCCATCTAAGGGTCGCCCGGGACTCGGGGCCGTGGTATTTTGATTTCTCGCCATAGTGATATCCTGGGGAAGATATACCGAAGTGGTTTCCCGTTGCCTTCTTCGGTGCTGGTTCAGCCGCCCCTAACATGGGGAACAGACGCTGTTTGCAGCCGCCCAATGTGGAACAGACGCTGCGATGTCGCCATATCTGGCTACCCTCACTTAGTTCGGCCTGCAGGCCAATGCAGTTACCAGGGTGTGGCGCTTGGAGCCATAAGTGAGAGCTGACTGCCCCGCGAGGACCAGCCAGGAGTAGACGACACCTATAATGGTGTCTGACCGCCACTACTGAAAGGTACTACCTCTGCGACGCAGACCCTACACCCCCATAAGGACTTAGAATGCAAAAATGTGATTTCGATAAATTTTGGAGATCTATTCGATATTTCCTGAGAACTATATCGAGCTATCGGCACAAAACTCTGGATGAAGTCACAGTAATATATATCGAGTACCCCATGTGAATTTGGTTAGTGGGAATTTGATGGAACCAATCAGCCATAACGACTTTTTATGTAAATATGTCAATTTCGTGGTATTCTATGGATATATTTGATATTTGCTCAAAACCATATCGAGCTATCGGCACGAAACTCCGGATGTAGTCACAGTAATATATTCAGAGTACCCCATATGAATTTGGTGAGTGGGAATCTGATAGAACCAATCAGCCATAGGGACTTAGTGTACAAAAATGTCCATTTCGTGAAATTTTGGAGATATATTCGATATCTCCTGAAAACTATATCGAGCTATCGGCGCCAAACTCCGGATGAAGTCACAGTAATATATAGCGAGTACCCCATATGAATTTGGTGAGTGGGAATGTGATAGAACAAATCAGCCATAGGGACTTGGTGTACAAAAATGTCGATTTCGTGAAATGTTGGAGATATATTTGGTATTTCCTGAAAACTATATCGAGCTATCGGCACCAAACTCTGGTTGAAGTCACAGTAATATATATCGAGTACCCCATATGAATTTGGTGAGTGGGAATGGAATAGAACCAATCAGCCATAAGGACTTAGTGTGCAAAAATGTCAATTTCGTGAAATTTTGGTGATATATTCGGTATTTCCTGAAAACTATATCGAGCTATCGGCACGAAACTCTGGACGTGGTCACAGTAATATATATCGAGTACCCCATGTGAATTTGGTGAGTGGGAATGTGATAGAACCAATCAGCCATAGGGACTTTGTATGTAAATATGTCAATTTCGTGGTACTCAAGGGATATATTTGATATTTACTCAAAACTATATCGAGCTATCGGCACGAAACTCTGGACGTAGTCAGAGTAATATATAGCGAGTACCCCGTATGAATTTGGTGAGAGGGAATGTGATAGAACCAATCAGCCATAAGGACTTAGTGTGCAAAAATGTCAATTTCGTCAAATTTTGGAGATATATTCGGTATTCTCTGAAAACCATATCGAGCTATCGGCACGAAACGCTGGACGTAGTCACAGTATTATATCGCGAGTACCCCCTGTGAATTTGGTGAGTGGGAATGTGATAGAACCAATCAGCCATAAGGACTTTGTACGTAAATATGTCAATTTCGTGGTATTCTACGGATATATTTGATATTTGTTCAAAACTATATCGAGCTATCGGCACGAAACTCCGGATGAAGTCACAGTAATATATATCGAGTACCCCATGTGAATTTGGTGAGTGGGAATTTGATGGAACCAATCAGCCAATGGACTTATTGTGCAAGAACGTCAATTTCGTGAAATTTTGGAGATATATTCGGTATTTCCTGAAAACTATATCTATCGGCACAAAACTCTGGATGAAGTCACAGTAATATATATCGAGTACCCCATGTGAATTTGGTTAGTGGGAATTTGATGGAAACAATCAGCCATAACGACTTTTTATGTAAATATGTCAATTTCGTGGTATTCTACGGATATATTTGATATTTGCTCAAAACCATATCGAGCTATCGGCACGAAACTCCGGATGTAGTCACAGTAATATATTCAGAGTACCCCATATGAATTTGGTGAGTGGGAATTTGATGGAACCATCCAGCCATAACGACTTTTTATGTAAATATGTCAATTTCGTGGTATTCTACGGATATATTTGATATTTGCTCAAAACCATATCGAGCTATCGGCACGAAACTCCGGATGTAGTCACAGTAATATATTCAGAGTACCCCATATGAATTTGGTGAGTGGGAATTTGATGGAACCATCCAGCCATAAGGACTTAAATGCAAAAATGTCGATTTCGATAAATTTTGGAGATATATTCGATATTTCCTGAAAACTATATCCAGCTATTGGCACCAAACTCCGGATGAAGTCACAGTAATATATGTCGAGTACCCCATATGAATTTGGTGAGTGGGAATGTGATAGAACCAGTCAGCCATAGGGACTTAGTGTACAAAAATGTCGATTTCGTGAAATTTTGGAGATATATTCGATATTTCCTGAAATCATATCGAGCTATCGGCACCAAACTCCGGATGAAGTCATGTCCAATATCATCGCGGGTTCGCATGTGTTCACGCGTCTGGACTCTGGAAACAAACTGGTTTGATTTTCTTTGCCTTCGCCTGACTTCGCGCGAAGATGGCGCTCGCAGTGGACGGGGTCACATAACAAACATCATGTTTGATAAAAGGCGACTGTTAGTGCGAATTCTCGTCTTTCGCCTCTTGGCGTCATCACCTCTTCATGAGAAGGTGGCGCTTGCAGTGGCCGTGGTCTCATAAAAAACATGTTTTTGAATAAAAAGCGAACTTTTCGCGTCTTCGCGCGAATTCGCGTCCTCGCGCGAATTCGCGTCCAGTGGATGGGGTCTCCATAACTCATAACAAACATCGTGTTTGGTAAAAGGCGAACTGCTCGCACGAATTCGCCTATTTCGCTTCTTCACCTTTTCCCGCGAATTCGCATCCAGTGGAAGGCCAGCCTAACATGAATTCCTTCAGTGTGCTTATTAACGACACCGTCTCTCCGTTGTCTCCTGGCATATCGATGGAGAAACGGAAACATTTCACCGATCGACAACGTGTTGCGGGCCGGATAGGTACCTACCTAATGCCTTTTACCTGCTGGTGACAAGTTGCTAGTTGTCACGAGAACCACATGCACGCGAGATAAATAACGAAAAACGTCGCAAGGTAACTAACACACTTGGCGTATCATTAATTTCGTCACTGACAAATCTGGGCGAATTTCAATAAGTGCCACCCGTTTTTCGGTTTTCAATTTTTATTGGATAAAGTGGTGGTGGTTCAATTCATTACAGAAATACCAGTCTATACTACAACATGGTTATAATGAGTGTCATTGGCACAGTGCAAAATACTTTACTTTAAAATAAATGACCTCCACTTCCCTGGACTCCAATTTCGTGGAAGTCCCTCCACCACCATCGTTGAAGGACCCCCCCCCCCCCCCCCACTTTTGTGGGAGTACTCCAATTTCGTGGAGGATCTATACCTAATCACATCGAAATAGTTACAAAACCGAATCGAAGAGTGAATAAAAGCGAACTAGTTCGAATCAAATCAATGCAAAAACTGTAAAAACCATTAAACAGATGGCACTGAACACAAAAGTGAAGTTAGTGTTTTGAAAAGTCCCCAAACAGCGGCCAATAAATACCGTGACTTAGGCGTGGCGGCGCCTATCACCAAAAATATGGCAACAAAAAATTAAATAAATAATAATAATGAATTATATATGCCTTTCTATTACTATCATTCTTCACGTTTTTTGAGCCACAAAAACTCAATCCTGACCAACTTTTGTTCAAAAACTGCTCATCATTGAATCCATTCTTTTGCTGGCAACTACAAATATTTTGGCGAAATTGAATTTTTCATCTCACAGCCAATGTTTGGAAGGGCACAAATATAGAATGTGAATAATATGAATGTAATTATTACATAAAACTGTTGACACCTGCAGATGGATTCAGAATACTCTGAAACGGAAAGAATCGAGACATTTTCTATAAATTAATGAAGGAACCTATCTACTAAGAATTTTGTAACTATCTACCGCAAAAGCGTATTTTTTACTGAAAGTTCTCTGAAGTCCCTCTACAGGTGGTAACAACTTTACCTATGATGGCGCCAGTCAGGAAAGTTGGCTTCACGGGCATTTTGTTGAAATGTTCAACTTTTGCAAACACTCTCGGCATCATTCCATCTCGTCCCATAGCTAAAAGCAGCCTTACCGTTGAGAAGAGCAGGACAAAACAACTGAAAAATATATTAGTTTTGTATGTATGTATGAAAACAAAAAGAAGGACCAACACGAAAATTGTCCAGCTGGTTACTCAAAAGAAGATCCACAGTAGATAGGTAGGTACTGAGTGTAGGTATAACTATTGAAATCACGGACTCAAACATAGGATTTTCACCACCAAACCAAGTACCTCAACGTACCTACTACAAACAGCACCAGTCACCCCCAGCAGAGGAGCAAATCCCAATGCCTGGAATCCTTTGGCTTGTAGGATTTCGATTAAAACTGTGGGGGACCTCTGAAAACAATGAACAGACACACAAACTATCACTTGTGACTCCGAAAGCTCTGTTTCCTGCACTTTGTTCACGTTACAATCGTAGCCTGTGGAAATTCGAAGTTAAACTGGAATAAGCTAGATACATATTAACTATATATATATATATATATATATATATATATACTCGGCGCTCCGCGCCTCGCCAGGGGGCAAGCCCCCTGGACCCCCAATCTCTTATCTTCTATACTTTGTATAGAACGAGGAATTTGCAATGCAATTCGAGTCCGAAATGACTCCCCGAAGAAGACACCCCATAATCAATCGATTAATTTTTGGTGTCTTTCGGCAGTGAGTTCAGGATGGTCCTAAGGAGGCTAAATACCAAATTACAGCTTCGTAGCGCGAATAGCATAGAAATTAGCTTCAGGGGCCACTCAGCTGATTCGGGGCCACTCAGCTGATTCGGGGCCTGGGCAATGTCAAGTTAAAGTCCTAAGGAGGCTAAATACCAAATTACAGCTTCATAGCGTGAATAGCATAGAGATTAGCTTCAGGGGCCACTCAGCTGATTCGGGGCCTGGGCAATGTCAAGTTAAAGTCCTAAGGAGGCTAAATACCAAATTACAGCTTCATAGCGTGAATAGCATAGAGATTAGCTTTAGGGGCCACTCAGCTTGAATAGCATAGAGATTAGCTTCAGGGGCCACTCAGCTGATTTGGGGCCTGGGCAATGTCAAGTTAAAGTCCTAAGGAGGCTAAATACCAAATTACAGCTTCATAGCGTGAATAGCATAGAGATTAGCTTCAGGGGCCACTCAGCTGATTCGGGGCCTGGGCAATGTCAAGTTAAAAGTCCTAAGGAGGCTAAATACCTCCTTAGGACTTTAATGTAATGAATGTAATGTAATGAATAGCATAGAAATTAGCTTCCCTAGCCACGGTATCGCGGGACAAAAAAGTGTGACATGTGACAAAAAAACTAGTTGGGGGTCAGGCTAAGAATTGCGTTGCAATTAATGTATATAAATCATCTCCATGCTCCTATGTGGAAAAGCAAATTGTCAACAACTAGTATTCTATGTCAAACATTCCTTTTCAGAGGTCTGTATTGATCACAAACACGCCAAATAAAACTAGTGGTGATAGAGAAGTGAAGGCTTGGCCTGGACAGGTGACATTGAGATGGGAAGGTTGAGGTTTTGGATAGCTCGCGTTTGAAAGGTTAGACCTATGGCGAAGCCAGGGAGGTCACCACCACCACTAGAAACGCTAGAGGTTGTGCCCACACGCAGGGGCGCTGCGTCCATAAGGCCACTGCCCTGCCACCAAAAAACACTGTATAGGTATAATAGGTAAGTAAGTTAAAAAACCTCCATAGTTCAATTGGAATTTGAATTTCCCTCTGTACAATGTACCTAGCATTTTTCAAAAAGTTCATCAGCCACTCGCCAGACTTCTCTGGCTATGGAATGGAAATTCTATGGATATTCAATATTATAGTAGAGCATCCATGGTGGGCGCCATAGACCAAGCATCTTATCCGAATAAAGCGATTGTAATCGATGTCCTGCAATCGAAATCGAAACCTAGGCTCTTGAAAATGGCAGGCAGGTCCTGGGACCTGGTGTCGCCATGACAACTGAGGAAAGTGGCCCGTCCGCGGATGCTCAGTAGAGTAAAAATGTTGTTTGCCACGCCCACTTTCGGCCCAGTCCCCAAAATCTGATTTCTACTCCAAAATCGTTCGTTTTCACAATCGATTCGATCCCTTCGATTCAATTTGTTGTTGTTGTTTTTCTTGTGGGTGCCGCGAAGAAACACTCTTCATGCCGACAGTGGTGGTTAGAGGTAGCGTTTTTTCTTCTTGTGCATTCGATTCAATTGGTCATCTCAATACGAGTCGCTTCTTCATCTTCTGATTTGTTTTTGTTGTGAATTACGTTTGCTTTCTCTGTTGTCAGTTGTCAGTTTTCAATTTTTTGTGTCAAATTGAGCGCATTTTGCGTTCGGTCCGGGTCTGATGGCAGATTTGTATTCTTGGTACCTACGTGCATTTTGTCCTGCTTGTTGTCTTGTGGATTGATCGTCATCCTAACACACTTATAACTACCTAGCTTCAGGTCAATAGCTTCTCCATTCAAGTCGGTACCGGCCGACGGGTCATTGTTTTGTTATAGGTGTTTTAGTTTACTATATTTTTATAACACGTGAATTCGGTGTCTAATTTGCAGTAGAAATTGCCGACGTTTTCGTACGACGATATATTATTGATTGAAAGGGAATTTGCTGAATATCAATCAGTAAATAAGGGAAGGGTGTTTATTGTTGCCTCGAGGTATTTGTAGACAAATCTCTTGGTTTTGTGTTCTGGTTTGGTGCCTCACCTTTTTCAGAGCCCCGCACCGCTACTGCCCACATGGTTCCACCACATCAGTTATCACCAGACCGGTTCCACCACTCCGAGATCTTTTAGGCAAGAGGTTTGAGGAGGAAGGTAAGGGTAAAGAGAAGTCATTGATTGAGGTTTGAGCGAAGAATGGCGAGCTGGGTGAGAATAGCGGGTTTTATAGGAGCTCTTCTGCCTTCCCCCAGTCCTCCGACGGTCGTTAGGGGCGGTTGGGGGATCGATGGAGGGAGAGCCCACCACCATCCACTTGGTTTATTTAGGACAATAAGTATGTAAATTTGAGTGGTATTCTAGAGGGGTAACACAAACAAGGGTTTTCGTTTAGTAGCTTCTTTGACTTACTAATGAGAGTCCTTGGGAATTCAGAAGTAAAAGCATTGGAAACATGGCAAACCAAAGCCAGGTGATGAAGAATGACCAAATCATGGCAGACGGTATGTCTTCTTTTGGGTGCTTTGCTTCTTCGCCTGAAGAAGAATAAATAATCAGATCTTTTCAGAAAAGGTTTCGGGATAAACACGAACTTTTCAACAGAAAATAAACCAACTTGATTGTTACACTGTTTTGGAATAGCGAGATATTTTTGGAGCGATTCTAGAGTAGATTACCTAATGGAGAATATTGTTCAGGATCGATAGGTACCTATTCTGTATATTTCAAAAAGTGATGTGCCAATTATGAAGGACAAATTTTTGATATTATTTGATAGAATCGACGTCAAATATTCTTCACTTGAAGGGCCCTGCCGAGGAAAGGCATGGGAAAAACCACTTTGCGAAATAACTGATTATATTTTGAGTAATAAGTAAGAATTGGCGAGATAGGTGCCAATTTATCGTAGGAGGAAGTATTAGTATCAAAATCAATGTATTTTAATTAATATATTTAAAACGAAAATTTCCCATTACACAGAAAGTTAACAAAATTACAATAACGATTACCTAAATCGTAATTTTGTTAACTAATTATTAGCCACGTTTTTCGCAGATGTGAATAGGTAGTAGGAACTTTCATGGCGGAATATGGAGGGGACTGCATTCTGCATCATCAGCAGCCCTCAGCCCACCATCAGACGGTGACCGTCCCCTCGCTCAAATCCCAGCAGTCACTCACTGCGAATCCATCCAGACGAGCCCTCACCGCAGCTCCGGTCTCCGTCCCACTTTTCCATTTGTTTATCAACATATTTTTATCAACTTCCCAAATCCAATCTATTCCATTTTCTCCGCACCCCACACCCTTCAACCCTTAACAGAACCCACCTACCTCTGCTGTGGGTATTCCAGCAGGAAGATTCTATTTAGAGCTCACCAAAGAACATCAGGCAGTAAACAGCAGACATGAAGCTGTTGACGTCCTTGAACGAAGTTAATATTGCTCCGAAGTGAATTTGTTTCATCCACATACTGGCATCAGCATTTCCGATCAGCACCAATGTCAGGCAATTCAGAAGACAAAATGCAAGGGTAAATACCCCTTGATTTATAATTTTGGAATCGTTGGGTTCTGCTGCCACAACTCCTGAAATGAATTTTAAAGGCGAATAGGAATGTAGGTATTCAGGTGAAATAAGACTGATACAGACTAAAATTGTGAACTGCTTTATTTTGACTTACATCTTGAAACAAAAAAATTGAGCTCAGCCTAACCCTGCTAACATCTTGTCCAAGTGGTCTAAAATGCAAGGTAGATATTGAGTCTAGCATGAGCATGTATCAAGGAGGAAGCAACATCTACTTACAAGTCGCGTATTGTTTATTATTGAGCAAAAATGAACTGACCGGAAATAGAAATACTGAGCAGGAGAGGGATGACGTCAACGAAATCTCTGAAGAAACTACTAAAAACAGAATCTTCACTAATCACCCTTTCCCAGTGCATTCGTTCAGAATTAGCTATCATCCCACCGAATATAGTCTGATCAATCAAATGACTTCCCATCTGAAACGTCCACGCCGTTGCTGTAACATCAGTAGCGAACATGAGAGATTGGATGGTCACTGAGGACTTCGCCAACTCTTCGAAATTATTGACTTACTGGCCATAAAGTAGCCCAGCATCATCCATCCAACAAGAAAGGCAATCAGTTGGCCATATGTATTATAAGCATAGTGGTATGCACTGCCGAGGCAGGGTTGCATGGAGGTTAGCTCCAAATAGCACATGACTGTGAAAAACGAAAAAATCGAGTTAGAATATTCAGGGTACCAACATTAAGTTCGTACCACCGCCTAGGGATCGATTCTACAACTAATTTGCAACAAATAATTCCACCTAGAAATTGTTCGAGAAACGCATAGTTTTCCAGTTATTAAGATTTCAAGATTTTTTTCCATGTATTCGACCTTACGCCATTTAAATGACCGGAACTAAATTTGGAGAGTAAAATCAAATCGGACAACACCGTTGGATCTCCCTAAATTTTCGCGAAAAACGTCCATTTTTACTGAAAAATCCGCGATTTTTGGACGGAAACGCGAATTTTACCTCAAAATTCCACCCTAAAAATAAAATTGAGTAAAACATTGGAAAGCTGAGCTCCTGGGCCCACTTTCAGAGATACAGTGGGGAAAAAACAGATAGAATGACTTGGGCTTACAAACGTTGGCAAAACTGAACATTCCAAGATGTTATAAATTTCACTTATTATTTGCGTTTATTTTGCAACCATTTCCTCTTTTAAAAAATTTGATAATTATGGCTCTTGGGAGATGAGAAATGTAACGCCCTTCCAGTGGTATACTCAGATTTGATTTTACTCCCTAAAATGAAGGAGGGCTATTTAGGTGACGTAAGGTCGAAAACACAATAAAATCTTAAAACGGAAATAACTCGGAATTTCTATTTTCCGAAAAATGTCTAAGTGGAACTTTTTGTTGCAAAACGAGTAGACTCGATCCCTGGCTGGTAGTAGGTACATCTTATCATTTTCCAACATACCGGCTTGATCGTCACTTGTTGCCAAAACTTAGGAAGCTCATAGAAAAAGAGCTATTTATCGTAGGAGTTATCAAAAATCCTAGAATGGAACCTACTTTCATTAAAAAATATAAACAGAAGTCACGAGTACTCCTCATTGCGCGATTCGCTTTTGATGCTTGTAGGTAAGTAGGATCAAGTTCGAGAGGCCTTGGAAACAATACAGTTGAACTCCACCACCTAGGGATTCACCATTCTTCCTTCACCAATATAAGCCCCATTTAAAACTTTACTCGAGTTTACTCGAGCAGACCGGGCCAGATACTCCGATGCTCCTAGCTAGGAGCCTCCTGACTCGCTCCGAGGGGGCGGGGCTTCCTTCCCCTCAGGCCGCCATTTACAAGACCGGACGGCGTTTTAGTAACATGAGCTTTTGAGGTATCGTTTTCCATGTTTTTGGAACGAGAAAACCGAATATGAAGTAGATTTTTACCAAAGAGGCAAAAATTGAGTTTTTACCAAAGGTTCATTTCCGAAAATTGATTTTTAATGAGTCAAAAACCGGGGAAATTGTCTGAAATCACCATCAATTTGTATAATAACACTAGAAAAAGTGTCAACAGGTGAATCAAGACAACTAAATGGCACTACCAATGATCAAAGATCATTTGAAAAAAAAAAGGAGCGTAGTACCTAATTCGTGTTTTGGGGGCCAAAATTGGTGGAAACCATCATAAATGGCTATTTCAATAATTATTTCACATGAAAGAAACAATAAATGAACAGCCAACATTTCTGTAGGTTGTCCAATAGAATAATAAACCCATGTGACTAGGACTTCGCAGCGTTTTTAAAACTATATGCATGTTATAGAGATGTAGGTACCTAGTCCTGGAGAAGATCCTGAGAGGATATGCGTTTACATCACAGGATGACAGGGTAAACGGGTGGGGAGAGTAGGATCGTCGGGTGGGGGGACCCTAGATCCGAAGGAATTTCCATCGGGCCTCCCTAGCAAGTGGGAACGCCCATAACCGGTCCGGAGGAGCGTTTACACGGCAGGGCGGAAGTACGCACTTACTGTACTCCTCGGATTTATCCGGCCCGGTCCATTCGTGTAAACGGGGCTTAAGTCAAATAGATAATACTAATAGTCTTAACAGATCATACTAACACGAAACCAGATGAAGAGTTCCACACATCATGAGGCTGTAACATCCGACATCTCCATATATGCTCAGTATTGTAGCAGAGTGCCACAAATTCACCCCTAAAGAGCAGCTTACACTGAATATAACCATGTCTCTCTTGCTGTAGACTCGTCTCTCCGTAGCCACTTCCCGCGTGATGACTAGTTTCTGCTTCATTATCTTATTCTGAAAAATCGAAGATTGGGCAACTCAGATCAATACACTTACAGATATTCCATCAGACGAGACAAACGCACAAGTCCTTACCAAGAAATTAGTGGCTTTATCACGTAAAGTGATTTTTTGATGTTCAATAACCATAACAGTTGGATTTACTTGCTTATGAATTGGAAGGAAGTTGATCGCAGAATGATGTGTGGGTCTTCCACCACGCCAACAATCGTTTGGCAACTACAATACAATGATACGGGTATGTCCCTATAAAAACTTCATACTCTGTGTACTACTTCCCACTTATGACGCATTTTAATAGAAGATAGTACTTGGTAGGTGCCTACTTGAAGAAAACTTCATGGGTTGAAGAGGCTCACAAAGACGGCCAAAACGCATGGGCAAAACGTACAGCAACAAAGGCCTATATACAAACACACACACAACGAAGGAACCCTCTACATCAAAGGTACCGACGTCTAGATGAATTCGTACAGGAGTGTCTGGAATCTGCATTACTGGGATGGAAATTCCGTACGTGTCAGACGCCGTGCAACAACTAAAGCTAGGTTCACATGAGACGCAATTCCGGACGGTAGCCCGGCACGGCTATGCGTTCTGCAATGCTATTGGCCAACGCAAAATGGATTATTTCAACGCAGTGCCTTGGATACTATATCAAAATCTCCAGATATTTTCCGCTGTCGGATGCGTTGCCGGATCTGCGCGGAGGTTACTGCGCACACCTCTCTTGTTTTGTTGTTCAGCCATATTGAAATTCGACATTTATGTGGTTGATATTGCGGTTTCGAGTTCGAGCAATTGTTTGTTTTTTGCGATTGCATTTTGTTATGACTCCGCTGCCATGTGAACGCCTCTGCGGCAAAAATTCCGGCAAATGCGTTGCCGTGCCGGATTGCCGTCCGGAATTGCGTCTCCATGTGAACCTAGCTTTAAGCTATGTTCACATGGAGACGCAATTCCGGACGGCAGTCCGGCACGGCTACGCGTTCTGCAATTCTATTGGCCAACGCAGAATGGATTATTGCATCGCAGTGCCTTGGATACTATATCAAAATCTCCAGATTTTTCCGCTGTCAGATCCGTTGCCATATCTGCGCAGAGGTTACTGTGCACACCTCTCCTGTTTGGTTGTTCAGCCATATTAAAATTCGACATTAGTGGTTGATTTTGCAGTTTCGAATTTGAGCAATTATTGTTTGCTTTTTGCGATTGCGTTGTGTAATGATTCCGCTGCCATGTGAACGCCTCTGCGGCAAAAGTTCCGGCAAACGCGTGGCCGTGCCGGATTGCCGTCTGGAATTGCATCTCCATCTGAACCTAGCTCAACTGTTATTGTTGGGAGTCTTAGAGGGTACAGCACTCCTAGCGGATTAGTTTTGTGAATATCTTTTGTTTTTATTTACTCTTTGTGCATGGGAAAGAGAACAAGTTTTTGGAGGAAAAAAAGATGAGTTCGGTTTTAGCAAGCACGTGTGTTTTTTCCTTAATTTCCATCCAGCTAATTTGTGTTATATTCAACAGTTACTTATCGTGAGGTTGTTTAAGGAAAACAACGAAACAAAAAGAAAAACGCTGCAAATTATTACACAATGGTTTATTATTTACCTGTATAGATGCCCTTTCTGCGTAGATAACTGTTTTCTGTGGTCAATACCTACTCTCAAGCCCCCCCCCCCCCCCGCCCTCCAGAAAGCCCTAAATCAACAAGGAGTTGGCACGGGAGTTACATTTTCTTAAAACATGAAAAACGATACGTCACAAAAACCGAGACCTCACTAAAACCTTTAAAAAAACCCTATTTTTACACCCATTTTTAACCTATAACCCTGGGTGTATTCCTATCGGGCTGGAGCTTCGGAGCATAACTGGACCCAAACTTCATTGAAAATTTAAATCAAAAACTTTGATAGAACTTCAATTCTTCGCTCGTTGGCCAAAATCGACTTCATATTCGGTCTCCTCTCCCTAAAAAATTATGGAAAACGACACAAGCTCCTGTTACTAAAACACCAAAAAACCCTATTTTGACACCAAACACCCTTGGGTATATTCAAATCGGGCTGCAAAGTTTCGGGACACAACTAGGGCTCAAACGGAGCCTGTGTGTGCACGGACAAATTTTTCTTGACCGAAAATAAAGGTAGATATGGATCATGGATGCTACGGCGCGGCGTACGGCTGACGACGGACAGACGTCCGTTCATTGGTACCCTTTATCAATCTTTTTTATTTTTGAGGGGGGAGTTCAACAATTTTTTTGCAGAGTGGATACATAGGTGTATTATTCACAGAATAATGAACCAAAATAGATAGATAACTGTTTTCTGTGGACAACACCTACTCTCGAGCCCCCCTCCCCCGAGGAAAGCACTAAATCGAATACTGGAGCCGGCCCAGGGATTAGTTTCATTAAAATGCGCACGATTCAATAATTCAATCATTAATTATTATTTGTTGTTATTCATGAAGCATAACTTTGTTCATGTCACAAAAATACCATCAACAAAATCCAAAAGATCCATCATTCTTCAAAATGAAATAATATCACAAAACAACGAACTCGACTTCACACAGCCATGTGTGATAATAATCCCTAACAGTGATATCTGGGCCAGATTTATACCGTTTGACTCACGATCATGTTGTCGAAGCTTTTTCGGTGCAAACTACAATGCTCGGGGTGGTCTCAAAAAATTTGTTCGTTCATGATCAACTTAAAAACGTTAAAAACACCATCCTACCCTTCTAATGAAAGTTTTTGAGCTACGGCGTTCTGAAAATTGCTACCCCTATTTTTCACCCCTTAGCGATTACTGGCAGTAACACCGAGCTTCGTGGACCAACTTGACCCCAAATGGGACCTACATACCAAATTTCATTGATTTGGTTCATGGTCTAAGAAAAGTGCGAAGTACGGCGGACAGAAATTTTTTTATTGCATTTTCGGAATCTCCATATGAAATGGAAACCATCAAATTTGGGGGGGGGGGGGGGTTCACGCTCGTTTCCAAAGGTTCATTATTGAAAATAATAAACCAAAAGAAATACAAGTCTCTGGAGATGAACTTAATTGGTAGTATTGGAAGATGAAATGCAGAAGGTGAAAAGAAATGTAACAGAGGCCTGGATTCAAACACGTGTAGCGTGCATGAAGAATCAGACGCTGTGTCCACTACACCAAGGTGATCACTTCTAGGGTTAAGTGATGAGCGCCCTCAACTCTATCACCTCAACTCTCTATCTTTCAAAGGAGGGGGATAACTCGTCGAACCGTCCCCAGGACGCAGGTTCCGACACTCCTATTTGTACAATCAAGTATACGCCAAGATAAATACAGTAGAACCTGGATAAGTGGGAGTTGAAGGGACCAGCGTTTGAATCCAACTCATAAAGGTTTCCCACTTGAAGAAAAAATTACAAAAAAGATGAATAATTTAGAATGCAGGTACGTACCTACTACTGATTTGAATGAAACTGGGAAAAGTCATCATTGTCATGTAGGTATTGTAGAAAACAAGGTGTCTACGTAAAGGGTTAAAGAATTAACTTCAACTTTAAAAGTCAACTTCGATTCTTAGCAGAATAACAAAACAAAACGCATGGAAGTGTGACCGATTCCCACCATTAGAGGTCGGCAGATCAACGAGACCGATACCCACTATTAGAGGTCGCAGTCTCACTCAGAGGCTCTGGCGGCTGAGATTCCCCACTACGGAAGTTGTCCTTGGGAAAACCAAATTCCACTCCAGAGGTCTAATTTCCCCACTCAACGCGGTTTTTGGTCCTCAAGAGGGTGGGACTGGACTTTTGTCCCAGACACCCACTTACCCAGGTTCCACTGTAGCGCCAAGACAAAACACCATTTTGATTAATTTCATCAAAAAGTTTCAGTCCAACGTTTTATAAACATGAATACAAACTTCAATTAAAAAAATATATATAAATAATGATGGTTTATTGCATAAACTTGATCAACTTGCCGCCTTCCTCAATTTTGCTGATTTGACTGATTTTTTCCAAGTACAAAAACTAATGTTTGAGGATGAAAACTAAATATGATCAATTACCTAGCATACCTTCCAGAGTTAAGGTCGATCCACACATATCCGTGAGGTGACGTGACGTGAAGTACTGTACAGTGACCTTCAGTGAAAAAACGCTGCAAAATCCTTGTCACATGGGTTTATTATTCTGTTGGACACACCTACAGAAATGTTGGCTGTTCATTTATTGTTTCTTTCATGCGTAGTAATCGAAATAGCTATTTCTGATGGTTTCCACCAATTTTGGCCCCCAAAACGCGCGTTAGGTACGCTCCTTTTTTTCCCAATTATCTTTGATCATAGGTAGTGCCATTTTTTTAATCGTCTTGATCCACGTTTTGACACTTTTCCAGTGTTATTATACAAACTGATGGTGATTTCAGACGATCTCCCAGGTTTTTCACTCATAAAAAATCAATTGTGGGAGCTGAACATTATTTGGTAGAACCTCAATTTTCCACTCTTTGGTCAAAATCGACTTCATATTCGGTCTCCTCGTCCCCAAAAACATGGAAAGCGATACCTCAAAAGCTCATGTTACTAAATTACAAAAAGTGCCTATTTTTACACACATTTTCACTCATAACACCCCTGGGTATATTCCGATCGGGCTGCAGTTTCGGGACACAACTAGGGCACAAATGGAGCATGTGTGCGAGAGAACGAATTTTTTAGACCGAAAATGAAGCCGGCACACGTGATATGGCGGAGGGCGGACGGACATTGCATTTTCTGAATCTACGCACATTGATTGAAACGTAAAAGAAAATATTTTGAGGTGGTGTTATAAACTTTTTTTTGCTGAGCGAATAAATAGGTGTATTATTCACGGAATAATGAACCAAAAGTGTCAACACGTGGATCAAGACGATTAAATGGCACTACCAATGTTCAAAGATAATATGAAAAACGCTGCAAAGTCCTTGTCACATGGGTTTATTATTCTATTATTTTATTGGTCTACAGAAATGCTGGCTGATTATTTATTGTTTCTTTCATGTAAAATAATTTAAATTGCTATTTCTGGTGGTTTCCACAAATTTTGGCCCCCAAAACTTGAATTAGGTACCTACTACGATCCTTTTTTTTTTCAAATTACCTTTGATCATTAATTGTACCATTTAATCGTCTTGATCCACGTGTTGACACTTTTTCTAGTGTTATTATACAAATTGATGGTGATTTCAGACGATTTCGCAGGTTTTTGACTCATAAAAAATCAATTTTGGGAGCTGAACATCTGGTTCAACCTCAATTTTCCACTCCTTGGTCAAAATCGACTTCATATTCGGTCTTCTCGTCCCCGAAACATGGAGAACGATACCTCAAAAGCTCATTTTACTACTATGTTACTAAAACACAAAAAGTACCTATTTTTATACACATTTCCACTCATAACTCCGCTGGATATATTCCGATCGGACTGAAAAGTTTCGGGACACAACTAGGGCCCAAATGGAGCATGTGTGCGAAAGAACGATTTTTTTTAGACCGAAAATGAAGCCTGTACACGTGATACGGCGTACGGCGGACGGACATTGCATTTTTGGAATCTACGCACCTTGAAACGGAAAAGAAAAAATTTTGAGGGGGTGTTATAAAAAAAATTTTTTGCTGAGCGAATACATAGGTGTATTATTCACAGAATAATAAACCAAAAACGCTGCAAAGTCACATGGGTTTATTATTCTATTGGACATGCGTACAGAAATGCTGGCTGTTCATTTATTATTGCTTTCATGTAAAATAATTGAAATAGCTATTTCTGGTGGTTTCCACCAATTTTGGCCCCCAAAACTTGAATTAGGTACGCTACTTTTTTTTCAAATTATCTTTGATCATTGGTAGTGCCATTTAATCGTCTTGATCCACGTGTTGACACTTTTCCTAGTGTTATTCTACAAATTGATGGTGATTTCAGACGATTTCGCAGGTTTTTGACTCATAAAAAATCAATTTTTGGAGCTGAACATCTGGTAGAACCTCAATTTTCCACTCCTTGGTCAAAATTGACTTCATATTCGGTCTTCTCGTCCCCAAAAACATGGAAAACGATACCTCAAAAGCTCATTTTACTAATATCTTACTAAAACACAAAAAGTACCTATTTGTATACACATTTTCACTCATAACACCCCTGGGTATATTCCGATCGGGCTGAAAAGTTCCGGGGCGCAACTAGGGCCCAAGTGGAGCATGTGTGCGAATTAACGAATTTTTTAGACCGAAAATGAGGGCGGTACACGGCGGACGGACACTGCATTTTTGGAATCTACGCACCTTGAAACGGAAAAGAAAAACGCTGCAAATCCCTGCACAACGGTTTATTATTTTGTATAGAATACCCTTCTGTTACAGATCACAGCTCTCTGTATAGATAACCCGTCTATATAATATAATATGTACTATTCTATACATATTATGTAGATCGCAGACCCTCCGTAGGTTAGTACCTAACCCCGTACTCGTTACTAGGTACCACCTAAATCACGAGTTAAATGTTGCTAAAATAATTCTGCCGATGACAAACAGTACCTAACAAAAAGAAACACACATAATGAAGTTCTGAAAAGAAATTGTTGATGAGGAGTGAAAAATGATGCAAAAGTACCTACCAACAAACTCCAGCCCCTTCTACGTAGATGGTATAATGAACCGTTGTGTAATAATTTACCGTTGAGTAATGATTTACCGTAGTAATAATTTACCCATCAATAATACTTCAACGTTTGTTCAAGTTTCACTACCTACCAACAAACTCCAAAAGAGCCATCATTTTTCAAGCGAAATAATATCACAGAACAACCCAACTCGACTTCATACTCCGCCAATATAATCAGGTGATCCCTACCAATGATTGGCCGTATTCACAAATTCCTATTGTGGGCGCGTCTCTGGTTACGAGATTTGGTTTGAATTGTATACAATTTCATTCACACTGGAGTCGAAAATGCCTGTCGGTGCAAACTTCGGGGCCTTACTGTGAACGAACGGCTGGACGTACGATGCTCCGGATGGTTTTAAAAAACTCGCAAGTTGAAGAACTATTTAAAACCGTAAAAATATTTACGTAAAAAAATGGTATAGGCGTTTTGAAAATTTCAACCCCTATTTTGAACCCCTTAGAGATGACTCACAGTAACGTCGAGCTTCGAGGACCAACTAGACGCCGAACGGAACCTATAACCCGAATTTCATCAATTTTTTTTCATGGTAACTAAGAAAAGTGGCCCGTACGGCGTACGGCGTACGGCCGACAGACAGAAATATTTTTATTGCAGTTTTGGATTCTACATACCTTGAAACGTAAACCATCAAATTTTGAGGGGGGTAAGAATTTTTTTTTCATGCTCGATTCCAATGGTTCATTATTGAAAATAATAAACCAAAATGTTGAGGGGGTGTTATACAAATTTTTTGTTGAGTGAATACATAGGTGTATTATTCACAGAATAATGAACCAAAAAATATCGGCAAGATGAATGACTACCTACGTAAACAAAGGGGGAAAGTGTTCAGATGTGTCCGACGCAGTGAGGCTCAGGCGTTCACAGTGCCTTTCAGGCTTACGTGAAATGAATAGAATGAATAGAAAAATCCGTCGCCTCAGATATTTTGGTTTATTATTTTCAATAATGAACCATTGGAATCGAGCATGAAAAAAAAAATTCTTACCCCCCCTCAAAATTTGATGGTTTACGTTTCAAGGTATGTAGAATCCAAAACTGCAATAAAAATATTTCTGTCTGTCCGCCGTACGCCGTACGGGCCACTTTTCTTAGTTACCATGAAAAAAAATTGATGAAATTCGGGTTATAGGTTCCGTTCGGCGTCTAGTTGGTCCTCGAAGCTCGACGTTACTGTGAGTCATCTCTAAGGGGTTCAAAATAGGGGTTGAAATTTTCAAAACGCCTATACCATTTTTTTACGTAAATATTTTTACGGTTGCAAATAGTTATTGAACTTGCGAGTTTTTTAAGACCATCCGGAGCATCGTACGTCCAGCCGTTCGTTCACAGTAAGGCCCCGAAGTTTGCACCGACAGGCATTTTCGACTCCAGTGTGAATGAAATTGTATACAATTCAAACCAAATCTCGTAACCAGAGACGCGCCCACAATAGGAATTTGTGAATACGGCCAATCATTGGTAGGGATCACCTGATTATATTGGCGGAGTGTGAAGTCGAGTTGGTTGTTCTGTGATATTATTTAATTTGAAAAATGATGGCTCTTTTGGAGTTTGTTGGTAGGTAGTGAAACTTGAACAAACGTTGAAGTATTATTGATGGGTAAATTATTACTACGGTAAATCATTACTCAACGGTAAATGTTGTGGAGTCGCGTTGTGGAGCGCTCCATGCGGTCTGCTTAGAGGATCCATGTGATAACGGGGGATGGATAAGTGATAAGGGGACATTATTGTTGGCATGTGCCTAGAGGCGATAGATCTTTGTTAAAGTCGTTAATTAAAGTCGTTCATTAGTTCAAACGTGTCAGTGTTTAATTTATTAGAGACCTAGCGTTCGCAACAGAGAAATAACAAAACATGGTGGCAGCGTTTCTTTGTTGAGATCTCGGTATTATTTGGAGTCCATATTCATGTACACTTCTTGTAGGTGAGTGAATCTCTCTTCTCAGGAGGGTCGGACAGGTAAGATTTTGGTTTCGATGATTGATTCCCATAAACACTCAAGATTATTTTGACGATGTCTAACGACGATGTACCTATCATCGGTGGGCAGGAAGCGCAGGCTGCAGTCCCTCTTCCTTCAATCCACCTTGCTTTGCCACCCCCTGGACCGTTCAGTTTTCTACCTAACGAGTGGATTCAATGGAAAAACCGATTTCAACGATTTCGAAGGGGAAGTGGGCTAGATTCTACACCAGATGCAAGGCAGACAGATGTACTAATCTATAACATGGGGGAACGGGCTGAAGAGATTTTTTCTTCGTTTTCCCCGGCACCAACATCTTACAGCGACACACTCGCCAAATTTGACGGATATTTTGTCCCCAGACGTAATATTATATACGAACGAGCTAAATTCCTGAAACATCGCCAGAATTCTGCCACTGCGGAACAGTTTATCACCGATCTCCACAGTTTGGCAAAAACTTGTGAATGGGGTGAGTTAAACGATGACATGATTCTTCTGGTGCTTATTATAGGGATGAATGAAGCGTCAATTAGTGACAGGTTGCAGTTAGACCCAGCACTTACCCTTGAAAAGGCGATTTGCAGCCTCAGACAGCATGAGGAACTGTTGAGACAGAAAAAAGATCTCAAAGGCGAAACTGTTTCGGAAGTTACGAGAAATGGTGGAAAGAAACCTGGAGATAAGCCACAGAAAAGTGCCCAAAACAAGCACGAACAAAAAATTTGTAACCGTTGTGGTCGTGAATGGCACGAAAAAATGTCTGATTGTCCGGCTAGAAAGGCAAAATGTGGCGCCTGTGGCATTGTTGGGCACTACAGCAAAATGTGTTTCAGTAAGAAGAACTTTACGAAGCATGCTCGAGGTGTTGAGTGCTCAGATTCTGACAGTGAATCGTTTGTAGGTTAAATCAGATCAGATGCGACAAATGACCCCTGGACACAACAGCTGGAAGTGTGCTGTGATGGGATTGAAGTGAAACCTATCATTTTCAAGCTTGACACTGCTGCGGATGTGACTATGATCCCCGTCCATCTACTCAAAGATGTTATAACAAGGCTTTCTTTAGGTTCTACTAAAAACTCAGTGTTTAGCGCCAAGAAGAAGGACCGCTTCAATATTCTGGGTACCGTTATCTTGCAGTTAAGGTATAAGAATCGTGAAGTCTCAGAGAGAGGTTTTGTTTCTGAGGACATTGAAGTTCCGCTCCTCAGCAGAAAGGCGTGTGAAAATCTCAACCTTGTTCAGCGTATATATGCTGTACATACAGAGATTAATTGGTTAGAGGAATTTCCTAATCTCTTCAAAGGTCTTGGCAATATGCAAGGTGAGTATAAAATAGAAGTTAAAGAAAATGCTACACCTTATGCGATTTCAGCACCAAGAGCTGTCCCTATCCCTCTGAAGGAAAAGGTGAGGGAAGCCCTAATGGATATGGAGGAGAAAGGAGTTATAGTCCCAGTGGATCACTCAACGGAGTGGTGCGCTCCTATGGTTGTTGCCGTCAAAAAAGGAGGAGGGGTGCGCATTTGTGTTGACCTATCCCGGCTTAACAGGAGCGTTAAACGGCAGTTCCATCCAATTCCCCGAATTGAATTATCATTGGCTGAGCTAAGTGGGGCAGAATTTTTCACAAAACTCGATGCCAATCATGGGTTTTGGCAGCTCAGCTTAGCTGAAGAATCCCAAGATTTTACCACCTTCATTACCCCATTTGGACGGTTCAAGTTTCGTAAATTGCCGTTTGGTGTGACCTCAGCACCGGAAGAATTCCAGAAAAGGATGAGTAGAATCCTGGAAGGGTTGAAAAACTGCATTGTTCATATGGATGATATCCTCATTTGGGGCAAAACAAAGTCTGAACACAATGAGTGTGTTCGTGGAGTCCTAGAGAAGTTAGAAGCTGCTGGTATAACCCTCAACCGGCAAAAATCAGAATTTTGCCGTGACCGAGTGACTTTCCTTGGTTTTATCTTGTCAAAAGAAGGTGTTACTCCTGACCCTTTGAAGGTTAAAGCTATTATAGACATGTTACCTCCAAAGAACGTTAAAGAAGTTCAAAGATTCATGGGCATGGTAACCTTTTTGACAAAATTCATTCCTAATAGAAGTGAGATTATGGAACCAATTACTAGTCTCACTAGTAACAAGAATGCCTTTGTATGGGGATCAGCACAACAGAAAGCATTCACAAAGGTCAAGGAACTTCTCACTTCAGCCCCGTGTTTGACATTGTATGACTCATCTAAACCAACATTTCTTTCATGCGATGCGTCAACCCAGGGTCTCGGTGCAGTATTGTTGCAGAGCGAGGGTAAGGTTAAAAAGCCTGTTGCCTATATCTCACGCACCCTTACTACTGCAGAGGGGAACTACGCTAACATCGAAAGAGAAGCCTTAGCATTGACCTGGGCTAGTGACAGGCTGAAAAGCTTTCTGCTTGGCAAGCGTTTCACAATAGAAACTGACCATAAGCCACTTCTCCAGATTTTCAAGACAAAGAATTTGGACGATCTTTCTCCCAGGCTGCAGCGTTTCAGGCTCCGAATGATGCGTTACGATTACGACATTATGTACACTCCAGGCAGGAATCTTTTTGTTGCAGATGCCTTATCTCGCAAGCCTTTGCCATCCGAAGATGACAATGAGTTAGAGGAGGAAGTTGATGCTTTTATCCATGAAGTGTGTCTTGCTGGCATTCACACCACAGATGAAAATGTAGTGCGTGTGGCTAATGCTCAGAGAAATGATCCAACTTGCAGAGAACTGTACAAATTAATCCAACATGAGTGGCCCAATAAATCTGGTCTGTCTGGGGATCTCCAGCAGTATTATTCGGTGCGTAATGAACTATGCTGTGTGGATGGCATTCTGTTCAGGGGTTCTCGAATGATAATCCCAACTGAACTGCAAACAGTAATGCTTGAAAAGCTTCATTCTGGCCATCAGGGGATCACCAAGACGAGACGTCGTGCTCAACGCACAATGTGGTGGCCTGGAATCAGTAACAACATTGAAGCCAAGGTGAAATCGTGTCCCATCTGCATTCAAAACTCCAATAATCATAATGAACCGTTGATTCCATCAAAATTACCTGATTACCCATGGCAAATTATTTCAATGGATCTCTTCAAGTATGATGACAAGTGGTATTTGGTCATCACGGACCACTACTCAAGATTTTTCGAGTTATACCCTGTGTCAAGGATGAGATCATCAGACATTATCGATATATGCAGGATAGTATTTGCCAGGTATGGCATCCCAGAGTTGGTGTGCTCTGATTCAGGAACCCAGTTTCAAGCCATCGAATCATCTGACTTTCAGCGATTTGCGAGGGAGTGGGGTTTCTCAACCTCCACTAGTAGTCCTCAATTCCATCAGGCCAACGGAAAGGCAGAAGCAGCTGTCAAGGTTGCAAAGCGACTTCTGAAGACCAACAACTCAAATATCCAGGTGGCCCTTCTTGCATATCGCAACACACCACTGGAGAATGGATTCAGTCCTGCAGAGATGTTATTTGGAAGAACACTGCGTGACCAACTACCATCCATTCGACGCCAAAGGCCTCCAGAGCAACTTTCCCAATCGGAGGAGAAATATCGGGGACGATACAAGAAGAACTATGATACCAGACACAGAGCCCAGGACTTGTCGGAGCTTCGGATCGGCGACATGGTCTGGATTACTGACTTGAGACGCCATGGGAAAGTTATTAAGCCACTTGGCAATCGTTCATATCTGGTGGAGACCTCCAAAAGTACCATAAGAAGGAATCGCTTCCACCTTCTGCCTGCTCCCTACCTGCGGGAACTTCCGGACAGTGAGACAGGCCAGCAAGCACCAGCTCCACCAATATCTATACCCCAGCCTCCATCAGTGGAAAGTCCTGAAGCAGCCCATGATGAATCCTCCTTGACACCACCTCTAGGTGCACATCAGACCCACCCAAGTCCTACTAAACCCTCAGTGCCTATGCGTCCTGCACTGGCAAAGCCATCAGGATCATCAAGTGATCTTACATTGCCTAGCAGTGAACAGAGCCAGGCTGCAATGCCAACCCAACATACCACTCGTTCAGGAAGACCCATAGTGATGCCACAACGCTACAGAGATGCATCCTAGACTCGTATGAAGATACTATGATCTTGGGGAGGGGATGTTGTGGAGTCGCGTTGTGGAGCGCTCCATGCGGTCTGCTTAGAGGATCCATGTGATAACGGGGGATGGATAAGTGATAAGGGGACATTATTGTTGGCATGTGCCTAGAGGCGATAGATCTTTGTTAAAGTCGTTAATTAAAGTCGTTCATTAGTTCAAACGTGTCAGTGTTTAATTTATTAGAGACCTAGCGTTCGCAACAGAGAAATAACAAAACAGTAAATTATTACACAACGGTTCATTATACCATCTACGTAGAAGGGGCTGGAGTTTGTTGGTAGGTACTTTTGCAACTTTTTTCACTCCTCATCAACAATTTCTTTTCAGAACTTCATTGTGTGTGTTTCTTTTTGTTAGGTACTGTTTGTCATCGGCAGAATTATTTTAGCAACATTTAACTCGTGATTTAGGTAGGTACCTAGTAACGAGTACGGGGTTAGGTACTAACCTAAGGAGGGTCTGCGATCTACATAATATGCATAGAATAGTACATATTATATTATATAGACGGGTTATCTATAAGGTAAAAGCACCAAAGGCGGACGTGTTAAGGAAAAATGAACTTCTTTCATCCCTCAAAGTTCAGAAATACTATTTAACTCTTGTTTCAACTGATTTTCTAGCAGCTAGGACATCTATGCACAATTAGGAATATAATTTTATCACATTTATTCGCTCTTTCTTAGAAAAAACAATCAATCTGTAAATCGAGTTTTTGCATCAGTAGCTGACACTTGAAAACCGCATTGCTCGAGTGGCGGACACTAGGGGATCCAGTAGTGGACATCAGTTTTAATTTCAACAATAACTTTATTTTTTTATTGAAAATAATTCAGTAAAGTTGTCAAAATGACGAATCAGTCTCTTGGAATAATAATCAGTCTTACTTATAATGAATTTGACTTAATAGGAAACTTTTTTAAAAACTTTTCAACAAAGATCTTAGCTAGGAACTCGACTTGCTTAGAAAAAAGTATTTTCATACTAGAATTACAAAGGTTTTCTCTTAAACTTATTTGAACTAGAATCACAAAGACATCATTGTATCTTATAGAATTACTTATCACGGTAAGTAGCACTTACATAGGGACTTTGTACCTAATCAGGTATGTACTTAATAATAATATTATCACACTCTCTGTTGCTCACAAACATTTGGTAACAAAGCAACATTATAGGTAACATACAACACGAGTAGGCATCCAAATAGAGTGAAATTGGAATTTTGAAATCAGGTAACAGAAATGGATAAAAATATTTTTTAAATGAGGCTCGAATGAAAAAAAAAAGTTGAGTCAAATAGAGAGGAATTGAAATTTTGAGCCAAGACGTCGTGGGGTTGGCAGTTTCTTTACTATTTGATCAGAATTTATTTTCCTAACATCTCTGGAATTTTCATTGAAAACCCAACCTAACCGTGAGGACGAACTCATGATAGTAACCGTCAGTTCATGATCCGAAGATTTTTTGATTATTCTGCATACATGCTCAATCACGCCCTTGTTTTTATTGAATCGAGCTACAACAAAACTTCCTTCTTCAAAGAGATCCATATCCGTTTTCTTCTCCCCAGTTTCTGTAGTTTTTTGTTCTTGGTTTTCGACACTTCCTTTGTGTTTCTCTTTTGAATCCGACCCTTCGAATTGTAGACCATCCGTTCCATCTTGTGGTATTTCCTGAAGTCGTTCTCCTTCACCCAGTCTTCAGGATTTCTATTTTCCTTGCTTGCTTGCTCGATCATTGTGTTACCATCCTCTATGATCATTTGTGCTTCCTCGAATTTATCTTCTAATCGAGTCTCCAAATTTTCTCCAGGTCCCAGAAGATCATTTACACAGGTTTCATATTCACTCTGAAACATTAGGGTGCCTCTTCAGAAACGACGTAAACCATTTTTTACCTGGTCTGTTACTAGTGAATATGCTGGTCCTATCTGTTTCTTCTAGAAGACGTTGGATGCTGTCAAGAAGATTGTTTTTTGTTACAGGGAATCGAGCATCGGCAGATGCATAAATCCACTGAACAATAATTCTTGATTCTTCCTCTGCTGAAAGAACAGTATCAGGGCCCATTTTCCTCTCTACAGGTCGCTTTCCTCGAGCTTTATAATAAAGGGTGATCCTGGGGACTTGGTGCTCCCTTGCAGCCTCAGTAATCGATTTTCCTTGACGGACATCATTTATTGCCTGGAGCATAGAATCTACCGAATACTGCAACAAAGTCCTTTTCTTTTTCAATTTTGGAGGATTTTTTTGTTTTGTGATCTGGAACAATGAACAAGATGAGGTCAAAATAAATGAATATTCTGAATTGTCTTTAGTAATAGGTACCTACCTAGGTACTTGTGAGGAAATTAATCAGCTCCTATCTATGGGAATGATGTTTTTACCAATCTGAAACCAGTCCAGAAGGTGAAATAATTCTTACTTGAACAACAATTGTTAATGTAGTCCCAGAGTAATCATTCAATACGATTTCAGAAAATAAAATTGTTCAATTAACTTGTAAACTAAGACTAAAATTGGAATGGAGCACTACTGTCCGCCTTTGGTTTGACTGCTTTAAACAAGAGTGCCAGAGGAGGACACCACTCGTCCGCCTTTGGAGCACCATTGAGAGGGCACACGTACCAAAGGCGGACAGGTGCGTCCGCCACTGGTGAAGTAGGAATTTTTCCATGGCCCAGTAGAGGACGCACAAAAAGAGCGATTTTCAACAAAAATATGGAATATATTCGCGAAATTATCACTCAACATTGTTGTACAATCCATAAGGAACCTAGAAATCAATGAGATAATTAGTAAAATGAATTATTTTCCTTAAAACTCACCTCCTCTTCCTTCCCATTTTTTGTAACCTCATGATCCCAAATCACTTCAAAACGGAAAGGTAACTTTTGAGTTGACACTGTTCTCCTACTTCTTCTTCGAACTTCTTCTTCTTCTTCCAAACTGCTCACAGACAGATTACATAAATGGAAAATTGAAGAATCAAGAGCCCTGGGAGGTTACCAGCCTTATTTTTAGAGCTTTTTCATCCAAGTGTCCGCCACTGGGGTTGTGTCCGCCTTTGGTGCTTTTACCTTACATAGAGCTGTGATCTGTAACAGAAGGGTATTCTATACAAAATAATAAACCGTTGTGCAGGGATTTGCAGCGTTTTTAGTTTTACACTGACGTGAAAACGGCGTTGTGTTGTGACATACCTAGGAGTCTTTCTCTTGCAGAAATAGCCTGTCTCCAGAGCGTGTCTTTTTTGTGATGTACTTCTCAACTTTCATTAGCAAATATCACAAAATGCGTTCTGGTACACTCGACGTCCACCAACCCTCCATACAAAGTTACAAACTCTCCTTCAGTTCCTCGAAGCACCCACCTGGGATGAACCGTGTCTTCTTCTCTTCTTCCACGTCAAAAAGCAGCGCTATTACAGCAAGATCTCGTGTACTGAACACTGTACTGATGCACGAGACCATCCAAACTAAAGGCCACATCCAAACTGAAAAAGAAGGCCCATCTCGCAGACACCTCTGATCACGGGAGAACACTGACACGGAAAGGTATGGTCCTGTGAGGATGACAGTGAAAAATTCATCACGGATGCCACTGAACACAGAAGGCTACGGTGCCGTCACCTCACGGATATGTGTGGATCAACCTTAATCCGTCGTCGCTAGCAAGACGAGTGCTGGGGTGCTTTCGATGTTAGGACATCATCATTCTATTCTCTCGAGTATTCTCTCGACGGCCTGACTACTACCTACGTCCTCACATCGAAAGCACTCGCCTCCAATACTCGAACTTCTTCCACTACAGTTTTTCTTTTCAACCAAATCTTCCCTAACACGATCAAACAATAGGTACATACCTACTACCTATAACCCCCTATTCCTTAATTTACGCATAAAAAATATTCAATAAAATTGGAAAACAAATTATTTATTCAAGTAGATAGTGTTATAATGAAGTCTAAAGAATTCACAAGTCCTCTTTTGAATTAGTGATTGAGTAGAAGAAATACACGAAGAGACCTGTAATTAGAACAAAATTTTGGATGAGTAGGTAATAAATAGGTCTGTTTTCATTGTAACATACGAAGTCAAAGAAATCCCTAGATCCCAAGATGTTTTGCTAACAGGCAGGTAGGTACCCACGCTAACCTAAAGCACTCCAACCGATAAGTATCCAGTAAGCATGTGTTGCAACTAGTGGGCCAGTAGCTGAATGTAGAAGTATGCTCATGACAGGGACGAACGGGACGCCCCAGATCTAAAATCAAACAAGAACATACTACTATCATTGCACAACTCTAATATGTTAGACGTAATACGTAGGTATGAGGTTTTTTCCAGCAGTGTCCTCAAAGCAAGCTGGTAGTACTTATCTACCAAAATACCTAGAGATACGAGAATTTGACAATGAAAAAATGTACCTACATAACAATAATGATAGAGTATAGTAATACTTGCTTTGTATTTTGATGAAATTATATTCTGAGGCATGAAAGACAGTGTTATGATCGTGCACATGGCGATGAACGTGAGAGTTGAGATCGTAATGACATAAGACAGTGGGTATGAAGTTTCAAGCACAGTTGCATAATTCTTGATATTTCTGAACATGAGACACAGAAGGTAACCCAAAGCTGCGACTGACAGGCCTAAAAACGGGTGAATATAAGGTGGTGTGTGAATATCAATACGGGTTACTTTAGTTCAGAGCTAGCCCGCTATGATACTTGATATGTAGGTACCATCTTAACTAAATTTTGGTTACAGTCATGGTACCGGTACTAGGCAAGATTTAGTCCCAATAAGAAGAAACGTGAGAGTGGCCTGGCTTCCATTCCAACTGCCAAAGGTACCTAACCGATTGATGATTTCCAAAGATAGGCTACTTACAGTTTTAGTCCAATATTGTGGGGATTGGTCCAAGGATGAAGAAAGTGACTTTCTTAGGTAGACGCTTTAACCCTCAGGCACTGGCGGGGCGCACTCAGTGCCGCTTTCCGATCAAAATCATGATTACTCTGCAGTGTGTCAAAGCACCGGTAGAACACGCTCAGGTATCTTTTAAGCAACTATCATAATATGTCCCCTTAGTCCTAACTCCTTCCATTACCCTATGCTCTTATCAGTCGTCAATGATCTCATAAAGAGAGAGGGTGCGCGCTCTCGGTAGGTACTGCGTACCGCCCGCCAGTTCTAGTCATTATAAAGTCGGCACAGTGTACCGCCCGCCCATGAACTTTTGACCAAAGTTTTTGTTTGTTCCTTTGCGGAAATGGCTAGTGGTCGTCGAGTTATGAGTGATTCAGAGATCCCGAGCATTCTACAAGCTGTGGAAGAAGATGAAGACAATTTTAGTCAAGATCATGGTCCACATTTCGACTCAGCGATTTGAATGAGGGGGAAGGGAAGTTGTTCGACCCGATGATCATTCTAGTGACAGTGAATGTTCAAGAGATGAAGCAGCTCCTCTGACTTGATCAGAGGATGAAATTACCGATTTTCACATTTTCTTTGCTAATTAAAAGCTGTGTTGGGCACCTAAGTGTTTGTGTTGGCTGATTTTTTTTTTTTTTTTCAAATGACTTACAGTTCCTGAATTTATTGAGTTACCTCATATGTGTATAAGTTTATTGTATTTTACTGAATTACGTGTGGTGAAGTTCTATTGCGTCTTCTAATTACAAACTTTTATAAAATTTGCATGACTTATATTATTGCCAACCAGATCAAGACTTAAGCTGACCATTTTTGGGAAAATTACCCATCGGCTTAACAAAAAAATGGTTTCTGCAATTTCTATAGAGGCTATTTTAAATGCTAAGTTAAGTGGAATATTAATTTTTGCGCAAAACTACGAATAAACGTTCCTATTATGGAAAAAGTTGCCATTTCCGTGTGGGCGGCACTCCATACCGCCCGCCGGCAATCTACTTCCCCTCATAGGTGCCAGTGCCCGAGGGTTAAGAGGTAGGTAGGTAACGTCGCTGCTAGTAGAGCGCCATGAACTAACGACCTAACTAAAAACTAAATGACGAGTACTACAGGGCTGCGCGGCCCCTGGCTTCCCTAATTCCTGCTTTCTACCTTTCCCGGCCCATGGCTCACATCCTCCTCAGTTCAACAGTTTGTACATCTCGCCATACTTCTTCTTCTGGACTCCACCCTCGTTTTGAGCACACTTCTTAGTCCTTGCTCTGCCCTCATTCTGTCGAAATGGCCAAGCCAAGGAATCCTACCAGATTTTGTGTCGCACTATATCCTAGTTGCCCAAGATCTCTTGTAGCTCCCTATTATTCCTATTTCTCCACTTGCTGTTTTCAAAATTTGCCAACTCCTATTCACACTATTACCTTTTTAGAGCGCTTTAAGGGGTGACCACTCCCAGAGCGATATAGGTACTACTTGCAGCTGAACTGCGAAGAAGTGATCAAAATTGTAGTATGACCTTCTCCGAACATGCTATTTATGTTTTTACATTATTGGACGAAATAATCCATCTGCCTAGCTAAATAAAGCACCATGACCTAATACTGGCCTGACTGTAAACTTTTCGACCAATTTTGGCTGATCATTACATAAGAAGAATATTTTACGTCGGTTTTTCTTTTAATTTTTCACAATGTTGAACCACTTGCGATCGTTGAGTGGTGACAGTCCTATTCGGGATCAAGCAATAAGATCGAACTGCATGCTCAATTCACGTCGTTTCCTGTCGGTTACCCAAAATGTGTGCTCACTGATTGTGTGCTAGCGGAATGGGAGTTTCTTCCAGTTAGATCTAGTGAAAACTGCATTCAAGTGCCACGAGTAAGCACCATTTCAGATGACGTTATATAATGCATCAACTTCCCTTCCAAAGCTGGGGACATGAGCACCTTTCCTTCAATTAGGATCAAAACCTAGTTAGACAATTTCTTCAGTCATCCCGACAGACGAAAGATGAGTCTAATGTCCTGACCTGAGAGCACTAAAACTGCCCAGCCATTCACATCCACATTGTGACCTATAAACTAACCTAGAAATGTAACAACCACGTTTGTCAATATTCCTGGCTCTGGCCTCTCCCTATTGGCATACTGCCAGACATATTCAATGGACCACAGATACCTGCGAAAAGTAACAAAAAGTATTAAATATCATAGATCCACCACTACAGGATGGGATAGTGATCACTGATAACATTTAGGAGGTATTCTAGTGGGTCTGACATGAGATCTCTGAAATGAGATGTTTTGGTGTTTTCAGTTCAATGCAGTGTGAAAAGTACGTATGGTCTACGAAAGTTAATAATTTTGTTTAAGGAGTAAGAAAATACTAGGAATCCGACAAATGACAGAAAATACGTGTCATGGGCTGGATCACCAACGCGTGGACAACATAGCATAGTGATCAGGACAAATCAGCACTCTTTAATAAAAAAAAACCAACATGAATAGACTGCTCCCCTGAACTTCCCAAATTCCACAACTCAATCTGCATAACAACAAGAACTATCAATCAACCCACCCCTCCCTCCTTGCCTTAAACCTATCATTCCATCCATCTTTGTTTTTCCCTTTCTAGGTAATTTTTCTGTGTGTGATTTGAGATAAAGAGTTGAATATGGATGCTACTGCTTCATTTCAATAGGTTGGTTTGCAGTGACCATCTGACGGTTATCTGACCATCAGAAAGTCGTTGGGCTGTTCACAATAATTCTCAGACTCTTTACTGACTATCTAATATCCATGGCCGGCTTTTTCAGTGTTTTTCTGAATATCCAAAGCCAGTTTTCTGATCCTCATTCCAGTTACAGAAAATGGGGCAAACGAATATTATTGGCACACAGTGCCTTCTTTATATCCAACCATTATCAAACTCAAACCTTTCTTAAACACTCATCAAGATGGTATCAGATCATGGACGGTTTATTACGGTTTTCTAGGAGTCAGCTAACTATCAGAAAAAGTGTGAATGAACCTAGGTTTTCTAAGAATCAGCTAACCATCAGAAAAAACCACTGCGAACAAACCTTACGGCATCCATCCGAGCGAAGAGGTTTTATGTTGAATTTTATGTTGACACTTCCCCAGTAACCCCAAGGTAGGTAGTATCACACAGAAAAAAAGACTGGGATATCCGATTGAAATTTGGGTTCAAAAAATATGGCTGACCCAAAAAATATAGGGCAGACAAAGAAATAATGAGAAAAGCGCTGGAATGGTAGTAGCTGATGGGAATTGCATGTTGATAGGAATTCTTGTGGTGTCCAGAGTACTGAACATCCAATAGCATTAAAACAACTTACCTCGCTTTAAGCACAAATACTGGCCCCAGTAGAGCAGCAATCATATTTGTCGCCAAGAAGACAGCTCTAAGAATCTTCAGATTGCAAAACACAGCAAGCAAGCCTGAATATGAGGATACCTGGGGATTATGAATGAATTCGCCCTAAAATAAGAACCTGAACCATGAGGATAAGAAAGCATTTCAATAAGGTACTTGACATTTTGCCTTAAACGCGTTAACGTGCTAGATAATAATCGAAGGATATTAAATTGATCAACCAATACAATAGGTACCTGAAAGGAGTCCAATGAAGAACGATGGGGCAACGTATGTGTCATTTGAGTGAGCAATGTTTACAAACATTTGGAAAAGAAGGCCGTCTCTGGACATGGATAAAATCAACCTTTCAAGACTCATCATCAATAAGAAAACACTGGAATACGGAAAAAAATTAGTAGGTACATAAATATCTTCCACAAGTTCCATGACTGTAGTTTGTTCCAAATCCACTTCTCTACCTACCTGCACAGGCTACCACCAATAACTCCATAAAGAACCAACACGTGTATTCCTCCGAGGTCGAACCTGTCCAGAAATCTTCTCACAGAATTCAGCTCATCCTGAAACAATGATAGTTGGTGTCATCTAATCAGGATCGCCTAAGGTTGTTCATTATACAGAAAGGAAACCACACTTTCAAATATAATAATGATTAGGTAGAGAATAACCGCTCAGAGGGTCAAAATACTTGTCAAATTTGTCAAAATACTGACTTGAAAGGATAGAAAAGGATGAACTAACCGAAAGTCTTTAACAAGGCAGTAGTTGCAGGCATAGCTTTGTACCGTATACTTACATGCTCTCACTAGGTAAGAAGTAGGCTGTAGTTGCCAAACGTCAGTGAGGCTCTAACGTCGAACGCCATAGGTAAATGGTATTTTGACTTGAAAATTTGACAGTATAAGTACTCCTTAGGCCTCCAGAATTTGCTGTAGTTTCTGGTGTCACCATGCTGCCAGGGAACGGCACCACGCTGGCATCATTGATACCATTTGTCAGAAAATTTTGTCAATTCATCGAATTTCGTTTTACACCTTATGTGGTAAGCCATCTTGCAATGTGGAATAAACAAAAAATAAATAAACCTTTAGCGTCCCACTAATTTATTCAGTACAAAGCTTTTCGCTCAACTTCTGAGCATCATCAGGTAGGTACTCACATAAACACAGATAGAATTGAAACCTACCACTTGGTACTCACATAAACACAGATAGAAGTGAAACCTGTAGTAGGTTTCACTTTGTTTGTTTGTTCCACATTAGAAAAATTTGTGTTTGGCATAGTTTTTCATGTTTTCCAGCAAGCCGAATCGAAAGGAATAACTTTCAAAGTCTATCATCACCCTTACAGCTAAATATTTAACCATAAAACGTTACGGAAATAGCTATTATTGAGAGTAGTACATAGGCAGAATTTGATAAGGCATAGGTGATTTTAAAAAATTCCCCTAACTCACGTCTTCGTTTTGGAAATTCAACAACATCAGGACAGGATAAATGGTGTTCCAAAACCAGCAACAAACGAAGAGACGTACCATTGTGTCAGGCAAAGTTTCATTTGCAGCAACAGTTTCCTCTCCTAAAAATAAAAATATGATACCAGTAAGTATATTTTTATTGGTAATTATTGACTGCGTGATTTCGGAAAAATTTAGAAGTCTTACTCGTTCGGAACATGTAGTTATATTGGCAACACCTGTGTTGTAAATAAAATAGACAGTAGGTTAGCTAATACTACGCATATATTAAATAAGTTGGTTCTTACCAAGAAACGAAAGAAGGAAAATGTATACATAGTTTTGAGAGCATGGTAAGTAACTGTCAAGGAGAATATCCAGCCGGTCAAATTCTAGTTTATAGAAAACTGAGTAGTCGCCAAATCCAACGCTGATGAGGATCAGAATTGTCAGATACATTAGGCATGCACAGAAACATGCTAATATGTATCGGGCACTCTCTGCTTCACCCAAAGATAACAATCCTGGAAATGTAATTATTACCCATGTAAATATTATGAAATGCAACGAGTCAAGATGTAACTCTTTAAACATTTCTTGGGAAAGATGAAACATTCAATTTTGTGAAAAATAGATAGGTATATTACCAGCCAGTGTGAATGAAATTATCAGAGCGAGTATATCGGGATACTCCGACATGATCTTAACAGAGGAAGGAAAAGGCATGGTAGCATTTTCCCTGGCTGATAAACGCCCATCAAAAAATATCACGTCCACCAGGCTGCTGATGTATTTCAGTCTGTAAGACACACCTGCCATAGGTATTTTTGATTAGAAGAAAAATATATGTAGATGGCAACACTATTATGAGACTGAGATGCACATAATCGTACGCAAATAATCTAAGCTTGAGCATGGCTAGTCAAGAAATCCTGATCATCTCTACTAAGTGCCCAGCAACTAGAGCTGACATACCTGCAAGCAAGCAAAGCATTAGCACCCATCCAATAAGGAATGCTTCGAATTCTGAAAGAAGGTGGTATGCATAGTGGTAGGGACCTCCCATGCAAGGCTTAGTCGAAGCCATCTCACAGTAGCACAAGACTGTTGAAATTCAGAAAATCAATAAAAAAACAAAGAGGAAATAAATATACTTAACCAAAGCAGTGCGCATTTTAGTGGTTAAGGCAGGTTGAAGGATGGGTCCCCAGACAGCGATGGTTGTAGAAATGTAGAAATCTAGCTCATACCTACCTATCAATTTAGCATTTACATGCAGGATAATCTTTAATTTGTAAACAACATTGGATACTATCCTTGCAATAAGACAGAGGAAGGTCAAGGCTGGTGCTGGACTGAAGAGAAAGGTTATAAATATCCACAGGTACTGTGCGTAGTGTACATCCGAAGTCCTTGAGGTAGGTAAAAGTAGCAATGATGCAATGAGTTACGAAATTACAATAAAGATCCTAGATTGACAAGTGCATTTACAGTCCTTCAGACATGGAGCAGTGAGTGGAGCACTATGATCACCTTGGCAGCAGATTATCTCTGTCCGTGTGATTTGGAGGCTCATATCTATCTATTAGAGATGTTAGCCTAGATATCCACGGTACACCCATTAAGTACCTGAATTCCAAATCGGTGAAATGGTATGAAATGACTGATCAAAATCATGTTCGATATTTGTTGGGTGCCCTTGCACTTCGGATTGGGGATAAGCACCAACACTAAACTATAGGTCGTGCACAAGAATAATGCCCTCCGACCCTGCATCCTATAAGAGGATGGGAGAAGCTGAGGGCTCGGCAGCCTGAGTGAGATGCAATGTTGGGACTTTTACTCTGTTATGTTGGCAGCCGTGCTGCCATTCCAAGCCAGCTCATTCCGTTCCCATATCGTGTTTTCCTTGTTTGCATCTTGCTTTTCGTTTCGCCATCCTACCTATATCGTCGTATTAACCCTTCTTATTTTAACTGTGAGTATCATCACAATCCCCGTCATCCTATTTTCCAACTGAGTATCATCACAATCCCCCGAACCCGTCAGTTTCCGTGTGTCGCCTACACAGATCTCGCGATGGAACATCAACATTAATCGTCAGTAAGAAACCGGAAACCTGCTATCGCAAGAGGCAGGGCTCTAAGGAGTCAGGCACGAGAAATTGTGTACAATGTGTGCCAGTATTTTACGAGGAAGAAGAAAGGATGACGCGAAATACAACGTTCGCGATGTGACTAGTGCAGCGACGGGCGTCTCGGCGAGAACAGTCGGCAACATTATGAAGGAAGCTGGAAACCAAACAACATCAGGTCGGGCGAGACCTTTGTTTGTTACGCCAACCAAGTCCACACCGCACAAGAAGGTCATCGATGCTGATGAATTCACCGATACTGCTGTACGAAACAAGATACGTGAATTCTACATTGTTCGGAAAGAGTGCCCTTCATTGAAAACACTGCGGAATTGGCGAGTGACGGAGTTCTCGAGTGTGGTAGAAGTTACCTTCGGAAACGACTGGTTAGTAGCGGTTTCAGGTCGAAGAAATGTCAGTCCAACCGAAAAAATTGAGGACGACTACCGTCAAAAAGATCACGTAGTCGAATCGGAGATCGATAGTTTCATCATTAATGTTGGGGGGGCTTCTGATACTGATAGCAGTTCCGATGTGGATTCGGATTTTTCTGATTAGAAGTTTTACGTACCACACTTAAATTACGTAAGTACTAAATAAATGAATAATAATATTTATGTACTAAATAAATAAATAATAAAATAACATTTGTTTCCAATCTTTCCTTTTATACCTACCTACCTTCAAAAAAATTTCCTTATTTACCTCATTGTAACTTTTCAAAAAAGTACTCCTAATTTTCAAGAAAACATTTCATAGAAAAATCCTATTACACACGAGTTTGTCTGTCAGCTCAAAGGAGTCACGCTCAGGGGTCCGATTTTACAAAAATCGAGAAAATGCTACGTTCATTCACTATGGCTTTTATGACAGTATCATTTTTTATAACGAAAAAAGTTAAATTTTTATGACGGTTCACACTCAGCTAGAAAACGGATCACAGGGGGACAGTGCTGCCACTGGACAGGGGAAAAACAGAAAAAACGGGGAATTCCGTGTTGAAAATGATTTCCACGTTCTCCATCAGATGGCAGGGTCGGAGGGCATTATTCTAGTGCACAGACTATAGATGATGTCAGCCCTTTACTCAGCAGTCCAGAATGCCCATCTGTCTGGACATCTTTCCTCAAATTACCCTCTCAATAAAAGTAGTCTGGACGAATATCTATTAAATGGAATTAATTAACTCCTCAAAATGAATGAAATTTGCATGAAAAAACCATCATCTACTCACCCGCTACCAGCTGGACCAAACCAGCAAATGGGAAGCTGAATATACAAGGGGCACCATAAGCCTTCATGATGGGATACATGTCAAACACGCTGATCCCGATGCTGGCAGAAACACCCAGCACAAACAAAGCAGATGGAGTCATCACCCTGGGAATCTCCCCCACTGGCCGTTTAAGCAGCATCTTTCTTCTCATCAGCAAGCTCTAGAAATATTAGTAAGCACATTCATAGCTAATCGCAAAACGAAGCATGTCAAGTGGATTGGTAGTAGGTAAATGAATCTAGCACTTCTAACCACTACCAATATACATGGATCTAAACTGTTCGACTTTCTACATGAAACTGATGAATTTAGAAAATATGAGTTTTAGACAAATTTGGTCATCTGGCATGGTGGAAAGGGTAAACAAACAAAAGCAGGTAGCTAATGAAAAATAGGGGAGACACCGAAAGAGGCGGGTCCTAGCCTTTTGCGGCAACCAAACCACCCAGAATGTCATGAGCATCGGCGGTTCAGTTGGCGATCACGGTGGAATCACCCAGCATGTAAAGTAGACGGCAATGAATTTTTTACACCTTTGTATGTAGTAGCTACTGCACCAAGTCCATTCTAGGTAACATCAAATCCTTCATGCGATCTGATGGTCAATGTCAATCCGGTTACAACTACTCTGACTTGATGCAGTTCCTACTCAAACTGCTATCCTACTAACCGATGCTTATCTGGGACAGAAGAAATACCAACTACCTACCCAAATCATGGACTGTATTACTCCTCAAACAACCTATGCTGAAACGTATCTGATACTACAGAGGTATCCCAGGGATGAAGTAAATATGACAGGAAGACCCTAATAGCTAAAAGTAACTGGAGCTGGTGGGTACTGTACCTGGGACTAAATTTGACAGGCTTTACCTTTGATAACCCACCTCCAAAGTAACACAGTGGAGTCAGACCAACCTCAACAATGAAGCTGTATCTTCACAATACCCTCTGCACATATTTGGCAAATATAATTATAGCTATGGGCTCAACGGCCTTACCAGGTGGAATAAACCGGTTCCCTTAAGATCACCAAGGTTAAGTTAGGTGGTACCTCCAGCATGGTTAGTATTTGGATCGGTGACCGCCATGACACATAAGTATGACCCATGTAGCTGTTGGGTGAACCCCTCTCCATTCAAGGGGGTGAGGCAGTGTGTAGCTAAGAGCAAAATAGATCAAATTCTGATCTTCTCATTGGATGACAGCTGATCACATATCACAATGCTGACAGGGCAGTAAGACGAAAAGCCCCAGCCTCAAATGGTGGTTACTTTACTTTTTTCTTCATTATACCTATAGTGCGTTCAATTTAGACAAACAAAAGACAATGAAATTGAGCCCGCATATCACCAATGTGATGCGGAGTTACCTACCATACTGATTGACTAACGTGACGTGACATGTGACATGTAAGGGCCATGAATCTACACAGATGCATGTAAATTATATTCAACAATTAACAAAAAATAATAAAGTTGTTATCATGATGTAATTAATTCTTATGTACAACATTAATCCCTGTTTCGTCCAAATAGGAAATTTGTCGGTTTTCAGTACTGGTTGCCTACCACTGATTGCAAACCTTCCCCCTGTGATGTAACATGTAAGGATCATAAATCTACACGGATGCACGTAAATTATATTATTAAAATAAAATAAAAATTTAAAAAGGTTGTTATCATGGTGTAATTTGTGTCGAGTATTAACGCACGTTTCGTCCAAATAGTAAATTTGTCGATTTTCAGTTCCAAACTTTCGAATTGTCTCTAATAATCCCTTCTCCACAAAACAAGCTCCTCCGATTCAAGCAACAATGAATCCCTTCCACGTCTGAAAAATTGAAATTGCAGTGCTGAGACAACTTGTAAAAACTGGTTCTTTTAAAATTGGGGAGGAGACCACATGTGTTAACTTCAAAAAATTTAATCTACAGTACGAAGTATATTTCACTGGCAAAAACTCCCAGGCCTGAGACAGGCCAAACTTTTCGTGTCATTCTCAAGAAAGCAAGCAGCCGAATTAATCTCCCTTCCCAAAAAGGATTTTAGAATATTGGTGGGCCTGTTAGCAGGCCACTGCCCACTTCGCCTGTCGATTCTGTGAAATGGAAACTGAGGATGTAGAACACATAATGTGCTATTGTGATGCACTTGGTCGTCATAGACTTTATATTCTTGGAGATGATGTAATCAACCCAAACGTCATTCCTAGGGTGACATACCAAGATCTCCTGCCCTTCGTTAGAAAGTGGGGAGGGAGGGTTTTTGATAAACCCTTCCCGGAAGGCTAATGCAGTCTGGGGGGAGAAACCACAATAGATCTTGCAGGTCACAGTGGATGGGGGCTGATACAGACCCCTCAAAAATCACCTGTACAATTTAATTGAAAAAAAAAGAACTTATATTCCAAAGATAGAACTGATGATTTTTTTGTGTGTATTGCCTCTAGATCTATAGAATCGACCGAATCAGCTATTTTTGGGGGTGGGATCTGGTCTTCTTTGGTGAACAAAAGTAGCCGTTTTCTCTATGTTCTTTTAGCACCCAGTAAATATAGGCCGCTTACACACCTGTCACGGCATCCATCATCTGCACACCATATCCGACTGATCGGTCTCGATAAATTTCACGCATATGCTTGCACACATTCACTACAGTGATTTTGTCGTTTTCAGTGATATAGTCATCACCTTACGTCTCTTCGGTGGAGAAATACCTACCGAGCTGTCTGTGCCGGTTTCCTACCTTGACATCACTACATTTTGCTTTAGAAAACGACGAACTTTGAATGAAAATAAAACTGATGAATTACAACTATGGATATTGAAGCTGAAGCCAATATCTTGCCCATCAAGCATTTTCGAATATTAAAATCAAAGGTCCCGCCCCTATAATAAATAGGCAATGACCGTATACTAACCCGCAACACCATGGTGCCTGATGGTTTCCCATTCTGTTTACATGCTCTCACTCTGAATTGATTGCACTATACTAATGGAATTAGCATTTGCTAGAGTTACAATGATCTAGGTAGGTATACTGAATACCAGACCCCTATAATGATGACATTTCAATCGATCATTTACCCACTAAAACGAAAAGTAGGTAATTTCAAACCATGTTCACTTCAAGTCATACAAGAGTTCATTCCACTTACAACAAACGCCAAGATATTCTTCATGCCGTTTTAACCAAATTTATAATGACCGGATCTAACTAGACAAAAACAGCTTGCATCATTGACTGAAGGTTGATGCAAACAAAACTGCGCATTAGTTGTACCTATGAAATATTTTACCAAAGTTACCTATCCATGGAAAATCATTCTGGAGTGCTCATTAACATTAATTTCCAAGGTGTGGGTTGATATGCATGACACCCGATTTCGTCCTCCACACAACATCCTAGATGGAATGAATAATAGAATAAATTAGGTAGGTAGGTACTTGGATCCAAGCACCCCAATACCACCAATCCTAGGTAGGTACATTCCTACCTGGAATTAATATTAGAACTGACTTGGAATAGTACACGTATACATGTATATCTGGTAGGTACCCACCTAAGACCTATAGGTAGGTAGGCGTTTTTGCTTGATGTGACTATTCTCCTCAGTCCGTGTGGGATGGACCTGTAATGTCACACGAAAGTTTAAATTATAATTATCTGCATAGAGCGTTTCTCTGAGACCTGAACATATCACACAGCAGAATGGCTCCTCGTCAGAAAAATGAGAGGAAAAGACAAAAGAGTGCTCACCACAGCAGCTCAGCTTCCTTGCCATGGAGGCAGCTGAGCTGACCTATTCGGAATTGAGGTCGTTATCAAGTGGATTCTGGGACACTGCTGTAAACACCGGAATGAGATAGTCGATCATCTTTTATTTTTTTTAAATTTTATTTATTTTTTTTTACTCATGGTACATATAAATATAATAGTTCCCTCTTCCGGTGTAACCCAGTAGAATTACTCACGTCAAACTACAAATAAAATATAGCTACCTATAAATGAATTACCAACACAAGGAAATAAAATAAGAAAATAATTGCATGAATAGTTGGTTAATAGTTGAAAATAAAAATAAGAAATGCTTTTTTTTTAAATCATCAAGTAAGAAATAAGGAAGCACAATGAAAAGATAGAGAAGAAGATCAAGAGGATAACAGGCTACTCAGATACTTGTGTGCGCGCTCGCTGAAGGACCCAAGCCCCAACGGAAGAGAATTCCATAACTTCCCGCCCGCCACACGGAAGCTACTTTTGAACTTATTGCATGTAGCTCTAGCAAGTCGTACAGTATGAAGGCGCTGGGAGGGACCGAATTGAAAAAAGTTAATGAGATAAGATGGTAAGCTAAATTGGTCAGGGTGTACAATTATTCTGAAAATAAGACAGAGGCTCCTGAGTTTCAAATAGTCAAGAAATTTACAGCCAACGAGCCTGTTGGAGTGTTCTGAGACATGGCCTCTTCGCCTCAACCCATAAACGTAGCGTACCTATACAATTATTAAACATGACATTAATTTTACGTGATGAATTGCAATCTAGAGAGAGAGAATAACACATCTCTATAAGTCAAAAGGGGAAGTACAAGAGATTTTATAAGCAGAGATTTGAGAGAAAATGGGGTGAATGACGATAATTTTTCGAGTATGTAAAGCACCATATAGGTATGCTCTTTGGCACAGGTAATTAGTAACAGTAAGTAAGTAAGCATCTTTCCAAAGAAAGAGTACACCAACGTTCGGACTTGCTATGCCACTAAATGAACGATAAACCCAGTTCATTAAAAAATGAAAAGCATTATGTTGTTGTAGAGTCCTGACTGTGTGTTTAGCAAAGAGGAACATAATACATGGATGGCTCAGCACTGTTCTGTGTTGGAGGATGTGCCTGTGACGTAGAAAGGGTTTAGAAATCGGGATGTAAAAGGCAAATGCCGAAGTTGTTGCCAAGTAATATGGAAGGCAATTAGTCGAAGGGAGAATACAAAACAAATCGTTGCAGTAGCTTCTTGGTGCACGTGCTGTCTGCTCGTCACGTAAATTGGCCACTTCATAAGGCAGTATGTACAGTTGCCTTCAAGTACATGTCAATAAGGTGCAGTACCGTTAAGAGAAAGACATAATAATCATCGTGATGTACTGTTCCCACATGCTACCTGATACCAGCAGCACGAAACTTCTAGAAGAAACTGTCCCAGCAGGCCGCGAACAAGCACTTGCACAGAACCAGTGCGCATGTAGGTAGTAGATGCGATTTTACTTCCAAGTCTCAGGGAGGTTTCAAGTTTCAAGTTAATTTTAAGTTCTGTACTTTTGGTTTATTATTTTCAATACTGAACCTTGGAATCGAGCATGAAAAAAATTTTTTTTTGTTGGTTTCCGTTTCAAGGTACCTACCTATGTAGAATCCGAAAATGCAATAAAAAAAATTTCTGTCCGTACACCGTACTGAGCACTTTTCTTAGTTAGGTACCAAGATCCGAAATTGACAAAATTCAGTTTATAGGTCCCACTTGGGGTCTAGTTGGTCCTCGAAGCTCGGCGTTAATGTCAGTCATCCCTAAGGGGTGAAAAATTGGGGTTGAAGTCTCCAGGACGCCGTTTTCTCGAATTTTTCACGTTTTAAATAGTTCTCCAACTTGGCAGTTTTTTAAGACCACCCGGAACATTGTACGTTCAGCCGTTCGTTCACAGTAAGGCCCAGAAGTTTGCACCGACAGGCATTTTCAACAGGATGGTGAATGAAATTGTATACATTCAGCCCAAATATCATCACTAGGGAATCGGGAATTGGCCGGAGATCATCATAGCTAGGAAGCACATGATTATAATCACAGAGTATGAAGTCGAGCTGGTTGTTCTGTGATATTATTTCATTAGAAAAATTATTGCTCTTTTGGAGTTTGTTGACACTTGAACAAACGTTTAAGTATTATTGGTGGGTAAATTATGACACAACGGTTCATTATACGATCTATGTAGAAGGGGCTGGAGCTTGTTCGTAGGTACTTTTGCAACTTTTTTCACTCCACATCAACAATTGCCCTTCAGAACTTCATTATTTGCGTTTCTTTTTGCCATTTTAGTTAGGTACTGTTTGTCATCGACAGAATTATTTTAGCAACATTTAACTCGAGATTTAGGTAGGTACCTAGTAACAAGTACGGGGTTAGGTGCTAACATACGGAGGATCTGCGATCTACCTACATAATATGTATAGAATAGTACATATTATATAGACGGGTTATCTATACAGAGCTGTGATCTGCAACAAAAGGGTATTCTGTACAAAATAATAAACCGTTCTGCAGGGATTTGGAGCGTTTTTAAAAATACCATCATTTATGCATATTTAAACACTTCATCTTGTTCAAGAGTTTTTAAGCTTGGATTTTTTCTATCGAAATCCATTAGTGATAAAAAAAGAGAAACACCAATTAACCCCCTTCCTACCATACCTACCAATTACCTACAGTGCGGTACTTGGTGGTAAAAATGAGGGTAATTAATTGTAGAAATAACAGGCATAAGTAAGTTGCAATATTATGTATTCAGAAAGCGAGGCAGAAGAAAAACACAAAGTTGTTACATTTATTATGATTAAGTTCCTACCTAGATGAGTGCCAACCAACTGGCATCAATAGCAAATTTACCTTTTCAAAATCTTAATTAGTAGAGAAAGGTTCATGTCATCGAGAACAATGAGCATACCTACACACACACACAGGGAGTAAAATCACAAGAGCAATATCACTTGAAGCTGACAACTTTACTCAACATTGCTACCTCATACGAGAATAAGGTGTGTGCTACGTTGAGGAGTATGGACAATACAGAAAAAAAATTGAAAACAAGAATAAGATGAGTTTACCTATTTCGAGTTGGCACAAGGCAATCCTAGATTCCTACTTATTTTAATAAAACCTCAAAGAGTTGATGAAGTCACTGGTGATTGGTGGATGCTGTAAGACATAATTCACAACTCTGTTCTAAAAGTACTATTCATGGTATTGGTCCAAGTTTCTTATCACAGATTATAATAGGTTTGTTCGCAGTGAGCATCTGACAGTTTTCTGACATCAGAAAGGCGTTGGGCCGATGAATCTTGGACTCATTTCCGACTGTATAGTATCCATGACGGGCTGTTCACAGTATTTTCTGACTATCCAACGCCAGTTTTCTGATCGTCATTCCGGTTCACAGAAAATCGGGCAGATGAGACTAGCCATGCATTGCCTTCTCAATTCCCAACCATTATAAAACCCTTCTCAAACACTTATCAATATGGTAACGGATCACGGATGGTTTCTTATGGATAACTAGGAGTCAGCTAACCACCAGGAAAAGCCAGTGTGAACGAACCTATAATCTCCGCCTCTTGTAACAAGTTAGATATCAATGGGGAACAGGTACCTTACCTATGGTTCTGGATTCACTGATTTTTTCCAACTACTTTTTACTTTGCTGTTTGTGTTGTTTGTTGGTGAGAAAAATCTGATCATCGGATTGCCAGAATGACTTATTTATTATTTGTTTAGTTTCCAAGATAAAGTGGAAAACGGCAATGGCATAACTGCCCCTACTTCTTCCTCCATGCTACAGCATATCAGAACAGACTTCTCAGGCAGTAAGTACTCTGGCTGGGCCAGTAGGAGGTTCGTTCGGACAGACAGTCCTGGACCATTCTACTCAAGCCAAGCCCCTTTATGTGCATTTGGATGGGACAAGAACTGGTCCTGGATCGAGAGTTGGGCACAGTCCAGGATTTTTTCAAGGACTGTTGATCCTGCACATGCGCACTCAATGCTTCATTTGGAATCACTAGCGCAGTTGGACAGACACAGTTCTGGACTCAATCATGGACAGTTCTATCCCCTGGTTTTCAGAATGCAGTTCCATCCTGCACTGGTCCAGGTTTGTCTGTCCGAACAAACCAATGGTTTGTTCACACCAATGTCGTGGACTATATAAAACAAGCAGTAGGTATACATGGAAAGGTGGCAATGACATCAAAACTTCCACATTTAATCAATCACAGATACTCATGTCTCGTCCAAATGAGAAATATGGTCCAAAACATATCCAAATTGCGGTAGGAGGCAGTACTATAATGTGTGATATGACCACAACATGCCAGTAGGTAGATAACTGCAAACCAAGTAGCTCGAACATGCAACTGTAATTTCATCATCAGTTAGCAGTGTGAAGAACTGTCAGTATGGAAAAATCAGCTAATTTCGTACCTACTCCTCACTCTCCAACACATCACTCTGTGTTCCAAACGTGCTTTTGGGCACCACAAGAGAACTCCGTCCTACTGATCCACAACGGATTGGTTGTGTCAAGCACAAATTCAAACTATATATATTTATTATTCATGTAGGTAAGTAGAGGCTTGAAGATTACATCATGGTTACATTAGGATAGGTAAATCACAAAAATCAAACATCAAGGAACTTACGAGACCTACGAATGATACCTTGAAGACATCCAGTTACTGAAACCATCGAAAAATCTACCTACCTTACTTAGGTACCTATTTGTTGTTGCTACAATAGATATTATTATGTATAAGACCACTTTTGTGAATATGTGACAATTAAGTAAATAGGACTCTTGCAGCAGGCTGTAAGAACCATTTGTACAAGAATAACGTGAGTAAATTTGCAGAACCATGATCAGAAAGTATTCTCCGTCAACCCCGTACTTCCAAAATTCTCAGTCAACTTTTGAGCTTTTTCAATACAATTGGAGGCCGTTAATCCATCCATGTACAGTCAAGTGCCCAAAAATGGGACACTCTCTAACTTGGGACAGTTGCGGGACATTGTGTAATATTTTGTTGATAATACTGTAGGTAGCCTTTTGTGGTTTTTGCATCAGCAATGTTTTTATCTTTGGTTTTGAGTGCTTGTGGGGTGTGCAGACGGTGTTTTGGGCTGTGGAGGCGATTTTTTTTCAAATGGGGGCCCCAATCCGTAAAGACTGCTACCCACTACCTACTTCTGAAGCAGACTATGGACAGTATGAAAGACACCATTTCGGACATCATGAAGGTTGGGTTTGCTGCAAGTGGACTGCATCCTCGTGACATCAACCGTGTTTTGAATCGTTTGCCTAAGGATCCATTGCCTGAAGAAAATGAAAACAATGGTTCTGAATGGATGAAAACATTCACCAACTTCCTAAAAGAAACGAGAGATAAAGAGAGTCACTAACCCGGAAGGAAAAAAATTGAAGTCACTCCTGGCAAAAGTGTTGCCTGCAAGGAAATCACAACTCAGCTGGTCAATAATAGCAAAGAGAAGGCAAAGAAGAAATCGACGAAAAAGGGAAGAGAAAGCAAGAAAAATCCAGAACTTGAGAATGACAATCAAACATGAGAAAGCTGCACTCGAACGAAAAAAGAATATTAAGAAACAACGCGATGAAGACATCTTCGAAGTTCCTGTGGTTGATACGGATGACAACATGAACAACGTCTGGGAAGAGTTGATTGGTGAAGTAAAAACGCTCTTGCCACCTGATGCACCTCCATTGACTACGATTCCTGTACCAGCGTCTCCACAGATGGCCAAAGCCCAAGATAGCATGCCTTCGACTAGTGGCACTTCTTCATTGAACGTTCCCGAAGTGGATGATTTCGTCGCAGTTTTAACTAAGTGTATGACAAAGGCACAAAACGAGAGAATGTCAAAGTTTACATAGGGAAGATTGTTAGTGCTGCACCCGAGGAAGACCGCTTCACCGCCCGCTTCATGCGAAATTACAAAGGCGACCCCAACATCTATCATTTTCCCGAAATTGATGACGAGGACGACGTCACCCTGGTAGCTATCCAAAGGACTGTCAGACAGACCCATTCGTCTTCGCCGTGACCGCTACACGTTCCTACTTGATTAGACTGATAAGCTGATTAGTTTTTTAGTCCATCACATTTGTACCTAACCTAGTTGCAACGAAAAATTCTGCATGTGAAAGACTAGTAGTTAGGAAATGCTTTTTACGATGTGCAATTGTACAGTCAATTGCCTGATTAACAGGTTGTGAAATGAAAAAAATGTTTATTTGCGATTTTTAAAAATAAAACAAATTATTTTCAGAACTTTTTTGTGTTCGAATTTTATTGTAGACATCTTCTAAACCCCCGACGACTGTTCCAAGTTAAATATAGGAGCTCTAAATAGGCAAAAGTGAGTAAAAAATATGACAGCCCCAAGTTAGGTTTCATGGCCCTAACTTGGGACAAACGCCACTTAGTTTTTTTTAAATGTACTAAATGACCACGTACGATGCTCAAATTTTGGGTGTGTAAGCCCAAAGGCCCTTCGATACGTGGGTATTTTTTGCTTTGGGGATAACGATCATTAAGGGGTAGTTATTTCAAGTTAAAGTACAAAACTGTCCCAAGTTCGGGCACTTGATTGACTGTACCAACAAAACAAAATTAGGTGATAAGGGCTTGCAGATTTACTGTCAATGTAATTTGAGTACCAGTTATTCTGTGATGTATTAGGAACTTTTTATGCACTGTAACTTCCCCAAGAAACGCAGAGTGCGCGCAGAACTCACGAATTTAGGCAACGCATTTAGGGTCTACGAAGACAGAGACAACAAATAAGTGTGACAAAATTTGAAAAAAAATCATTCACATGGGTTATTATAGACTAGAAGTACGCATAGATACCGACGTATATACATGTTGTATGTATACCAGTCAGAGCGACACAGGCACTGTGTAATAATTATGATATTCACTACACAACAGACATTATCAAATACAACGAATAACTACTACCTACATACATTCAATTAAGGGCCCACTAAGCACATATTATCCAAGAATTTACGCACAGTGGTTTAAAAATACTTAAATATAATTATCAAAATATGGTTCCTTTAATATGAACAATTTGTGAGATTTTTGGTTAGATTATCTTAGTTAACTACCTTATTTACCAGGGGTTTTGGGATAAATTTAGTATCACTGTATAGTACTATACCTATATATAATAAGGGCTATCTACAAAAAACAAAAGATCAGGTCAGAAGCCGGATGCAAATGCTGAATTACTGCAAATCCTTTGATAACGGTTAATTATTACAGATGTACTGTCTAAATCACGGTTCTGAATGCAATACCCGTCAAATGTGCGGAACCGTTGATTTTTTTCTCCTTTTTTCAAGCCCTGGATTTGATCTTCCTGACTCGGGATATCCCAGGGGGGACCTTTTACTCGAGAGCTAGACACAAACAATAATTATTATTTCACTACCCATTTTTTTGTTCCTGTAGGCTTCACATGATTCCATCAGAGGAGCAGAGCTAATTGCTGTTTGGGTAAGCAATGGCATTGGTGCCAGCCAGAGACGCCACGAGCTTTTATCCCAAACGGGGATATAAAGATCGGACGCTCTACCTTGCTCGGACACCCCAGCCCCTGAAAACATTTGTAATACTGAGGGCAGTCTGCGTATCCGCAAATATTCACTCAAGAAATTTGAGCCCGGGGGGGGGGGGGGGGGGTGGGGGGGGGATGTTGGGTCTGGTACCTGGTTTTGGGATAAATTTAGTATCACTGTATAGTACTATACCTATATATAATAAGGGCTATCTACAAAAAACAAAAGATCAGGTCAGAAGCCGGATGCAAATGCTGAATTACTGCAAATCCTTTGATAACGGTTAATTATTACAGATGTACTGTCTAAATCACGGTTCTGAATGCAATACCCGTCAAATGTGCGGAACCGTTGATTTTTTTCTCCTTTTTTCAAGCCCTGGATTTGATCTTCCTGACTCGGGATATCCCAGGGGGGACCTTTTACTCGAGAGCTAGACACAAACAATAATTATTATTTCACTACCCATTTTTTTGTTCCTGTAGGCTTCACATGATTCCATCAGAGAAGCAGAGCTAATTGCTGTTTGGGTAAGCAATGGCATTGGTGCCAGCCAGAGACGCCACGAGCTTTTATCCCAAACGGGGATATAAAGATCGGACGCTCTACCTTGCTCGGACACCCCAGCCCCTGAAAACATTTGTAATACTGAGGGCAGTCTGCGTATCCGCAAATATTCACTCAAGAGATTTGAGCCCGGGGGGGTGGGGGGGATGTTGGGTCTGGTACCTACCAAGAAAAACAATTGGGTCTACAGCAACTCGTTGCTTAATTGAGACATTCATGAAACAGTCGGACAGCCAGTTCGCCACTGCCCTCTAAATTTTAAATGAAGTCGGGAGAAGAGCGAGCTCGGGAGAAAGTGACAATTTTGGCAATAGTTCCTTTATTGGAAACATGTCATTAAGGCATGACAGAAATGGAAAAAATGTTATGATATTCTCACCCCTAACATTAATTTGGACCACAAACAAATATGGAACTGACTTAACAACTTATAGGTAAAGCAGAATCGACACCTTGAGTAGGCATAAATCTTATCAATTCAAAACACAACTTTTTTTTATGGGCATCGGGCAAGTCAGTTGTTCAGCTCATCATGGCCACAACCCCTCCCGTCTTTAGAGGACGTCCGTCCCATGGTTGGGTCAACTCCCATCGATAAAACTCACCCTCACCCTCACTCATCATCTCATTAAAGAAAATAATGCAGATGAAGCAGAGGAGATTGTTTACTGGGGGTTTGAAAATTCCAGGTGAGCCAGATATCCTTCCTTTGGAAGTCACAAGATGTTTGTTCTACTGAAGCAAGAATTATATATTTCGATCACCATTTCTCATTAGGGGAGATAAATGCATTCAAACAAACATAAGGCCACCGCCTACAAAATTTCATATCAGTGACTATTTTTTTTAAGGTGCTTATTGGTAATCACTACAGGAACCTATTGGGCACTGGAACTTTTCAGCATCACATGAATATATCACTCGAACATAGAGTTCATAACTCAATCAGTTCATAAATCGTCCCCATATAAAATTTCCAGTAATTTTCGTACCGACCTATTATTATTGTGGAGAGACCCAAAATATGTCCTTAAGACCACGAGTTAAGTATTATTCAGAACCCGTATACAGTAGAATTAACTTAAAACATAAATGCTCGTAACCTACCAGCTGTGTCATGTAAAAACTGAATGTGAACATAAGTGGATGCATTGACGGACGGCTGTAACACATTGCCATTCCAAGGAACTTCAGAGACAGTATTTCACAGCAATCTGTGAAATTCCTACCTACCACTATTCGCACATCACTGGTTGTACATTTGATGCAATATACAAATCTATTTAATTTAATAAAAACTATCATTCTTAATAGCAGTAACTTTCGTATCAATAGAATTACACTGCGCTTCAGCCAAATGGATTGAGATACCTACTCACACTTGAAGCTCTGTTGAATGGGACACATTAAAAAATGAAAAGCTGCTGTCGTGAATGTTTGGAAGTTGTGAACTTATCATTATAAGTATCTGCATCTGAAATGCAGGACGTGGACGTGCGAGAAAAAGTTGTACTGAAACACGCAGGCACTTAATTATGTGGTATTAAGGGTTATGTGTTGAACTTATTGGAAAAAAAAAACTTAAGATGGAAAACAGTTTATATGAGACCATGAAATCCAGAGTAAACAGCGTGTAAACAGTTCTGTTTTCCTGCCTCTGACAAAAGTCGCGTACTCTTCGACTTCAAAAAGCTGATCATATCTCAACTCTTGCATTATCTGGGATCGGATATGGGAACGCCATGATGTATCGGATAGTGTAGGTATCTGATCTCCCCGAAGTTCCCAAAGCTATTTTAATAACTTACTTCTAGTTATAATTAAACATACAATCAAGTGCTAATTAACACAATTTTTGATTAACTATGAATAGATTAATTCCGATAACAGGTTCTTCATTATTATAAGTTAATCACTTATGGAGGCATCTTGAAAAGGTCTCATCCTTCTTTTTTTTATTGCATTTTATGGATGAGCATGAATATAAACCAACAGGTAGGAAGGGACCTACTTACCCCACGAAAAAAATAGAATGAAAAAACGAAATGACAAGACATGATCAAGTTAACAACAAGTTTTTTAAAGAACAAGTTTTAACAACACAGCCAGACATGGAAAGCTACTCGTAAGATACAGTAGAACATCCTCCGGAGTGAAACAGCCAGTACCAGGAGCCGGGAAGGGCTGAAAAATGCGATGAATAATGTGAGAAACATATAAAAATTATCGGAGATTCGTCTAGATGACAGCGGATTCGCAGATATACTTACAATAAATTAGTACCTATTCTACATAATAATATATATGACCAATGATGTATGAATTTTTTTTTTTCAAAGATGAGGAGGGCTGGATCATTTTAGGTCTTGGGGACTTGTTTTTTACATGTTTGCACCCATATATAAAAGTTGAAAATAATAAAAGCGTCTACGGCACCTTTTGCAACATAGGTAGGTACCTACTCGCACAATACCTGAGCTGATTATATCAGATGTTCAATTATTTACACAGCGTTTAGTTATAATAAGCACCTGGTAGGTACAGCAGAAGGTAGATTATGATGAGTTCGGAGTTTTATCTCAATAATCTACTTGACAAGTGAACTCAGTGGTGGTAATATAAGCTACCTACCTATTTCTGCCGTAATTTGTCGGGATGATAAATCACACTCGTATGGGTACGATTACAGAGTATTGGCCAGCCACAACAGAAGCACTTTAATACAATAGATAGCTATGTTGCCCTTTTTTGTTCTGTTGGCGGAAATACTGGTGTGTAAATTTAAGACTTGTTGAAACTATAAAGGATTTATATGATGTCACTACTTGTGATTTGTGATGGGCAGTTGATTCAAATTGAAGCAGATAGGTACCTAATTACTGAAGTGCCTGATGTCCTACGGCTTATAATAACGAACAGTATTTTCTAACTCACTTGAACCCCAACCACAAGCAGTTCGATGGTTATTGAACTAGTTAGCACCCACAGTGTTTATAGATGGTCTTTGCCTCAGATTTAATCGAATCCACTTGTTCCTGTGATATAGACTTCTTCCCTTCGGTGCAGAAGATCAGCAGCTCCGTGAAATGGTAGTTTCTGAAAATACCATCGACAAATTAAGAAAATGAGCTGATTCTACGATCCCAGGATTCCTGCAGGTTACTGAATCGCTTACTCTTTGATGAACGAGGAATTAATGTCGCCTGGCGACAGTTCACAAGGAACCCCTGGATTACGTTTGGTGAAAAACTTGACCTTTGATAAGGGATCTCCGTCTTGGCCGATGCTGTATTTTACGAAACAAGAACGAAACTCGTACTGACAGCCAAAAAACTCCTTAAGCGCTCTCATCATATTATGATCCACTTTTGCTGAAACTTCCTACAAGCGAAAGACATAATAATATTATATAATGTGATGTATGTATGTATGTATGAAGGTGTAATAAATAGGTGAAGCACAGACATCAACTGCTTCTTTCATTTTCTTCTTCCATCTCTAGATACCTACATAATAAATCTGTTGGGGCATATTTTTTTAATGATGTAATCCGCACTCAAGCATTGAAAGTGTGGTGAGAGGTAAGTCAGATGTCGGTTAGGGAAGGTGAAGTTAAAGAGGTGAGGTTGAATGAAGAGAGGAGTGTGAGAGCGTACCCGCACGGTTCTCACCACCTTGGATATGCCTCGAGGATAGGAAAATATCCCTCCGCTTCTCACCACGTTGGATATTGGGATAAGGAAAATATCCTTCCGGTTCTCACCACGTTGGATATTGGAAATGAAACGTAAGTAGGGAAGTATCCTTCCTTCCAGTTCTCACCACGTTGGATACTTGGAAAAGCACTCGTCCGGTTCTCACCATGTTGAGTGCTGGGAAGGAAATTCTCGTCCGGTTCTCACCACGTTGAGGATGTAAGGTTAAGGAGAAGGGTGAGTTGAAAGAGATGTGAGTTAAGGTAAGACAGAGATCAGTAGAATGGGAAGGTAGGGTTTGGAGAGATGGAAGAATGATGAGCTGGGCGCCTTATAAAGGCGTCTCTACCCTTCCCCCGGTCCACCAACGGCCGTTGGAAATCGTTGGAGGGAGAGACACCTGGCCCTCGACCGTTGCGTCGCACAGCTCACCTTCTCCGTCGTTTTTCTAAACTATTTACAGGAATGGTGTATCGTAAAGGGCACCATGACAGAAGTTTTAATACATTTTCGTAGAAAAGATACAATTCCAGCCATTTGTCAAAAACACGACTGCCAAAAGGACTTGTCTACATATCAGCTGACGACTCGACTTACATAAATAATACATACTTTGTCTCTGAATCACTCACACCCACTACAACAAACCTACGTTCTAAAAGCTGCTAGCTGTTTAGATGAGCTAAAATATTACAATTTCCGCCGTTGTTATTATTCAAATAATTGCTTGTTAAACGAAATAAACACCTTCCAAAATTTTTGTTGGTTTAACGAAATTTATTCAGATTTTGAGCAGTTTTATTAATTTTTTAATATTATTTTTAAATACGAGTATCTTATTGAAATATATTTTTCTATCTCGAGCCACCATTCCCAGGTGAGCGACCTATTGTACAAGTCAGGTGATTTTATAGTAACTTTTTTTTCTATGACATTTTTGACCTACAAACGTTTTGGCAAAATTTGGAATTCTTCATCCCGCAGATACAGGAGTGACACATACACATAAATATAAATGTATTCTGGTTATGGTTATGAATGGTTGTTACACTATAACACAGAGGGTGCCCAACATTTAAAGCCCACTAAATTAAGTAATTTGAGCCCTTTCGAAAAAATTTGCAAATAGTTTTATGCTACCTACTCTCCTACCATACCGGGATTAGCAGACCTGTCATTCTAACTTCTGATTCATCGAAGGGACTTCCCCACCTGATTCAGCGAGAGAAAATATACTACGAAACCATGCTGCAGGTAGCTTACAACATTTACAAGACCTAAATTTTCGCATTCTGCGCACTGTTTGCGTTGTTATATAAAAAGCATGTCTTGTAAAATTTCACGTAGAATCCGAATCCGAAAAAATCGCAATCAAACTTTATAAAAAGTAAGGCGCACATACCCAAGTTCACCTTGATCGTTTAAACTTCTGAATTCAAATAGGGTGACCATAATTGCAAGCCTAAAGAGCAATTAATCCGACATTTCAACGGATTTCCATTTTACCTTTACAAGAGGTTTCCTGAAGATGAGTGTGTAGAGATCTCGTTTAGAGATTGCCTCAAGAATCGCCCTAGATTTGTGTAGGGCCGTATCAGTGGAGTAGAGGAGATCGTTATAAATGGAGTCAGTTGCCCTGAGAAATGCTTTAATGTTTGTGTGACATTCCGACAACTTGAATCGCCTACGAAAAAATAATAGGTAACTGTATAAATAGAAACACAATTTTGCAAATTTCAAGTTTAAACAGTCAGGTCTATGGAATCCTGCTGCTGTTTTCTTCTACTCTACCTGATTTCATTATTGTCGTCCATTATTGAAATTCGAAAATGGTCATCCGCAGCCAGTAAGGCATCGATGAGCCTGCAAGAAAAGGAATCCCACGTTGAGCAAACAGAGTGTTTTGTTATCAATCAATAGATCTACGAACAAACTCGCTCACATCAATTCAACCGCTTTGCAGGTATGGTGTTGGTAACAGGTTCGATGTAGTTTGGCTCTGTAGACGAAAACGTCTCTCAAATTGTCGGCGATTTTATCTCGAAAACCAATGTACTTCACTCCATCTTTTTCAACAATGCCCACGTGATTCATGATACGGTACATGTCCATACCGTAGGGCATCCCAAACTGTTGCGCATCTCTCTTAATATATTCGAATTTGTCCACATCCAAACCTGTTTCGTTGTTGGCAATAATCTGAAATGCAATGTCCAAAATCCATACTACTAATAACTACGGGTAAATGATGTATCAACGGATAATTTTTAAGCTCAACATTTTGTAGACTGGTAGGCGATACCGCCAGGCCAAAACCACCTAAGTTCATTTTGACCAGTTTCATCTAAAGTGAAGTCACTTCATGATGTTCTAATCATCATAGTTACGAGAGAGAGAGAGAAGAGAGATAGAGAGAGAGATAAGAAGAAAATATATTCACGAAACAAACAAAATAAAACTCGGCGCTCCGCGCCTCGCCAGGGGGCAAGCCCCCTGGAACCCCGGATGCTTACTGCTTAGAGCCTACGGCTAAAATTCAAGAAACATGGAACATGCTTTAGCCGCGTAGTTTAATACAACCAAGTGACAACCAAACAAGCGTCATTGTTTACTATCCATTTACAACATTCATTTATATAGTTATATAATGAAACTAGGATATTAATACCAAGAACAAATACGAAATACATTCGTGATAAATCAAGAGCTTTCCAACGAATGGAAAACGATTTTTGTCCGATGAAAATGAAAGAAGTTTCATTTCCCTAGCAACTACTCGGTTGTAAGTGAAAATCATTGTTAAAATTTCGTTCCACTTCCGCGTCACCCATCCCGTGTAACGTTTTTCGGCTAGTTAGTCCAAGGCTAAAGCATGTTCCATGCTAAAACAAAATTTTACAAGCTTCGAAATATTTACAGGAATATTATTGTCTGGCACGGCAGAGCCCGTGTCGCCAGACAAGAGTAGAGCTTACCAATAAACATAATATGCTTGCAGTAAAATCAAATACAAAAAATAAAATAATAATGCACTCTCGATTAAATTAGAAAAACGCCTACTTCGGTTAATGTAGCTACTGAAACTAATATAAAATAAATAAAATAGTAAGTTGTATAAGACGGCAGAACAGTGACATTTCACGTTACATAAACACCAGGCAGTAAACTGCAACAGTTTTCCAAGCCTAGATGGATGAGCCAAGAATATATTAGTTTTTTATACACAGATCGAAAATGTAAACTAGGTGATTTCATATGAAGAGGAAGAGAATTATAGATAAGGTAAATCAAATAATGAGAACTTCTGGTGGTGAGAGTTAAAGCGGGGCGTGGATTTACGACTCTCTGTTCAAGAGTAAACCCAGTCGGGTACTGATGGGAGGTTAAAAGGGAAATAATATCGGGTTTTCTATGAAAAAAGAGAAGAAGATTTTTTATGAAGAGTTGAGTTATAGTGAAAACCCTTGATTCTACGTGTAGCAAGTGCGAGGGAAAACGCGGAGGCTTCGCATACATAACCCTCAGTATGCCCCTGTGAAATCTATTATCTATTTAGCTTTGCCATAACAGTTTGACAGGCTCCCCCCCCCCCAAATTGAGATAGCATACTGTAGGGCAGACTGCACGAGAGATATGCATATTAGCCTCAACCGCTCCCTAGAGACTTAGAGCGTTACAGTGTTTTATTACGTGTACCTATTTCATTGATTTAGATAAAGGGTTTGACAATATGAAGCATGGCGTTTTAATTCACACACTGGAAGGCATCGGGATGAACATTAAGCGCGGAATTCACAGTCCTCACTAACAGCTGAGCATTTACTTTAGTGAGGTTCTGAGGGTCCCTCAAACGATTTTCGTATTCATACTTTCATAGACCTGAAGTGAGTGAATGCTTTAGTATACGCTTTAGTATTCATTCGACGTTAAATTCATGAACACAAAACGTGCTAAGTTGAGAATGCACTCAACTTACTCAGCTGAAAATCGAAGGGGCCTGGAAAGGTCCCTTAAATGTTTACTCACTCAATATTTCAGTGGGCGTTGCAATGATGAGGGGTTTTTAACTTCGCCACCCATACAGCGTAGTTTCCTCCTCCCCATCCTCTAGAAAGGTAGGGAGGCAGTGTGACAGCTGCCCCCGGAGACACTGGTTTGATTATAACGCAGTGCCTCCAGGAGTTGACGATTCGTTTCCGCGAATCGACCGCCATTTCAGCCGCGTGTCAAAAAGATCAGGAAGAGCCCGGTTCCAATATGGACGGGATTACCATAATGTCATAGCTTCCATGTTTTTCAGTTCATAATACATCCAGCTTTCGTATTTTATATTGAATTTTGCACCCCCCTCCCACTAAAATCCTGAGTGAAGTACCACTTGAATGTACTCGTCGAGCAGAATCCAGAATCTAATTACAATCGGATTTACGTCCAACCGTTCAAAGTTATTATAAGCATAAACGTCCTCATAGAAGTGATTATAACACGTTTTTTAGTAGTATTTCATTCATAGCGTTTCAACGGATGGACAGATTCAAATGCGGATTTTTCATAAACCTTCCCAGATAAATTCTGCGTCAAATGGTACCAGCCGCAACTTTCTACGTTCAGCCGTTCTCAATTGATGCCGAGACAAACAAACAAACAGACAAACAAACAGACACTGTTTTATTATATGTATAGATTTGTTCCTTTCGGAACCTTTTCATTACATGATGGATATGAATGACCATTTCATGCTTGATGAGTGGGATGAAGAAAACTGACAACTGAATTAGCGGTCCTGCAACTGTGAGAAGGGTTACCAGATTCCCCCTTCCAAAAAAGGTAAAACAAAGATACTTACACATACAAATAGGTCATGTTAGGTCGTTTTATGAACTGGTACATGAAATCATCAAACTGAATTTATTGCGATAATAAAAATAAGATTTTATTAGGTCAGTTAACTTTTTTCGAACACAATTTTCTTGTTGACATCGTGGAATTTTATATAATTAACTACATTTCAACTGAACTGATCAGTGAAACAAGCGGTTTATTAATAGTTCAAATGGAGTTGAGCAGGAGCTCCAGCAGTCTTTCGAAAATATCAAAAAAATAGAACACTGGTAGGTGCGTTGTTCAAGGCAACAACAAGAAAAAATCTTTTTCGAATTCCATTTGTCACACACAATTCATGAGTGGTACCTACGTTATGCATAAAGGTAACGTTAAGTTCTTTGAAATTGCAGTTTCAAGTAACAAGGTAGGTACTTAATATGGAACAAGCGTTTCAAAAATACTTCCAACCAGAGTAAAACGGTACACCACAAATCACTCTCTCAGAAATATCACAAAAATAACTAGAACATTGGCTTTCCCTTCTAGCCATTCCTAGCCTACTTCCATGTTCCTAACTAACCTCATAGGTTATGAAAAAAAGGAGTATATGTGGCTATAAAATGAAAAAAGAATAGTAGGTATATGAAATTATAGGGCCAAAAAGAGTATAGATACGATAAAAGAAGTGTCTGGTTACCCTAACTGTGAGGCTACTGAAGAGGTATATCGCTGGGACCAAGAGACCCACTGGAATTTCTGGACGATATCCAGTTCAAAAGGTTCCATTTCAGAAAAAAAAAACAGCCATGAATGTGTTAGTTCCGCTTATACTTGGTGAACAGTCAACAAGAAATGGAAATGAAAGAGGGCTACCACTAACCCATTTGATGAAAGTGTTGTTGGCACTTAGATTTTATGCCACATCATCCTACCAGGTACATGTAGCAAAAGCACAGAAATTACGAACCTGTTTGTGTTTATGTGTCTGATAATTGATGAACTAGCTCACGGCTATCGAATAATGTGTCCCATAAGGTTAGGTCCAGTTTTTTTTTTAAATTTCATGCAGCTGCTTACTTACTTTGATGGTGGTTGCAGAACACTTTCATTGTCCACACTTATGGCCACGATGAACAATACCGGTTTTGGCCATGCTTGCTTACGGAAAAATATGAAACCTTCCCTTGCTTACCCTATCACTGCTGCCAACTGTGAGTAGAACAGCTCCACCCATGAGCAACTGAGGACGCTCTGAACTTAAATTGAGAGTGCTCTCAACTCAAGACGAGGACGCTCTCAACTCATGTTAGTGAACCTCTATGAATAGCCACTTCCAAGTAAGTGAGCGTTTGAGGATACCTTCAACTTAAGTGAGTAAGCTCTCACCTTCTGAGTGAGTGAGGACTATGAATTCCACCATAAGTATATCCGCATAATAAAGAAAGTATACTGGGAACAAACAACACGTTGAAGAGTAGATGAATCATTGTCGGAGTGCGTCAGCATTAAAAAAGGTGTATGGCAGGGTTGTAATCTGTCACCCCTCCTATTAAATTCATACTGTGATCTTGTGTTCCTTGAAGCATTCAATGAATGCGAGATGGGTATCCATGTAAATGGCATGCCTATCTTAAACTTAGATATGTTGATGACACTGCCCTTGGCCCACTTTCCAGAAGTACTCCCAACTTTTTTGGACAGAGCATACCATTCATGTGTGGAGTACGGGCTTGAGATCAATTTCAAGAGAACGAAAGAAAAGCCAGGAGCCCATCTATTTCAACTGATACCATGGTCAGTGGGTTACCGAAGGATGGAATCTGGACAAGGAAATCCAGGTTAGGATTGAGATGGCCCATACAGCATTCACCAACATGCGCAGTGTGTTGAAATCGAGAGACTTGAGTTTTTCTCTTAGATGGGAAGTGGCAAAATGTTATATGTCCATCCTTTTCTATTGAGTAGAATCGTGGACACTCAAGACATAGATAATATGAACAGATGGGAGGAATTTGAGATGTGGGTGATTCACCATATATATGCTAAAGGTACCATGATGGACTGCACGCCTGACATGCGAAATAACTTAATCCTTCAACATAAGAATCTATCTCGTGAATAATTGTTGAGCATGGTTAAGAAACGGTAAGTTGCGTACTTGGGCCATATTTTGCGAGGACCGAAATATGAACTCCTCCAGACGATTATGATGGCATGGATACCAGGAAGGAGAGGAGTGGGCCGCAAAAGAGCATCATGGCTGTCTATTGTGCTGCTGAGCTATTCCATCTGGTTCAGGACCGAGGAAGATACGCCGAGATAATCGCCAACCTTCGCTAGCAGAGACGGCACTTCAAGAAGAAGTTACAAAGAGCAAATTAGCATCGCCTATCTCCAGAAATGAAAAATCTGACCATACCGTCAGCGTCAACCGGACAACAGTGCCTCTACTCCTTCGCGGCTTAATAAGTGGTTATTGGTTACAGGTTCTAGTGTATTCGGCTCTGATTTGTTCTTTGTTAGCTGTGAACAGATGCCTTATCACCCATTTTTCCGCTTCAGATTTCCATTTGGGGTTAGGTATATTATTTTCAGTAATGAACTTTCGTAATCTTATGAAAACAAAAAATTAACGCCCTAAAAAATTCATGGTTTGTGTTTCTACAATTGCTGTCCGTCCGCCGTACTTGGAATAAAACCAAATCAATGAACTTTTAAAACAATTCATTAAATGAACCAAAATTAATTAAATTTGTTACTGTCAGGAGTGAAATATGGGGGTTGAAATTTTCATAATGGTTAACTGGAAGGGATTTATAGATACCTACCGTTCATTTCAATGATTTTCAACAACTAGGATGAAAATGTGATTTAACATAGAATCATCCACAAATTAACCAAATCCAGCATAGAAAATAGTTTTAAATAAATTAAGTAAATACATATCACTAACTTCATAAAGGTAGACGTTTTTCTCATTTTTCGGAACAGTTCCATCAATCAGGCTGCAAATTAAATCCATGTGTTGCATTTTTAAACCACATTTCTCAAGTAAGGGCTCCAGATTATTTTCCTTGACTAGATATTCGAAGACGACACGACTATTTGTTTCATGCTATAGTGAAACAGAGTAAATCAACTGTTGATAAACATCATTTTCACTAAAATTCTAATGCGTTCCTACAATAAACATAAAACATAGGATATAATTCCTGTCGAGTTGTAAGTAGGTACCTGTAGGTACCTACCTTCCAGGTAATCCCACGCTGCACCAAAAACCGTTCCCACAAATGGGAAAAAGGTCCGTGGCCAAGATCGTGACAAAGCCCTGCTAGGAGTACGCAGAGCTTCTTGTCCTCTGGAATAGAGTCACCACAATTTTGTAGTAACTCAAGGGCCAAATGACACACTCTGAAACGAAAATATGGACAATATCAAATTATGAAAACGAAATGTCTGTTCATAATACCAACTTCAATTGGGGGAGGACGACCATACGCAAACTGTCAGTATCATTTGGTGCGAATAAGGAATCCCCAAATATAGGGTGACCAAAATTTAAAGCCCACCTAAATATCTCCCTTAAGAAGGGGGTTAAAAAAAAGTTACAAATGGAATAAATGGGGATAAATAGCGATGTGAAAAAACAAAGTTAGTGTGCCCAGCGAACGTTTAGAGCATGAGCGCGTGCGCAAAAACTTAATATCCAGATTCTACGTAAAAAATTAACGTGGGTTACCATTTGTAGCCCCCCCCCTCCCGCCGCCCCCTCCCCCCAAGAGAGATAAGATGTCGGTGGGCCTAAAATTTTGGTCATCCTGTATACGAGCTCACCCTATGCTGTGTTCAAATCTCGAATGCGTTGCTGATGGGTAGACAAGATTGCAGATCCCACACTGCTTCAGTGCTCTCAACCGCTGAAATTCCGGCGTGTCAATGATTTCCATGCACACTTGTGGCAACTTGATGGCTTTGTGAACCGAATCGTTTATGACAGACCCGATTTTATTCATAGCAGAATAACAGCTGGACTCCGTGTCAGACCCAATATCAGAATCTGCATAACATTCAAAGCAAGCGGTTTCTGAATACATGATGAGAAAAATAAAACCAAATCCGCCAAGTGAGTGGGCAGTTTAGCGTCCTCATATAATTTGTATGACAGCTAATAAAATATTTCTAATACAGCTGGATCTATGACAGATGCATAGTACATAGTTAGATAAGTATATTATTTAAATAATCCACTCCCCATCCTGGGAGTTCCTGAATAGGATTTCAAGAATGCGTATGTGCAGAGCCTCTCTCCGATCACAGTGGAAGTTTGGAGTTCATGGGGAACGAACCATGCAATATTCCTTGCTGTACAGTTCTAGAGGTACAAAGAGTAATTAAAACATAATCCCAAAAAAGCCCCTGGCGGCTATGATCTTATCACGGGTCGAGTCCAAGTTTTCAAAAACCTGCCGCGTAAAGCATTAGTAGATATAGTAAATACACTGCCAAGGTGATGGCACAGGAGCTTCCTCGTCACAATCAGAGTGACCCATTATAAAATAGAACAGACTCGGAAGCAAAATAACATAACATTACATTACATTACATAACATTACATAACGTGAAATATACATATTACATAACATAACATTACATAACATTACATGAAATATACATATTACATAACATTACGTCCATAATACATTACGTCCATTATACATAATAATTGCGAAAGTTATGCGTGTTTGAAGAATTTCACGTTAGCGCATGCGCAGGGCGAACCGCTGGCTCTATCATGTTGAAATTTATATGGGACCTCAATGGGCCCTACCCGCTTAATCCCTGAGAATTACATTGAAATTGGGTGAAATCTTTGGCTACTACGGCTGTAACAAGGAAATTGAATCTATTTCACGCCAGCGCATGCGCAGAGCGCACCGAGGGTCCGATCATGCTGAAATTCATACTGGAACTCACTAGGCCTTGTCCAAACAACCCTTGAAAATTTGAGCGAAATTGAATCAAAATTGTGAAAGTTATGCGTGTTTGTTGAATTTAACGTTAGCGCATGCGCAGGGCGTACCGCTGGATCAATCATGTTGAAATTTGTATGGGACCTCAAGGGGCCTTATCCGCACCATCCCTCAAAATTTGAGCTGAATCAATTCAAAATCGTGGAAGTTATGGCTGTAACAAGGAAATGCGGACAGACAGACTCACAGACCCACAGACACGGAACCAAATTTGTTCAGTAGGCTTTGAAACGCAAAATGCAAGTGGAAATTTTGATTTCGGAAGACAAAAATTTTTTGGCTCACGAAAGTGAACACAAGGCTTCCGCTGCTTCGCAGACTCGGAAGCAAAATAATAAACTCTGCATTCAAACTACGGAACGTACCACAATTGTGGAAACTTGTGTGCTGAGGTAATTGTGATACCTAAACCAGCTGAAGAGAGGACATCGTATTGTACAACTGTGTGCTGTACAATTGTGTACTGAGGTAATTAAGACACCTAAACCAAGAAAACTAGCTGAAGTATTGTAGAATTGTGTGCTGAGGTAGTTGTGATACCTAAACCAGGAAAACCAGCTGAAGAGAAGACCAAAAACCAGACCATCGTATTGACCAATTCCACTTTTGCATGGTTGTCCAAATTATTTGAGAAACTGCCACACAAGACGATAATTCCGATTGTTGGACAAAAGAAACAAATACCCACCCACCAATTTTGATTCAGACAAAAGCACTCTCCACCATCGACCAAGTGCACAGAATTGAAACATCCTTAGAAAACTCCAGAAGAGAAGAAATTTTGTTCAGCCATTTTTCTCACTGCGACCAAAGCCTTTGATGAAGTACCCCAGTACTCGGAATTAGTTGATTCACATCTCTGATAGGTTCTTTAGTACCAAACAAGACGACACCTATTCAGATCTTAAAGAGATCAGAGCTAGAGTGCCTCGGGGCAGTGTCTTGGGACCGCTGCTATCTCTGATATACACTGCTGATCTACCGGAGGTCGAAAACAGCACAACAGCCGCGTTTGCAGATAACACCACGATCCTGGCCACTGGTAGACAATAGCGAATCCATTACCAAATTAAACCGAACAATTTCCAAAACAGGAAGGTGGACTGCACAATGGAGGATCAAAATGAATAGGACAAATTTTGTACACTTGTGTGTTCGTAATCGGAAGCTTCAGTACACACACTTTCCTTAACGGTAAAGTCATCCCCTACACCAATGAAGCCAATGAGGAAGTACTTGGGAATGACACTCGATGCCAAATTGCGCTGGAAGGCACATGTTAAGAAAAAGAGCCATGAACTAAGCCTCAAATCCATGAAATTATACTGGCTTCGGGACTACACTCAGTTTTGCCAGTTGAGAGCAAACTCAAGTTCTATAAACAAGTCCTCAAGCCCGTGTGGACTTACAGGTGTCAGCTTTGAGGCTGTGCAGCCAAAAGTAACATTGAAGTAATCAGAAAGTTCAAAATAAAGTACTAAGGGACGTTATCAATGTGCCCTGGTGTGTTTACAATGAAAACATCTACCACGATCTTGGAGTTTATTCAAGCCGAAATTCACCGACTTGCTGCAGCCCATCAGCAGAAGCTAAAAGGACATGTCAATGAAAAGTCGTCCGTTTTCTCAACGTCGATGACCTAGAGAGAAGACTAAAAAGGATAAAGCCACATGAATCAGCGTTGTAAACTTGATCGTGCAAAGTGTCCAGTGAATAATGGTGACAACAAACTAATAATACCAAACAAAACTGCTCATGTTCACATGCTTTGTCAACTACAGTAAAATTTTAACAGATTATGTATTAGTTTTGTATTAACTAGATCGTGATGATGAAAACATTTAAAGAAAGCGTTTTCTTGTATACATTACAGACATAATTACAACTGAGAATTAGTCAACTGGATGGGAATAAACGGAACTGGACACTGGAGACATGCACGTTAACAACTGGTGACAACACGTGGCGATAGGAAGTGAGAAGAATACTGTGATCCCCCTTTTCGAGGGACGATGTCCATGGGCACCACTGGAGGGGATGGCTGACCCCCCAAAGTTGTATAGCTTCCTTTGATCTTACCGACGCTAGTCAGGGGTACCTAATATGAAATCTGTGATATAACTGAATAAAAGTTTTGAGAACAGTCCAGAGTGGAAGACCAATTTCCGCTTCGATTTAAATTTTAGTTGACTGTATTCTAAGTATCATGTATTCTATTGTAGCCTAAGGTGGGGTTGCCATCCGTCCTGGTTTCCCAGGACATGATTGTGTTTGAGTGTCCGGTCCTGGCTTTTCACCTGACCTGGGTAGCGTCCCGGTTTTCTCCAATTCTTACGTTGATATATAACTGCCATGATTATCTTTTATTTATTTATTTAAAATTTACGGGTAGAACCAATTTTACATACAATAATTAAAGATAGGATAATACAGTTAAAATTCCCTACACAAATAAACTAGGTAGGTGCAAAATACAGAGAACAGCAATGAATGTGCAAAAAGGATAATAGATCAAGCATAAGTGTCAAGCGATCCCCTCAAAAAAGATTTAAATTTAGAAAAGGATAAGGAGAAATCTAGATCAGAACAATTTAACAAATTAGCAGAACGTTGCATACGGGGTACTGGAGAGTTTTTTAAATAATTTGTTGACTGGAAAGGAATATCGAAAAGTTTGGTGAATCTACTAGAAAAATAGGGGATGTGAAAATTCAAAGAATTTAAAATGTCCGGACAATCTAACAAGTTGTTAATGATTTTGAAAAGGGTGATCAAGTCAGTGAAGCTGCGACGCGATTCAAGTGAGGGTAAACCAACCGATTCAGCCAACTCAGCGTAATTTAAATCATCCATCCTAATGCCCCGACGAAATCCCAAAGTACGAAGAAACCTATGCTGAATCCTCTCTATGCCATGGATATCCACCAGATAATATGGGGACCAGATTGGGGAGCAGTACTCTACCCGAGATCTAACGAGAGTAATGTAGAGAAGCTTCAGCACAAATTCATTAGTAAAATCACTAGTGTTTCTACAAATAAAACCCAACATTCGCAGTGCACTGGAGGTGATTTGGTTGTAATGTTGTTTAAATGTAAGGCCTGAATCGAAAAGTACACCCAAATCACGCACAACTTCACATCGGGAGACAGAGAATGAATTTATATTATAATCAAATATTAAAGGCGAAGTTAGCTTATGAAATGTGATCACTTGACACTTCTGCAGATTCAAGTCAAGACCATTATTCGAAACCCAATCAACAAATTTATCGATATTAGACTGTAACATGGTAGAATCATCAAAGGTATCTTCACCTACGCCATGGTTTTTTTCACTTTCTCTCGTTTTCTCTGGATTCGTTTGTAGAATGAATACCTATTTTCATTGATCAAGGGCCAGTGGACAGATGAGAGAATATCGGAGCCTTATTCAAACTGTGGAAGCTACGATGTTGACAAAAACAACTTCAATTCAACATGTGAAGAATTTTCTGAATAAAAGAAGAGGAAAAGCAACCTTTTAAACCAAATCGGGAAGAAGGATAAATATGCTCCAGGAAGTTCATCATGAGTGGCATTCCCTCATTCTTCTTTAGAAAACTTGTGTTTAAATTTCTGTTGTTATACAAATAAAATGTAAACTGCCTGTAAATGTGGGATTCCATGGTTAAAATTCTTCAAAAATTTGTTCATTAGATCGTGACAGGAATACCTAGGTCGTTTTTGATAGGGGTCGTGTAAACACAGCTCTTTCAAATCTTAAAAAAAACACCCTTAGGGCCACAGCATGATCTATTGATATTGACTGAAGTGCTCAGCGTTTGCCACATTATGTTGGCTGACGTTAGTTGGCACAATAAGTACTGTGCTACATGTTGTGCTGTTACGTACGAGTACATTCATATATTATTTTAATATTACCTAGTGCAAAAGATACTCCGAGGCTGTGAAAACATGAAATGAAGTTCCTATTATAAAGATGATAGGTAGATATCTGTAAATGCTTAAATCATAAAATATTACTCCAGTGAAAACAATCCAGTGAAAAAGTTCTTAAAAAATATTGCTCATGTTCTAAGGCTGTGTAAATGTGTCAGTTCCTAAAAACTTATCCAAGTTCCTTAAAAACTGTTCATAAGATTTTTCAGAATATTAAATGCAGATCCTAGAGCTCGTGTTCTTAAAATATATTTTATGTTAATTTGAAAGGTTGAGTCTAAGTCTATGAGTACTGGGTTTTGGATCAGAAGCGTCCTGGGATGTTATGGTTGTTGCACATATGCGTTCAGGAATCTTTGGGATGGAGATGGCAGCACTAGCCTAAGGTAAACACTGTGGCCAACATCTCCAATGACGAACCCGAATAAGAAGGTTTCGTAAACCCGGGAAGGCTTACCAAACTACCTCCGATATAGAGGTAAAGAAAGGGAAGGTAAAACTCGGCCCTATTCCTGGGTAGGGGAAAGATCCCGGCCGGTAGAGCTGCGGCGTCAAAAAGAAGCCTAGAGCAGGCGAAGTGAAGGCAGTAGGTCGTCCGGAAGGGGCTTCAGGACACTAGAACTTCGTGCAAGAAAAAAGGCCTTTTGACATTATGCATATTATAACGCCACGAGGATTTCGGATGGGAAGAAGGTGTCGATTGGAGGTAGAGGCAGATTGGACTGATGATATTATGGTTATGGTAGGCAACAGAAGGACCTCAAGGGATAGACCGAAGCGAGGGGTGAAAAGTTTACGAACAATTAGACAGCTACGGGTACAGAAGAAGAGAACCGTTTGATAGTTGATCTACGTCCAACAAAAGCTATACAACAAGATTTGAAAACAAATGTTGTACAACTTTTGTCACATGATTTTCAAACTTCTTCCATAACTTTTCTAAAACATGGCTGTTATATATTTTGTTCTACAGCGTGGACCCGGCTTCAGACAGGAAATTTTAAATTAAATTTTAAGTTGGAAATTAAGAGAGGAAATATTTAAATTAAGAGGAATTTAAATGGAGGACATAAATTTGTTTACCTACTTCAAAAAATGAGTTTTCCTTAGACTGCAAACACAATCAAAACTATTAAAAAATATGCCTCCCGTACGAAGGCAAACTAAGCAGTCTAGAACAGCCACGAGATTTACTCAGATTTGTCACAGTAGGTAAGTACCTACCTACCAATGATACCTCATCAAAGCCACACGGGACTTGATGGCTCTATCACGCCCAGGTTCGAGTGGCAAACATAAATATGTGGAATTCACATCTCTTCAATGAATTTCTATAATTACAAAAAGGAGGGAATTTACATCATTTTATCGCAGTTTAAACCTACCTAGTTAGTACAATAGGTACAATTGCGGTTTCAGCTTGACAACAATGTTAAGGACGAAAAGGGGTTGAATCGGGCAAATATTACTTGAAGTCTTCCAAATCAAGATTCAGTTTTAAAAAAGGGGATGGGGCCTTGGTGACGTTATACTAGGAAGCTGAGCGAAGCTTTGCTGATAGTTACGTAACCTACAGACGTACTAACCTACTATAGCTGGGCACAGCCTACTGCCTAGCGGTTGATGGTTCAAAATCCTACTTTTACAATAGGGTTTTTAGCCTTAGAACTAATTTTTCGTCAGAATTTTCGTTTTACATAATATAGATACTACCTATGAAGGATAAACTTCGTCTGCCAAGGCGGCCAACCAATTTCCAAAATTTCTCCGTGATTTTCATTATGAGCTTGGTGCGAACTTCGAGTCAACAAGGTTTCAAGGATATTTAGAATACATCTACCAACCGACAACCGAAATGACAACCTTTCGTGGTTTTCCTTTTGATTGTTTGTTATCCAGGATAAAGCCAACGAAATAAACAATATATAAATTGGAGGTAATTTCAACATTTTATTACCACAGCTCGAAAAAAACTTACCAGTACAAGAAAAGTCGATTTCAGATTCTTCAAGGACAGCGAATAAGAGAATACCTTCAGGTCAACTGGGGATGGGGTTTTTAAAAACCAATAAAGACCTATACTCATTTCCCACGAACTTTCTATCATATCATAAGAATAATAAATCTGGAGAAGGAACAGTGGCAAGCTGTAACATCATCAGCTTCAATCGTTACCTGATGCATTAAAACTTACGACCGAAAAACAAGACTTGTTCATATTGGAGTGATTCGTTTCGGGGAAAAAAATATATTATATATAGGTAAAATATATATACCAGATCAAAACTTCAAAACTTGAGAGACTTGGTGAGAACTTGCATTTATAGGTTTTCACAGCACAACGAATCAACGTCGGTACCAACTATTCATTACATCTACGATGCAGTTGCATTCTCGAGATTATCAAAGGAAAATAAACATTACAAGGATAAGGGGAAAGGATTACAAGGATAAGACGAAAGAATCACTTGAAACACTCTATGAGGGTCCTCGTACGTGTAAACAGATACGAATAGCAGTTACGAGGTAGTTAATCATGTTTTCCACTTACAACGAAATTGCTATTACGCTGGAAGAAATATCGATGGGGGGGGGGGGGGGGCACGTTTCTATATATAATATGCACATCCAAGAGCGAGATGCGAAGCACCGAGCATGCTACTTTGGCGGGCAAAAATGGGTATCAATCCTTTTTGCGGCTGAGGAGGTTTTGTTGGTGGGTATATTTTTACAACAGGGTTGTTGGGATGGGGGAGGGGGGGGGGGATCACATCTTTTTTTGCATTGATGAAGTAAACATTTTTTTCCCAGTAGGTATCAAAACATTTTCTCAGCAGGTACGCATGTAGGAACTCAGTACTTACTTACTACCTACTTAGTACCTACTCAACAGTCATGCTGAGTACCTACATACTTTTTTTGGGGGATACATTTTTACAACAGGGTTGTTTTGGGAGGGATATCACATCTTTTTGCATGGATTGATGAATAAAAATTTTTTCCCAGTAGGTACCTACTTATACCTAAAAATTTCGGAAGGGGAGGGGGCGACAAATTGCACCTCCTTGGAGCATAAAAAATGTCAAGGTTCAAACTTCCAAAACTCCGGCACCTGACGGTCCCGAGCGTTGAAATTTGGGCACGACCTCAGGGGAAATATCAGTTACGGGGGGGGGGGGGGGGGATCAAAAACCCTATTGTTCTGTCGTGTAAATAGTGCTTGGTCGCTGTAGGTAGGTATGGAGGTTTTCGGTTTTTCTGGCGGGCGGGACGTTCGAATAGCAGCTACGAGAGAGCCTAGTACGGTTTGCACTTAAAACAAACTGTTGCTAAGTTTCATTCGAATTCCCTGGGTTTAATCTGATATCGATGGTTCCGAGTTGACCGGTCTCATTGAATGTGTGCAAGGGGAAGATGTTACAGAAACCTTTCCAAGAAATCGAGTTCCAACGCCTCAACAAGGGGAAGCTGTTCATGTCGCAACGAAAGTATACGTTGGACATCTTGAAGCGTTTCGGCATGGAAGAATACAAATCCTACCAACAAACATATAAACTGTTTAGCAGTGAGGTTGGAGTTGGTCATCACAGCTTCATGGATACAGAAGGTCGAATCGAGGGGACGTAATGGGGTATTACTGGATTTGGAACACTAATCAAAGGTCATTACTGATAACCTCAACGAAGACAAGGTCAAAAGTATGAGCGAATTTTGGACGATCAATACATAAGAAATAAACCAACCATGCAGCATGGCTATAAGAGCGAATTATCAAAGAACTATTTGTGCTTTTGTGTAAAAAGACGATATAGCGAAAAACACCACTTTTCGTAATATTATAATTTTTTCCGAGATTTGGGCCATTTTTATCAATTTTTTAGATTTAAAAAGTCAAACTTGACTTTCTGTTGTTGTTGTTGTTGACAGAAAAATATTTTCATCATCGAGATAGTCCCGTTCTGTCTTGGACCACCATCCCACACAACGTCATGAGAACTAATATAGATTTTAGCAATTTTCGATCCCCAAAAATTCAAATTTGACCGCTATTCTCTATGAAATGGCTTTTTTCTGTCATTACTCACCCTTCCACACCACTTTTATATTTTATATCAATTTTTCGCGGTTTTAGCTGTTTTTACCGATTTCTGACCCCTAACAACTCAAATTTGACCCCCTTAGAATTTCTGAAAATTGCTCATCTTCGAGCTCACCCTTTTGTTCGAAAATCGATCATTTTGTCGAAATTTGACATTTTTATCATGTAGGTACCTAAGGTATATGATATATATCTATACGTTAAAATCTAGGGATGTATTCCCAAACTGATTAGTCTATAAACAAATTCCAAAAATTCATGTTCTGAAAATTTTGGACCCATTGCACCAGCTTCATTTTCTTTTAAAATTTGCTAAAACATAAATATGTACCTTCAAGTAAATAGTTAACTTATACAACTTTCAAAGCAATACCCAGTCGTAGACCAGCTTATATCCAATTATAACCAAAGTTACAGACCCTAAAATTTAACAGTTAACAAATTGACACAAGTTCGAACAGGTCAACGCTGACCTGAATTCCGCAGACACGCAGTTCCTGTTTTACAAAGATATATCTTGAACCACCTTCAATGCGCTATGAGCCGCACAATATTGAATCTACTGTCCGAAATACGTAGAAACTTCATTACGTTTTGTAAAATAGGGGTTAAAATGCATCCTAGTACCATCAGCTCACATATAATCAGAATTGTCAAACTGATGTACCTACTTAACTAATGTAAAATGCATCAAAAGGTTTACTCTGTGACCCTACCAGTTTACGAGAATTCTGCGTACCATTTATTTCAAAAGTACCATGTTCCTTGGCGAATAGATACCAGTTTCAGAACCATTAAATATCTAGACATAAACGACCTACTTGTTGAGGGCCTGCAGACCCAGTGTTGGAAACGTATTACTTACTACTGCTACTTACTACTTGAAAAATTCCAGAACGCTGTAGCTCGAAAACTTTCAATAGAAGGGTATTTTTGGCGTTTTTAAATTGATCCCGAACTTGAGGATTTTTGAGACCAACCGTTACGTCCAGCAGTTCACAGCAAGCCCCTAAAGTTTGGCTTCGCTAACTTGATATTGATGAGGTATGCAGTAGGTACTATGTCCAGTAGGTACGATGTCCAGTAGGTACGATGTTCAGTAGGTAGGTACCAAGCTGTATTTATCTGATACCTACTTAACCAACATATCCGAACTATTCGGCCTGAGACACTACAATTCAAGTCCTCGAGACTATAATACATCAAGTAAGTGATCAATGAATTATACCAATTAGATGACCGAGGAAGCGCATGTATGGCCTAATCATCCGTTCAGTTACAATCATTCAATACAACAGGTATGTACCTACATTACGAATTACGAGTATAAGCATGACAAGAAACGATTTCCATTAATAGGTATTAACTGCTTACCACGATCTGTAGATATGTCCATCCCGAAGTTGAAGTGGGGGGCTGATGAAAGAAAGAAAAGTTCCAGTTAATTTTAGCACTGCTGGAAACGATTTATGTAGATAAATTTCTAGTTTCAAGTTTATTTATATCTACATAACATTTCAACGATATATCACTTTCAGATCAAACTATTTTCGTGTAACACCGCCAATCACGAACTCCGATCCAAGTATTTTGGAATGGACATGTCTGAAGAAGTTCACTGCAAATCTGGAGGGGGGAGGGGGTTAAGAGCAACGGTTTAGCTGACGTCAGCGTCTTCATCATCGGTCTGGAGCGTCCGAAGGACCTACTTGACCCTATAATGTGATGAAGAACAACCGCCCACCAAGACCAACTTGTGGTTTCAAAGGAAAGACGCCAATACAATGAGTCCAAAAATGGTAGTAGGTGTGTAAGTGATGTTCTGGAAAATCATTCTGACACATCCATGAATTTTTACAATTTTCATACTGTTAGGAAATGCCGAGATGGATTGCCATGGAACAGAGACATGCGAAAAACTGTTGCAGTGTTGATGGTTTCGTGGAATTAATTTAGAAAGCTGTATTGGAAATATAGGTACATGCTCGGCTGGAAGCCACACCGTTTTTGGTTTATTATTCTCAAAATAATACACGTCTATGTATTCGGTTTGGACATTTTTTGGAACACCCCCCTTAATTTCTGGTTTACTACTTTCAATAATGAACCTTTGGAATAGAGCATGGAAAAATAAATAAATAAAATTAACCCCCCCCCTCCCCCCTAACACAAAGTTGATGGATTCCGTTTCAAGGTACGAAGAATCCGAAAATGGAATAAAACAATTCCTGGCCGTCCCACCATACTTCACACTTTTCTTAGTTACCATGAACCAAAATTGATGAAATTTGGTTTGTAGGCCCCGTTGGGGGTCTAGTTGGTCCTCGAAGCTCGGCGGTACTGTCATCATCTCTAGAGGTGAAAAATAACGGTT